>OZ010573.1:67571876-67719376 GCA_963932145.1 Acanthosepion lycidas
TCTAACCACTCGGCCATATTAACGGCAATGATATAAGAAATAACAAAAAATGTAAGAATGGAAATAAGGGAAACAGAATGTCCAGGAAACAGATTCGGGGAGAAACTGATCAAAATAATAAAGAAAAGTTATGAGATAAAGCAGCCGAAAGTATGAGAAAGAAATTTATTACAAAAATGGGGAAAATATTAGTCATAAAGTCTAAAGAAAGAAAGAAAGAAAGAAAGAAAGAAAGAAAGAAAGAAGGAAAGAAAAGGGAATTAAATGAAAAAAAAACGAAAAAATGTATCGATATTGCAATGAAAATATTGAAGTGAAAACGTAATTTGCACGAATCAAAGAAACTCAAAGAAAACCTATTAATCACAAGAAACGGAAGAATTTAATGGGAGATAAAATATATAAGAGACGACAGGAAAAATAGATTCATGTATGAAGTGCCTCTAAAATAAAAAATATTTCCAATCAAAATAACAAACATGGCGCTGAAATTGGTAATACAAAAATTTGACAAGTATGCAAAAGAAGAAATTATAAAAATGTCACTAATAAAATCGACTAGGTTAAAATTGTGCCTAAAAGAAAAAAAAGCGCTGTGACAGAGCATCAAAAGCTAGTTGGTACGAAACTAAACCTTGTCTATCGTCTGTCTGAAAATTAAGAGGACTGGGGTCACAAACAATGTATTACAATTCCAAAGAAACTTCAGAGTATTCCCTTTCGAATTTAATGCACTTTTCCATCCAGCCATGCTTCTATGCACTGCTAAATGATTCTTCTTGGAAACGACCGAGCTCCGTCGTTTCGTCCCACTTGATGGCTTCCACGCCTTCAAAACGAGTCCCCTTCATGTTCCCCTCGATCATGGGGAAAAGAAAAAAATTCACACGGTCCAAGATCAGGTGGGTAGGGAGGTTGTTCCAGTATGGCGATGTTGTTCTCGGCTAGGAACAGCCGGATGTTCAGAGCGTTGTGAGTAGGTGCATTGTCGTAGTGAAGCAGCTACAATTTGCCTTGCCACAGCTCTCATCTCTTCTCGCGCACTGAGCGAAGTAAACGCTACAGTTATATACTCCCAAGATGGGACCAGTGTCACGTCCACGGTCAGCTGATACTCTTCCACGGCTCCTTAAGAGTACTCAACCGCTTCCGGATGAGCATTTCGTTTGCCGCCTTGGTGTGCACTCGCACTCTCCCAGTCAGAGTATCCGATACTCAATGTTACACGCAAACGGAATCCGTTTTTAGGTGTAGCGTCTTGCTCTGCCACTGGAGTGCTAGATTGACGCCTTTCAACACGGCATCCAGCTCGGCCATGTTCATATGTTGAGCGTCGTCTTTAGGGTGCATCCAGCCAGCATCTTCCAGACACTGTTTCGTGGCTCTCTAACGCTACTCCGATCACCAGGGAACTGGCATCGACCCACACGTTCAGCTCCCGGCCATCCACGCACCAATCCCCACGCGCCGGATCGTCTCACTGCACAGAATCCACGGTCTCAGACACCATGCGCTGGAGGAGGGTATCCTTCGTTTCGTCGTCCCCACCCTTTCTAACCGAACTTGCTCTCCTCTTGAGCATTCCGCATGCCACACGGAGCCAATCACACACTGGGAGGCGGCCAACAAGCCTTCCACACAGGGAGAACACCTTCCGCTGGGTAATGAACCACGCTTCCTCGCCTCCACCGCAATTTACCTTGTTCCATCGCGATCGCCAATTCTAGTACTCGTGCGCCATCGTCCAACCGTTCTGGGTCCTTGCATTCCAGCCCGAACTGGACCAGATGTTCTTTAACGCGTGTCGCGGGAACGACATCTGATATAGATGTCGTCGATGTAGGCGGATGCCGCGCGACTCACAGTTTCTTCCTGAGCCAGCACTGTGCTAATGATCGCCTTCATGATGAGGGGAGCCACGTTTAATCCGAATCCTAAACGTGTCAGGCAATATCTTTTTCCGTCAATTTTCACGCACTTGTATCGCCAGAGTGACTCGTGGACGCGTACTTGAAGGTACGATCTCCTGAGATCCAACAAAGGCACGTTGGATCCCTTCTGCCACCATTCACGCAGCTTAGCTGCACAGACGTCTGCATCGGCTGTAAAAGCGTCAACGTGATAGTTGAGCTCCCAAAAGTCCATCACTGGACGTACTTTAGACCTGTTCTGCTGTAGTACGGCCATCAGGGGAATTAGCCCTTTGGGATTCCCCAGTTTTTCTTCTGGTTACGGTACGATCCAGCCGTTGCTCATCCATGTGCGGAGCTCCTGCTCATAGTCCTCTCTGATCTCTACTGCTACCAGGTACTCAGAAACTCCATTGCGCAGCCTTTCAGGCGCGCGGTCCTCTGACCACTTCCATGTTGAAGTCCAGGATTGCCTCCGATGGTCGAAGGTGGCAGTGAAGTCTGTTTCATCAACAGTAATGGCTGCACACTTAGCTGCTCGCCCATTGCCAATCTGTACATGTCCCGTTGGCCCAACAGCAACGCCCCCCAATGCTGTTATGGCATCAATCCCCAAGAACAGGTCAAATCCCAGCTGTTTACCACGCACCACTAACACGTTGATCTTAGCAGAACCGCCTTTTTTTCGTGGATACGGTTACCACTCCTACACCGCAACATGGACCGGGCATGCCTTCAATAATCATAACGTCCACCGTCACTCTCTTCCAAGACCGGCAGTGATCTGCATCCACAATCGTCCATGAACAGCCAGTATCAATCAGCGCTGAACACCAAGTTCCGTCGACAAGGATGTTTGCCACCGGAAGCGCTGTATTTGTATCTTGGTTGGAGAAAAGGCTGGCGCTGATGCCTTGTCCCCTGTAGCGTTTTCCCGAACAGTCTCGACCCCAGTGTCTAACCTCCCGGCATCGATAGCAACGTGTTCTGTGATTCCGGCAGTCTTTTGCTATGTGGCCTTTGCTGCTGCACCTGAAGCAAGTCCCACTGGTGGTTGGGCCACTCTAGGTGGGAGATGCGTCGTCACAGCCGCAACTACGCCCTCGCTTTCATCCCCGGATGTTGTCAGCTCTCTCGCTCTTGCTAATAACTCCCCCAAAGTTGGAGCTTCAACATTCGGTGCCTATCGGAGTTCCATGGAGATCGTATCAGGGAACACCTTGACGAAGGCTAGTTTGGTGAGCCTTTCCATCTCAGCTCCCTCGAACACGGTCAGTCCAACAAGCTGCCTGATTTTGTAGGCATCCACACGTTTGCCGGTCCATCTGACCATGGTCAGTTTTCTGTACACTGAAAATGCGTCGTCTGTAAACGCCTCCTTCAGCCTGGCTTCGATCTGATCAACATCTCTCTGATCTTTCTACTCCATTTCCATGTAGAGGGCTAGTGCGACCCCACTCCAGCTACAATGGCAGCAGGCTAGCTACATCGTCCATCTGCTGAAGTCTTGCCACCAGCCTGACCTTTTATAGTCATGCCACCACATCGCCCAGGCCGGAAAATGGATTTATAACGTCGCTGATTATGCGAAGCTTCGCCATAACTGCCGAAATAGCTTGTAGGAGAAAAAAATAAACGACGATGAGGGTTTTTTTTCTTCTTTCTTCTTCAGTCGCCTCAAGGAAATGGATTGCGTGACTCCCTTTCTCAGCCGTTATACTGGGCAGTTGTGAAACAGACACCAACTCAGTCGCGCCTATTTCGACTCCCTCTTTGTCCGTCTGTCAATCCGTACGTCCAGCTCTATTACACGTAATCCGCCGAATGACACCATGACCCCTGCTGCCGCTGGTACCCCGCTTTTTATGCTATTCTGAGACGCCCAAAATTTGTATGTGTGCAAATATCGTCTCGTTTTGGACGAGATAGGCGCGCATAAATTGTCTTCAATAGCGGCCATATTTCTTTTTGTCATTACTTTGCAGGCAAGACACGTCCGCGCTCGTTTCGAATTCTGATGTAAGTCATGTCTTTCGTCACACAAGTTGTAACAATTTTTCACCTGATCACGAAAGAAACTCTCGCTCAAACATTCGGTCTTCGAACCCTGATAAAATTTGAACTACCCATGTTTTTTAAAACAGTCGTTTCTCATTTGAAAGTTTAGCACAAAAGAGTCCTCTGACTTTTTCCACATCCTCGACGTACACATAGCTTTCTGCTGTTATAAGCCTTGAAAGTATGATAATAGTCACAGAAAGAAGGCTTTAAAATTCCTACTTCTAAACTTCTTATTTAAATATAATATATATATATATATATATATATATATATATAATCGCACACACATATATGTTTATATATCAAGGCACACACAGAGACATACACACACAGACACCCACATATATGCATTTCCAGAAATAATGCTATTGACCGCACCTGATTTTCCTCTTTTTCCAATTGCGTCTCTGTTTAAATGCGTGTAGAATTTACTTTCATTTTCCTACACTATCCATTTTTGTTTTTCACAATATTTTTACCCCACATTCTTCTTTTTTGCCGTGTTCCTGCAGGACGTTGGCGATCATGGCTCTCTACAATTTCCTGTAACTCTTAATAAATTTATTTGTTTAGTGCAAGAAAGAAGTTTACGCAGAATAGGAAGTCTAATTTTAGGAGGTGGAGACAAGTGGCGATTGCATACATTCGGTAAGTCTATGTCTATAGTTTTCTTTACTGGAACATTGATAAATAAGCTTTCAACGTCTATCAACGCTGAGATGTCGTTGTTTTATAAGACTGTAATATATCGAGGGATTTGATCGTGGATTTAATACTACACTTACAGGATAAGTATTGTAGCATCAGTTGGTTTAGAGTTTTTTTTTTTTTTTTGCTAATTGATATTAATTGATATACGAGGTTGAGTATTGTGAGATTATGGGACGTAGCGAGACGTTAGGTTTGGATGTTTTTACGTGCCCCTATAATTAACTGGAGCAATACAAACCCACGGTTTTGTAGAGTTTGCGGGATTCGGCCTCCGCCTTGTTAGCCGAAATCAGTTGATCAATCAGTGTACTGAGCAGACTGGTAGTGTTTTTGTTGAGTTCTTTAAATTTGATTTTGCTGAGAATAGAATCAAGTTTGTTTTTTTGTTTTTGTTTTTTGTTTGTTTTGTTTTGTTTGTTTTTTTTGCTTTTTGTTTTTTTTTTTTGTAGTCATTCTTATTTCGAAGAATAAAAGTATTGGATTTATCATTTTTCCTAATTGTAATATTTTTATTGTTTTTCAGTTCTCTGTAACCTTACCTCAATACGTTGGCAGGAGCTAGCTTCGTCTTTTATAATAATAATATATGCTTTAAGCTTTAGGTAAAGTATGGAATTTAAATGTTGAGTGGATTTTAGGTAGGTGCTTGTTTACATGTAAACAATTAAAGACGAAGAAGCATACAAAGACTTGGGTTCCTACTATGAACTGTTTAATCTCTTCATATATATATATATATATATATATATATATATATATATATATATATTGTCATCCATAGACAGACTGTTTTGCGGTATCCGAGCTCATCAGTGTGGCTAGACATCCGTTTGCCTCAAGTCAGGATCGAAACCTGACTGATTTGGCATCAGTCGGAGATTTTCCCCCTAAGCTATCAGATAAATGAATAAATTGTCGTCTAAATTAGCTAAAATGAAAATAACGCTGACATCTCATTTTGACAGATATATTTACCTAAATTGCTCAAAAATATCTTGAAATATTAGGTTGGTGCAAAAATAATGTCGTTTTCTCACATATGTTACTATGTGAGAAAACGACATTATTTTTGCTTCAACCTAATACTAAAGAGTAATTTTATTCCATTATCTTCAACTATGGCGTCCAGACGACTTCGGATTCTCCTGCAAATCTTCTGGAAGGTCTCCTTGTTTAAGTTGGTGAATGCTACCATAATCCTTGCTTTTCAGTTCATCTTTGGTGTTACAAGAAAATTCAAGGAGGTTAAGTCTGGTGAGTTAGGTTGCCAGATCTAATGTGTGATGTGGTCGCAGAAATTGTTTAACAGCCATAACTGTGTTTTTCTGCTTGTGTTGCATGGTGTAGAGTCCTTTTGTCAGACATAAGATCTTCCACCAGCCACCCTCTTGACCCAGGGCAGCACTATATCCTCAAGACAGTTATTGTAAGCCTCCGAGTTGACTCTGAGGCCCTGTAGGAAGATGAATAGAGGTATAGCATCGCCATCATTAGTGATCACTTCAAACACCTTCATAATCGCCATTAGACTCAGCCAACTCTTTCTGAATCCTCTGCACTGTCCTCAGATTGGCACCCAAATAATCTGAAATGTTCGAATTAGAGTTTCTGGTGCGGACACCAAGCTGCACATTATGCGGTTTACAAATTTCTAGTAGATTGAATTGTGTCAATGGTGCGCTTTTTTCTCAGCACAGAGAGTAGTGCCAAACTGACCCTACTATACTGTGCAGTTGACAAAATAAACACAACGCGCATGCGCGAAATTAAGAATATAAAATTGCGACAAGTTAGCCATTGCACCCTGTATTTCGTAGTGACAAAAAGTTCTTGGGTATGTCCGTTTTCTTTTTTGTCCAGGATTTACAGTAAGCAAAAGCATTGTTATATCATGCCAGCCTTGCGCAGAGTTGGAACAACCGAAGAAAAGTTTGTGCTTACTGCACCATTGGAGGTTTAACCATGGTTATAATGGTCGAGCTCAAATCAGCCTTAGGCTGAGTTGGAACAATCAAAGAAAAGAATGATTTACTTCATAGGTGAAGTTTTTGAAAGACACTTGAGAATGCCTTCTAAAAGAGAGTTCATGCGTCAGTGGACCGAGTAAACGAACCTACCCAACGGGTATGTAATTACTGTGTTTGCTGCATCTTGGAGCAAAGGGGAGAAAGAGGGGAGAAAATATTTGTCTTTTTATAGATTTAAACATCGCCGTCTAACGGCGTTGGTTGAAGCCAAGAGGGTAATAAAATTTCCGGTTGCTTCATTACTAACATCATAGGAAAATGTATTTCTTTTTTTTTTTATTCAATATTTTTATTTACTTCATGGATTTTATTTCATTTTCCCACAAAATTTCGTAGGCTGAAATGAGTTTTTATAACTTTCTAATCGTATAATATTAGGATGTTTTATGTAGAATTTCAATCTCCGCTTTCATATTATTATTGGAGGTAGTGGAGGTGGATATTTGCTACTTGTTTGAGGAAATTTTTTTTTGTTATTTAGTGAGTTGATGGTTGGAGTTATTACTAAAGGATTCCAATTTTTTCATGAAAAAAAAAACAATTAAAAATAGACTTGTGGGCTTTGCCCTGATTAACCAATCGAATGTGACTTATGCTAAATACAAACGCACCGAAGTTTTTAATATAGGTCATGACACGAAGTTGTCAGCATATAAATCTTAGACAATTTCATTATGAACATATACAAATAGTTGCATTATTTCATTAGATGTATAGAAGTCTGGCGTTCAACTTTCCTAAGAAGTAAAAGCGAAAGAGGCAGGGAGGTAATTTAACAAAAGGCTAAATAGTTATATGCTCGGTCAGCTTCCTACATAAGATTTTGTAGTTGATAAATAAAAGGCCCCTTTAAGAAACTGGTAAATAACTTTTGAAAATATATATATATATAAAATATATTGTCGTCTACAGACAGACTGCTTCGCTGTAACACAGCTCTTCAGTGAAGTTAGATCTCCGATTGCTTCAAGCTGGAATCGAAACCCGACCGATTTGACATCAATCAGAGATCCTACCCTAGTCTATCGTCACACGGAAGGGAAATTTTAACGTTTTTTTTTGGGGGGGGGGTATGCGAAATACGCCAATGGCTCGGTGAACTCAATTCGTACTTGAAGAGTAATGCATTAATAGCAGTAGGCGCCGCTGTTTTTAAAACCACCTTTTTATTCTCTCGTGAGTTCAACCGAATTTCCCGGGAGCGTATATATTTGAAAATAATTTTTTTTGTCTGACATTATTTCTTATTACTATGAATGTTATTTTTAGAGGGTACACATATTTGAGCTGCTATCGCTGTATTCTATTATCTTAAAAATGAAATCAATAACAAAGGGACAAAACTGAGGAGCCCTACGAAAGAAAAATTGTGCCTCTGACAAGAATTGAAATTGCGATATCTGCTAACTTCACAGATTCGATCCATTCTCAATACTCGCTGTTTAATAAAATAAAAATTAAAAAAAAGGGATAGCAACTCAAACACATATACCCACTAAAAATACGTTTTTAGTAATAAGAAATATATCTGAGCAGATTAAAATAAAAGTTAGTTGTAGTTTTCTCTCTGTATTAGGATGTATAAGTTACCTCATGATATCTGGTTGATAGTGAAAAAAACTTTTCAGAAACGGTTGCTAAAGAAAATTTATCATTTTGTACATCACTGGTTATAAACCAATTTCATGTATAGTGCAACCGCTGAATTTTTTGCTTGAATTTTAACCTTTGTTTTAACCCCTCTACAACCCTGTGTATAATGCAACTGGTCACTGAAAATGCATGATTTTTACCCACTTCAAAAACGGACATGTGTATAGTATTTTTGCATAAAAACTGATCATGAAAACGCATAACGGCAACCTCGACGTGGTGAAGTTGTTAGCAAGGTTGTCTCGCTCGACCAATTACGAATGACTAGTGAGTTCTATCCTCACTGAGTACCCAATACTTTCGGCCTTGTGTCACAGCTAAGCTACGCTTAGAAAATCACCATAAAATCTCGCACTATGCTCGAGTATATACATTAAGTGGAAATTTAATCTTGCAGACTTTTAGCCCCGTGCTCACGTGTAAACAATCCCATTCATTTTTACGGGTATTATTACGCTCGTATAATGTTCTGAATTAATTACTACCAAGTAGTTAAACAGTAACTGTCTTTTTTTTTTTTTTCATCTAAATTTAGCATAGCTAAAATCTCGAATTTTCAGTCCAATGCTCTACTGAAAAAGAGTTACCACACTACTTACAAGGGCTAATGGCGACAAAATCCTCGACGCCCGAATAGCTGAAATAGCAGTGCAGACGTCGGATTAATTGAACACTAAAATTTCGCGTCAAATATTCTTGGCGAGTTGATTTCTCTTTGATGATTAAACGAACAGAAGTAACAAAGAAAATCCGAAGGAGAAAATCCAATGCGCAACGAAAGTTTTTTTTTTTTTTTTTTTACTTTTAACAGCCAATGACTGAAGGATGAAATGCGAGGGGAAAATGTGATTAAGTAATGCAGAGGGACATTCTTAACAGAAAAAAAAAAAAAAAAAAAAAAAACGGAAAGAAAGTCCAGCATGCAATGCAAATGCTTTGAACAAAATCTGATGGTGTCACAGATATAGAGGTCACTTTTTTTTTTCTTCTATTATCACACTCTATCGTGACTGAGTAAATCTGTGTAAAAACGTGCAGTTTAGTGGCCGGAGCTGGCGGGAAATACCGGTACACATATTGTGCTACGTCAGCGAATACAGATGATAAATATAAATACAAAAAAAACAACAAAGACGTTTCACTATAGAGAAATGGTAACTAACTTAGACATATAAACAACTACTACTGTAGTAAGTTTTTTTCATTCTTAGTAGGCGCTCCATTCTTGTAGCCTTTTGCCAGAATATGTTACAGTTAGTAAATACTGAGAGCTCCATACATTCGGCCTTGCGCCACATCTAAGATATGCTTAGAATGTCATTGGTCACTTCGACGTGGTGTAATTGTTAGCAAGATTGTCTCGCTCGACCAATTACGACTGACTAGTGAGTTCGATCATCACTGGGTGGCCCATACTTTCGGCCCTGTGCCATACCTAAGATATGCTTAGAATGCCATTGGTCACTTCGACGTGGTGTAATTGTTAGCAAGATTGTTTCGCACGACCAATTACGACTGACTAGTGAGTTCGATTCTCACTGGGTATCCCATATTTTCGGCCTTGTACCACATCTAAGACATGCTTAGAATGTCACTGATTACTAACTTAGTCATATAGACAATAGCTACTGTAGTAAATTTTTTTCATTCTTAGTACTCGCTCCATTTTTGTAGTCTTTCGCCTAAATAAGCAACTAGTAGTAAATACTTGTTGCTAAATCCGGCATTTAAAAAAGCCTCTGAAAATTACTATTCTTTCGTCTCGTAAATTACGTAATAATTATACCAACTGCACCGTTGTACCAATGCTACAGTCTTTGGTAGCATAGATGATGCTCAGGCAACTTCAGTGGAGCATATTCAGGAAAATACCTTTTAAGATTTCAAAGTCAAACTCGTAAAAAAATGTAAATGTCTTGGAAGTGCTTTAACAGAGGACGGAAAGTGCAACACTGAAATCCGAAGACGCATTGTGATAGCCAAATATGCATTCCAAAAGCTAAGCAAAGTATTAAGAGACAGGAAAAACATTGTTAGAAACAAATAAAAATGTACTGAATTTATGTGTCCTCCTATATGACAATGAATGCTGGACAATCTCATCGAAGATGAAGAAGAAACTTGTGGGCACAGAAATATGGTTCTACAGAAGGATGCTGAGGATACCATGAACCGAACATGTGAGCAATGACAACGTTTTAGAGAAACGAGAAAAGACACTTATCCTTAACATCAGAAAGATATATTAGGTTGGTGCAAAAATAATGTCGTTTTCTCACATAGAAACATATGTGAGAAAACGATATTATTTTTACACCAACCTAATAGTTGAAATGTCTAAGGTATTTTAATAAGAAAGAAGTGATTAGAAAATTTGATACTCACAGGACAGCTTGAGGGACAGAGAAAAAACAACGCAAAAGCTGCCTAGCGAACTTGATTAAATGTATGACGGAACAAGGTTTAGGAGAGATAACATAAAGACAAAATTTATTAAGATCTGCAAACGACATGAAATTGAAGAGAACCATGACTGTAAACGTCTTGAAGGGACACAACGTATAGATTCTTTTCTCTGTCTGCTATCAACACTGTGTCATCAGCAATAAGATTAATGTTTTGATTTAACAAAATATTATTTTTGCAGAATGATTTCCATTTTATAAAATAAACGTCTCTTAACGCTCTACTAATTTAACGAATAGAGATTCGTGTAAGACAATGATGTGCCTTCTCACCGGATTTATTCAACCTATAGAGCGTGGCAATTCTAAGAGAATTAGAAGTCCTACCAGGATTCATTATTGGCGGCCACAATCTTAACAATATTAGATGCAGATGACACAATGTTGATAACAGACACAGAAAAGAACCTAAAAATGTTTCTACATAAGTTAGCGAAGGAAAGTAATAAGAAAGAACTAAATATAAACTACAAGAAGACAAATTGCATGGTTGTCAGCAAAAGGATTAGCCCCCCAAATACAAATTACAAATAAATTTAAATATTTTGGAAGTATTCTAACAGAGGATGGAAAGTGCAACAGTGAGATCCGAAGACGTATCGGAATGGCCAAAGATGCATTACAAAAGCTAAGTAGAGTATTAAGAAACAGAAAAAAAAACTTCGTTAGAAACAAAGAAAAAATGTAATGAATTATATGTCTTTTTTATTTTATTTTATTTTTTATTCTTTTATTTTATTTTCATGCTTTCTTATTCTTAATTCTTTTCATTTTTATTTGTTTTTTTTTCTTTTTCGTTTATCTTTTTATTTCCTTTTTCTTTCTTTGTTTTATTATCTTTCTTCATTCTCTTTCTTTGTTTTTTTTTCATTTCAAAAAACATCTTTTTCAATTTAACTTCATTCATATATTCACTTTTTCGTTTAATACTTCCCCTTTTTTTATTTGGTTTTCATTTTACATTTTCTTCTCTAGTTTTTTAGTCACATCAACATTCTTCCAATCTTGCATTTCTTCCTCATTTTCCTATTTAATTTATATACAGAATTCTAAACCTGGGGAGTATATAATAATGATTTTTACTGATTCAGTTTCTACTAATTAATTCATAGCTGTGGGAAGAGGGTGATTCATACCTATCCCAAACGTATTTGTACGAAAGTGAATATAAATGATCCCGACTGGAATTCGAACTAGACTCTCCGATTTCCAATTTCGAGGTGTTATCTATTGCACCATTCGTATATCCAAGTTTAGAGCACCTGGTATTCCAAAGCTGTCACCCATCTAGGTA
Source organism: Acanthosepion lycidas (assembly GCA_963932145.1). Lineage (NCBI taxonomy): Eukaryota > Metazoa > Mollusca > Cephalopoda > Sepiida > Sepiidae > Acanthosepion > Acanthosepion lycidas. The sequence goes on from OZ010573.1 coordinate 67,583,998, forward strand.
CTCACCAAGCTCGACTTTGCTTAACTTCGGTGATCGTACGGGAGCCGGTGTTTCAACATGGTAGCGCCGTAAGATGGTTATAAATACCTGGGTGTTCTAATGATGGAAAAGATTATCAATTACAAGATGAAATCACACAATACAAGAAGGGTTTCAGTGTGCAAAGGCACCTTTTTAGATCCAAGCTGAATGGCGGAAACTTGGTTTCCGGCATCAATGCTTGAGCAGTCAGGGTTTGTAAGATCTGATACGGTTTTTGTTCAATGGGCCAAAGTGTCTTCTGGGCTTCGTGTTGGGTTAACATTTAATAAAAAGAAGTACTTCATGTTACTCGAATATGACTCTCTAAATCAGGATGTAAAAAGAAAAGTCTTAGGAGGATACAAAATACACTTCAAAGAACAGAAATATGTCCAGAGTGAGACCCCCAAGGCCGCTCGTTGGTTAGTGCACAATCCCAGGTACAAATCACTTTACTATTTAAAAGGTTACAGATTATTTAAACGGCTACCTCCAGCATGCCGGGCCACTGGCCATTAAACCGGTTCTCCCACTAGGGTTTTTGATCGAAGATATAAATGTAGTATGATTAAAAACTTTCTTGTAGGGTCATTGAGCATCTAGTACAATGAGCGTGTGTAGGATCCATAGTTATATATGTAACCAGTTCGGGGATAAGACAGCATCGCTGGGCGGAGGGCTTTCTAGATTGATGTCATCGGCCTGGGCGGAGAGTTCCCCCGATCGAATCAACGGCCATGTCTCTGTCAATCAAGGCGAGCCTTCAATTTGGAGAATATCAGCTGTGGTTTGATCTGGAGAGGGGTGTGCTCCACCAGGTGTAGTTGCTGCGGACACGACACGCTTGAATGAATACTTCTTAGGCTTTCAACCCAGATATGTAGAGGGAACATGTCAGGAACCCAGCCGCACAGCGATCCTGTGACCCCACCCGGTCATAGGACTGATGATGATGATGATGATGATGATGATGATGATGATGATGATGATGATGATGATGATGATGATTTAACACATCTTCTCCAGGAAGTAAAAGAAAAGAAAAAGCAAGTGGCTACCAGTAGGGGGAAGAGGGGGACAATAATGTGTATAGTAAAAGAAAAGAAAATAATGAATGCACAAAAGCGAGAAGGAGGAAGAAAAGAGGAAGAAAATAAGCGTGAACGTAGTAGAAGGAAAGAAGGAAAAACAAGAGCAATTTAAAGGGGACAGCGGAGAAACAGGAAGAGGAGAGTAAAACTGGCTGTTGTAAAAGGAGGAGGGAGCGAACGAGCGAATTAAAGAATGAATAAACGAACAAATGAAATCGATGAGGAGAAAAGAGGGAATTGGAGTTATGTATGTGTCAGCGATAGAATGGAAATTAATTACTACTTGCCTGGGGAGGATTACCGACCACGATCATGACGACGAGGACAACGATGATGGTATCACGGAGAAACGAAAATTTTCTGACCTTTCAACATGCGGAGACATAAAACGATCTATTGATTACTTGCTGTTATTTATCTTTTGTTCTCTCTTACTATCTATATATTTCTACACCCTCTCTCTCTCTCTCTCTCTTCCTCCATTGTTCACTTTCTCATTCTCTCTTCCTCCCTCGCTTCTCTACTTCGTTTTCTCTTTCTACTAACTCTATCTCTAGCTTAATCTCTCTCTCTCTCTCTCTCTTGCTCTCTTCCTCCATTGTTCACTTTCTCATTCTCTCTTCCTCCCTCGCTTCTCTACTTCGTTTGCTCTTTCTACTGACTCTATCTCTAGCTTAATCTCTCTCTCTCTCTATATATATATATATATATCCCTCATTCTTTCGGTCTCTCACCCATTTTTCTCCTCCTCCACTCTCTCTCTCTCTCTTCTTCGCTCTTTCTTTCTCCTCGCTCGCACTCTACTTCAACCTCGCTTCTTCATCGCTTTCTCTTGTTCTTTTCCTTGCTTTCTCTCCCTTGCTGCCCGAACCTCACTTTCTCTCTGTCACTCTGTCTTCATTTCTTTCTCTTCTTTTCTCTGAAGCCCTAGCTTTCTCTTTTCCTCCCTCACTCTCACCCTCTTTTTCCATCAATCTTATCCTCAAATGCTTTTTTATATACATCACTCTTTCATTCCCTTACAATTTCTCTCACACTTTCTCCTTTCTCTATGTGCTCCACTTCATTCCCACATATATCCACCTACACTTTCGTTGTTCGTGGAAAAGGTCAATATACCCTGGTTGCAATAGCAAATAGACCCAGACATTTAGGTAGCCCGGACGAAATTCCTAATGTGAAGGATGATCATAATCATTTTTGTAGAATTATTGACCATCGGGCTCAAATTAGTTTTTGGTTCCTGGAAATCGCGGATCGGGAAAAAAATTGGTGCGAATAATCGCATGGCCTCAAGGTTATTAGACAACCAAGCTCTGTGCAAAAAAAAAAAAAGAAAAAAAAGAGCCAAGTGTACGACATTATCTTTGCATTTTCCAGTGCCAATCAATATCTGAACAGTGACAACAATTAAAACAGCAATGCTTTGAATATTACTTCCACATATAATCCGGTGTCTCTGCTCCTATATTAAGAGATACTTGATAAAATCCAAAGAAAAATCAGCAATATTATTGGTCCTGAACTTTCGTCTTTCATGGTAATCGGGTGAACTAATAGATAAGCGGCTCAGTTTGAGGAATCAGAGAGTCGAGTTCGAATTCCAGTCGAATCCATTACATTCACTTACGTGTTAATACCCTTGGGAAAGGCATGAATCCTCTTCTTCTCCCTCAGCTATGGGTAAATAGCAGGAGAGACCGGGTTCTATAGCCTTGGATGGCAACTGGTCTACCGCAGAAAGAAATGGCAACTTACTGCGGGAAAAAAATCTGCCTCGTCAGTCATGTATCTTTCGATACATGATCGACTAAGCGTGTATCACGCATGGCGCTGGATGACAATTTATAGTTTAATTGACTAGATATAGCCGAAAGTTCTATGCTAATAGTTTCTTTTCTCGCACTTCTCGCTTGTGCAACTCTCTTCCGGTTCCATGCGTTCGAGCCGACTTTGATCTTCAAAAATTTAAATGCAATGTCAATCTCTATCTCCTCTCTTCTCGTTTACTCTTCTATTTCTCTCGCTCCTTAATAATGTTCCTTCTTTTTCTCATTCTTTCACACTCGTTAACCGCTTGTGTCATAGTGGCTTTATTGCCTTACTCGGGGCGAAATTTAAAAAAATCAATATTGTTAAGCATTTGCCTGTTTACTCCAGATGCCGGTTGATTGTTGTTAGAGACAGAGTGACAGCAAGTTTCTTTATAGTACTAATTTCTTCTTATCTCCAGCACAATTTTCAGGCATTGAAATCAAGCATATATGGAGTGAAAGCGTGAAATAAAGTCAAGATAATAGACAAATAACACGTCTTAGTGGTTAATGCCATTAATTAAGAATGCCTTTGCCTCTATATTTGTCCCTCTGGCAATTGTGAGTTCAATCCCCGGGTCTGGTAGAGTTGAAAAATAACATACTCTGGTTCATTTAAAGAAACAGACAAGTGAGAAAACGTGAATAAAACTGGTGAGTAATTATTGATAAAAATAACCCCTAAATATGGAAAACGGAATGAGAAGATCATAACCCGTGAATTGAATAAAGGGTTTGGTTCAAAAGACAACTGAAGAGGACTGGAGAGTAAAACGGCCGAAAAGTTGTGATTATAATAACCAAGTCTTAAAATGGTGTATGATAATGATAATTTCTTAAATCTAAAGTAGTACAGTAATATTAACATCATCATCAGTCCCATCACCGAGTGTGGTCGTAGGGTTGATGCGCAGCTGAACAACATACTAGTTCCTTCCAAACATAAAGCCGAAGAGAAATTCATTCATGCGTAGTAGTCCTGGCGAAGGCCATCCCTCTCCAGATCAGTCCCCAGCCTATGTCCTCCATCTTGAAAGCCCGCCTTGGTCATGGATACGTTGGTGTTGATTCCGTGGTGGTGGGGGGACTCTCCGTTCTGCCCGTTGACTTCAGGCTAAGATACACCCCGCTCAATCATATCTTGTCATCACCTCGTTGGATGTGTATGTAGCTATGGAACTCAGTGTACACCATTGTGCTAGATGACTGCTGACAATACAAGAAGATTAATCTGGCGGTTGACAAGTTTTATTTTTAATCTTGCTGGATGTCTATTCATCCTCGTCAACAGCTAGACATCATCCTAACCAGCATGTAGCCATCCAAATCAGCAGATAGCCAACTTCCTCATCAGCAGATAGCCATCATCCTCATCAGCAGCTAGCTATCATCCTCATCAACAGCTACCCATCTGCCTCATCAGCAGATAGCCATCATCCTCATCAGTAGCTAGCCATCATCTTCATTAACAGCTAGCTATCCTCCTAATTAACAGCTATCCATCCTCCTCTAACACGATAACTAAAGACTAATATTACCAACTCCTCCCATACAATAGCATACCCCACTCAAAATGAATGTCGTCTTTAAAAGTGTTGCTATTTTATTCCCTCCTATCTTTCTCTCTCTCTCTCTGGTGAAATAAATTATAACTAATGGAACTTTAAAATTATATATATATATATATATATATATATATATATATATATATATAGATAGATAGATAGATAGATAGATAGATAGATGGTTTTTAATAATAATAATTTTAAAACTTACATTGGTTTCACAAACACTACATTTTCGGATGCCATTTATCACAAAATGGTTTAACTCAATCGTATATCGCTAACCAATACAGCATCAAAACACAAGAAATCTCAAATCCTTACCAATAACACAAAATCACTATATCATAGAAACTGTGAAAAACGATTACAAATACTAGAAATCTTAAGTATAAAAACAACTAATTATTCAGTCACATACACATTATATATATATATATATATATATATATATATATATATATATATATATATATATATATATATAATGCCACTGTTAGTGTGTCACACTTTTTCAATTAAAGAGAAACAACTCTCAATAGCTCATCTTCTGTATAATAAATGCGAATGTCAGTGTATCCCACTTTTTTCAGTTTTACCTAGGCTAATGTATTTGTAAGCAAATTAAAAACATTCCGGATCCGAATCCGCAATCCTGAAATTTCGGTTTCCCAAGTTTTCATTGCTACGATTGTTTTCGGCGTTTCTTTATGTGATTTTTGGTGATGAACTTTTGTACGATAACTATTTTTTATAACTAACTTGGAGATAAATTTGGGAATAATCGAAATTAATTGCAACATCCAAAGAAAGTCACCCATGAAATACAAATAATTATTTGCACGGAAAGTAAGGACCTGCGTACATCAAATTGTTTTTAAATTAAGTGGCAGCAGAAGAATTATCGTTGAACTTTTAAAAAGTAAGCTTAAATATTAATGCAATGCTTAAATGCAGCGATCATTTTTGAGTTCTTCTGCAGTTTATTGTTGCTTATCGCATCTACACCTCTCTACTTATTGTGATGAGGGCCCAATCAAGAGCCCTCCTCGATAAGTAGGCTTTTGAGGTTGTGTGTATATATATATATATATATATATATATATATATATATATATATATATATATATATATATATTACTTCAAGAGAAGCAATATTTGAAAAGGGTAAAACCGTTGTAGCACATATTCAAAACTCGTTGAAATACGAAAATAGGCAAACATTTGAAAATTTATAATTAAATATGGACTGGAAATCCGGAAAATATTCCGAAAGAGAACAAATAAATAAGAAATCCTTAACAAAGATTATTCGGTGTGGGGTAATCTGTATTTATATATATATATATATATATGTGTGTGTGTGTGTGTGTGTGTGTGTGTGTGCACGCGTGCGTGCTTGTATGTATATGTTATTTACTTACATATGCATATGTGTGTGTTTATGTGTATGTAATCAAATTATTTTCATTTTTCACTATTTTCATGTAATTGTAGGCAAATCTTAGCTGCATCCTAACCGAATTCTCCGACAACCTCAATTTCCGCACAGCCACTAATCCCATGTTGTGCTCAATATAAGAACACGGTTACTTGTAGTTAAGTTGACATCACTTCCGTTGTGTCGTCGACTCCAATGCTGTGACCAGGCAGCTACAAATCTATTGCAAGTGTTACAGCGGACAGTCCAGAAGCCATCAAAGCTCATCAACCGTACCCATCTCCGTTTCTCTCTCCTTCGTTCGTTGCCTCCATATATTTTTATTCGTACAATTCTCTTTCCGTTCCTTCGTCACTGCAATCATTCTTCCTGACTACGAGCAAAACTCCACCTAACACTGAATGTCACGCTGAGGAAGAGAAAAGTGAAATATCGATGTCCAAAATGATTACTGACACATGTGCCCTTCCTTACATCCTTTTTATTTGCAAGTTGGATTAACCTGAGAGTCTATTTTATGCGTACGTGCGAAGATATTCCGTCCAATGGCAATGTCCTAACGGATATCTTACGCTTCATGCTATGTGCCCTGTAGGTGAACTTTGGTACGATGTGAGAAAGCTCCAATTTCCGACTAAAGCCGAAGATCATCTGCCAGATTGTATTCTACTTGTAATGTCCACAATAAGGGAGTAGGTATTCGCTTCAGAGCATACTATAAGTCTTCCCGGAGGATGGACGCTCAGTGACGTAAAGTACGGAATTTTATTCGCAGGTAAATATACCTGAGTAATTTTCTCGGACCGAAGCATCAAGAATGAAGAATTAAAAAAAAAAAAAAGAATTACACTTTCCAGTCCTTAGTCAGTTATATCTACACTGGCTCAACAAGAGATCACGGAAACACCCGACATCATTCGGTCCAGATTCTCCGAAATAACAGGCAGCAACACACACACACACACACACACACACACACTGGACCAAAAGTAGGCTTACAATTTATAGTTATGCACTATACATTTTTTAAAAACATTTTTATTACTTTTATATTTATTTATTACAATCATATTTGTTCAAAACTGTTTATATATAAGGTACGGATTTAGGAATCAGAGAGCCGAGTTCGAATTCCAGTTGAATCCATTACATTCACTTACGTGCTAATACCCTTGGGAAAGGTAGGAATCCTATTCTTCTAATCTATGGGTAAATAGCAGAACAAACCGGGTTCTATAGCCTTGGATGGCAACTGGTCTACTGCAGAAAGAAATGGCAACCTACTGCGGGAAAAATCTGCCTCGTCAGTCATGTATCGAAAGATACATGATTGCCTAAGCGTGTATCACGAATGGTACATAACTGGATTTAATTGGATTACTGTCTAATCGGTTACTGAATGTGTGTCTTGCGTGAGCGGATGTTTAAGTGGCGCAGTTTATACAGATAAGCATGAAAGATAAGTTTACCCTAGACTTGAATGGGTTAAGATTGTAGTGGTCAGGAAAGCATCCTCCAGGGATTCTCTACCACAAAGCCACTATTATTGAGAAGAAAGCAATCCGAGTGAAATTTACTCCTTACTAAACGAACACAAAGGGAATTACGACGGTTAGCCTCAATGTACGCGGCGTGGCAGGTTTTAGCTTGTAGACGTTAGAGAAAATTGCATTCAAAATAGATTTAGCCGAAGCAATAAAATTGTGTGCAAAATATTTAGATTGCAGCATTAGAGATTAATATGACGCTCAACAAAAACAACCAATCAACCAACTATTAACTGAAATAAATTAGAAAAAAAAGGTGGAGGTAACCATGGAATATATGAATCTTTCAAACACAGAAATCAAAACTCTTCAACAATTTTGTGCGAGAAAATCAGAATTTCTCAACTGTAAGAGAAAGAAGAAACAATGATGGCATTTGAACTTCCTCAATTCAAGGAAGCAGGAAATCGCAGATCTGAACAAAATTGGCGTATTTTCATTGACTAAAAAAAAAATCTTGGGAAAAGACGTAATTGGCAATGGAAAGGTTAAGCATCCATAAATGTAACACGAGGGAAAGAAATCGAAGAACTGACATATTGTTTATTTGTACAAGACAAAGAAATAGAGAAAATGGGAAATGCGAATAAAATTATTAATCAACATTCATTTTGGACTCCTGCTGTAGAAGGGTGGTTAGCAAGCTATTTATCAAAACTATTCGCTAAGGTAACAAGTTCGATTCTCACTAACGGCACTACTATGCACTCGACTCAGCTGATTCTTATAAACAGCAGAATATAAATCTACTGAACTTTGCTTAGTACGGTACAAGATTAAAAACAAATAATGAGAAAAGGAAGATTATGCTGCGCCAATCTGCCAAGTTGAATGAGCCTATCTACCTTCAAAAACAGTATTAGAAATCCCGCCTTTTGTCTGATTGAACACTGACACAGATTCGAAGCAAAAAACAACTGCGTGAGCCACGAAAAAAATCACATGTTTATTTTTATTTGTTCAAAATAGAACCGTTTCTCGTACAATCACCAAAGTTGAGCAACATCGAGCGTGGGCAGTACTTAGATAGGTGACCGCATTGGTGACCGCTTGGGAATACCACGTGTTGTAAGCTTGGATGTGCAGAAGGTGTAATGGATAACAACTCGTAACGGGATATCAGAGAGACGTGTTCATATTCCATTTAGGTTCGTTATATTCACTTACGCGCAAATAATCTTGGATGAATCCACATCTTATCTCCCCATATATGGGTTAAGTAGCGGAACATGTATCAGTAAATAATTACTAAATGTAAAAAAATTATTACAATCTAAAATTATTTTCTGTCTGCAAAAGGTTAATAAGCCGTAAAAAAAAAACAATCAATCAATTATTCAATATAGAATGATATATAGATGCTTGAAAGGATTGAGAAATAAAACAAAATGTCTGCAAAAATATGAACACGATTACAGACTTCATAGATTTATAAACGTATTTTATGAGTGAAAAATATCCGCCATTTTTCATTTGCAAAAAAAAAAAAAAAAAAAAATGGACACGTGCTCACTAAAATTAACAAAGCAAGCATCCATCTCCTTTCTCCGAGCGAAACATCCAACCAAGTATTATTACCGCTGCCGTGTGCGCCACAGAAAAACATCTAATGTCATTGTCTTCGGCGAGTTTCATTCTTGGCTGCAAACCGTCTACCTCAATGATTCATGGTTCCCGTGGAGTTCGCTGAACGGAGAAGAAGATTTCCCTGCGGAGTGGCCGACCGCTCCTGTAGTGATCGCTTGCGCTGTCGGGTCACGTCCAGAGAGACATGAATTCAGCATAGACCTTGGGGGGTCTGGTCAAAACCCCAATGAAAGAGCATCGGGCGGTTGAGGAGAGAGGACTGAGAGAGCGATAAATGCTGATATAAGTCAGAATGAGAGAAAAACTATGAAAGGGGGACAGAGAGGAAAGGCACGCTAAGAATCTAGAGGGGGAAACAAAGTTTATAAAATAGGATAACATGAATTCATATATGTGGCTGGGCTATATGCACGTGCATGCGCAGTTGCATATTTCTTTATGTGTTGCCGATATGCATTGCTGATGATGTTCAGGCTATTTGCTTTATTTCTGAAACACGCACAAAAAAAGATAAACAATATATATATATATATATATATATATATATGAGAAGGCGATATAAAAAATTTTATATATCAAGAACAAAACTGGGGGAAATGTATGTCAAAATGGAAAAGTTTTCGTGTGACGCTTTTCGCCATTTAGGAATTCATCGGACTAAATTTGTTACATTGGTGCGACTACACATGCGCACGAATGACGGATGCTGGGAATTTTATTATATATATATATATAATATTTTTACATACGGACAAAACAACATTCTCACTACAAAGATGCATCCTTGTTTCAATGTGCATGCATCTCGGCTGGTGAGAACCAACGAGATGCATGCGTATCCAAACAAGAATGTATCGTTGTAATGAGTAAGTTGTTTTGTTCGTATATAAAAATTATAATAAATATTTACTGCTCTACTTTTGGTATTGAGTCCTCTTTTAACTTAATGATGTTAACGTTAGAATTTATATTATTTTCGTTCTCATTAGATTCGTGTATATATATATATATATATATATATATATATATATATATGAGGAAATAAAAAGAATGTCCCTGTCTATCGCATTCAGTGAAACATGGAAATTTAACTTTCCATTTATGTATATATATATATATATATATATATATATATATATATATATATATATATATATATATATATATATATATATACAGACACTAACAAAAACATCTAACGTCAACAACAATAACTGACCTGCATGATCTAAATTATGAAAAGCAATATTATTTATTTTATTTGTATTATTTATGTATTCACATGCCCTTAATAAACTGTGTTCCTGATCAAACCAAATTCAGTAATAATCTTATTTAAATACATACAGAGACCTATCAAAGTCCATATGCAACATAGCCGTGTACAATACACATATAATAGCCTTATCAATCTTATCTTAAAATAAGCTAAAAATAATGGAAGCATTATTAATAAAAAAAAACAATGACCACGGGCACAAATTTGCTGACCGTGCTTACAAAATAAAATATATCCATAACTCTAGATACATACATAAAAAAATCCATCCATTCAGTTAAAAATAAAAATAAAATGATCCTTGATAATGGCCCAAATTATTACCCGAAAAGCGATTCGCACATACAAAACATTCGGACAATTTCTACATAATTTATGGCCAGAAATGAAAAAAATTATAAGAACAGAAGAAAAATTAAATAAAAAAAAAAACTTAACCGCAGTAACTTGTCAGTCGTTTTTAACGAAATTTCTATAAAAGAGTAGTTGCTTCACAAATACACAATTTTATATATATATATATATATATATATATATATATATATATATATATATATAAGGGGATATACATTACATCGATCGTCGATAGCACGAGTTTCATGCAATCTTCAGGTGCAAATATGTTCTGACCGTTATATAGTTCGGGTTCTAACGCGAACTATATAACGGTCATATAATATTTGCACCTGAAGATTGCTTGAACTGCATATATATATATATAAAGGAAGAGGTTGTAGTAGTTCCAACAAAAGAAAAGTGTATGCATTAAAAAGAAGAGAGAAACCGCAAACGTTTTTGGTTGTAATGTGGATTTTTTTTTTAAATATTATGCTTTATTTTCCATATAACATGTGTTTCCTGTCTCACGACCGTCATCAGGCAAAGGGTGGAGATTTCCATATATTATTAAAAATAATTAATTTTTTTCTTATGTTTTTCGATGTTAAATATTCTCGATATGAGACATTCTCTTTTTTGTGTGTTAGTGACCTAAATGTCTTTCTTGAACTGGTAGTGAAAAGTTCTGCGTGAAGGGTTATAAAACAATTAAGACTGGTCCGAGAAATGGCGAAGGAGTTATCGGCATTCTTATCTTTTAATGACCCCCTGTGTGTTCTTAGGTCTATTTCAATTTTCGTGAGTTTTTCTTAGCATGCGTGTACATATGTATATTCCCGCTCCATAAATACACACTATCTCACTACGAGGAATTAGTAAACGCATTTGTACACACACACATATACACACACACGAACACACACACACACACACACACACACACCGTCCTATTACTAAATTCTCGGTTCTCTCTTCTTTTTAATATATATATATATATATATATATATATATATATATATATATATAGAGAGAGAGAGAGAGAGAGAGAGAGAGATAAGTTGAGATCAAATGTGGATTAGAAACAGACAGAATGATAAGATATGGAACAAATAGGTAACATTTATAAACTTAATATGTTTCGCTTTCATTTAAGCTTCGTAAGATTTTTTTAGATGAATTATGGAAGAAAAAATTCCTCTAGTTTTAGTTCTGTGTTGTTTGTTTTTCATTGGTCAGGCAGACGTCACGTGTCTTTGTCTTGTGGTGTTCCACTCGCACTTAAATACATTAAAATCACAATAGCAACTATTAGGTTTCTAAACTTTATATATATATATATATATATATATATATATATAACTGTATGCTACTCCTTGATAGGTTCCGGTTACAATGGAATTGCATTCTTTGCCCTAAATCATCACCATTCTTCGCTTCTTTTTTTTTTTCCTTGAAAGGCATGCATGCAGACTTAGCACTCTCTCTGGTTTGTTCTTCCAGCTTTATTTGCTTGCAAATGTCCCAGGAAATGATGAAACCTAATGAATCCTAGTAAATAATAAGCTCACGAATTCTGAAGTTGCCAATTAGTCATTTAAATGATCGAATGAAATTGGTATTGTTGAAAATGTTCGACTCATCAATTGATAATATCCACTGAAACAAAAATTAATAAGCCTGTGTTGAATAGAATGTTTTTTATACACATCGGTGATCACCAAATGATGTGGCGTCACTCACATCATACCAGCAGGACTAGCCTCATGTTCACAAGAATAAAAACATACACAAAAATAACATTGAAAGCATAATAAATTGTAAATAAAAATCATGCAATTTTATTTATTTTTGTGTACATGTGTGTGTGTATTTTAGTTACAAGTGTTTTAAGGCTGCATGCGATAAAAGGAAGAAGTCATTTCGCATAATAACAAGCAATGTTCCGAGGAGAAGAGATGGATGCCTTGACCTTCCAAAGATCGGTAACGAAAGAAACTGAATTCAGAGTTTTGGGCGTGAAGTCCGTTTTCAGGCAGGAATGTTATCTGTTGTATTCTTGGGGAACTTTTATAATTTTGGCTTATACATTAAGTATTTAAACAAAGTTTTAATGTTGTTTGTTTTATTTTATTTCATTTATCATTGTTATATAACGTACCTATGAAGACTAATCGGTATTTTCCAATCCTTCATAAATACGTTGGACACTATTGTAAGTGGGGGCAATATGTTGCCTAACCCGGCAGCGTGAGCTGTCAGCGTGGGAAGCCCTTGCTGTGTCGAACTCTCTGCCTTTGAGCAGAGAGGAACCCGGACGAGGCTATGCCGAAGAGCAGATTCTCGTCCGGAGAGGTAGTATGCGGGGTCTACGGGCAATTTTTACCACATTTCCCCACATTATATACGGCTTTGTGTCGCATCCTACCTCGTGGGAAAGCAGGTAAATATCGTAATATGCTAAGTAGTCGACCACTAACAATGGTTAACCTACGAGTATTGTATTTTATTGATATAAAGATTACCATTTCATTTCTAACCTCCGGTTTGGTTATTCTCATTCAGTAACCCTTTCTAGGTTACAACAATGACATTCATTATTATTATTATTTTAAATAATATTTCTATATATTAATAATAATAATGTCATAAAATGCCCGCTTTTTAAGGGTTTAGTGATTTAAGTAGAATTAGTCGATGTTATTATATAAATAATAAATTATCCCGGTATAATACTAGCAATACTATACTACTTAGAAAATTGATGTAATAATTATAAAGGTTAAAAATCGGCCTTTTGCATTATGTTAGCACGTTGTTCTCACCTTGCAAAGTGTGGAAGTTATTAAAATAGATGACATTAAGAGAAAGCGGACTTGAATCCAGGAAAGCACTCCGATGACCCGAGTTCATTGGATAGAAAAGAAGAAAAACAAACACGTCCACGGAAGTCAAGAAATGACATCAAGAGACAAAGCAACTTCTCTGTGAAAATGGTAAGCTCAAAGGGTTGGGGACGGTATGGAATCTGTATTATGCCGAAGCCGAAAGGAAATACACTGTGAATCTAACGAGAAACAGCGATAGAAAAAGAGAAGAGGTTCAAAAGATATTTTAGCTTAAAGAAAGCTGTCATAACTAAGGGGTTTTATCAATGCCTATTGTTGGTGTTATTTTCTCCCCTTTATGTTAGTAATTAAGCTGGAAAATAAGACATAGTCAAACAAGAGCAACACTGTTAATAGTATTAATTATTAATAACCCTATTGCCTGCAGTGTTACATTATTTGTCCTGTTATAACCTTGTCTCATATTGATGATAGCTGTATGAAGAAGCAAGGCCTTATGACCAAAACTTTCTCTTGATCATAGTAAGTTACAACTATTCTCTGAAGGTAAGAAAAATTGGTTCTGTGGATCTTCAAAGAAATAAATACTACTACTTCGAAATCAAAGAACTTTGATATGATTGCATTTCTCTAGGCGATCCAAATTAACTCAAAAAACACAAGATCAAGAATTTATATTCCACAAAATGAAAGCCAGAAATTAGATGATTACGGGGTTTATCATTTTAGTTAGTTGACGTTACATTTGGAAAATAAGACAAGGAAAAATACAGTTTTATGTTTTAATGTACTTTGAGTTCCTTTCAAACGGGATTAAGTCTTTCTCACTGGTTCTGTTCTGATCGGCGCTGCTGTTCGGCATGAATTTCGAATTTGTTTCTCGGGTCGAATTTCAAATGAAAAATGGATTTGCCTTATTTGATCCTTCCTTTGTAAAAGACATTTTAAGATGAATCAATATCGGGTTGGATAACGCAAAATCACGTTGCCTCAGAATAGAAAATGGTAAAAGTAAATCAGCACGTCAAAACATTGTAAATTCTTTTTTTTTTTTTTTTTTTTTTTTTTTTACTTTATAAATTTTGGTTAAGATTGAAGCGTAGTAACTGTTTTCATTTTCTTCCGTATTTTGGTTAAAAGTACATATTTAAATTTTAGTTTACGGTTTACGATGAAATATATCCATTTTTGAATAAAATGATGTATGATTCATTTGCTTTGAAATTAAGCCACTATGATTGCCATTGAAAATAAAGCTCAAAATTGAAAAATTCCTAGTCATTTTTGATAAGAAGCAAAAAGAAAATAAGAAAATACAATGGGGCTGGAACCCACTCTAGTAGAAAGATTTACTCACTTTTATTTATTTACGAAACAAATAAGTAGCTGACCTTAAGAGTTTGCGTATAGTATTTATCTTAAACATCAAGTATATATTTTTTCAACATAATCTCCTTCTTTACACTTAATTTAGTGGGAATATTAATTCCATAGATCGAATGAGTACTTATTGGATACCAACACGCAGTTTCAAAAGGTGACTTTTTGAGAAATGGTTGCTTTGATACAATGAAACGTATTACCCCTAGTCCAGTGGTTCTCAAACTTTTTGCCCAATGCCTCTTTTTCAACATGTCAGAATATCATCCCCCTCCACTTTCCAAGATTACATTCCAAATAATATGCATATATTATTGAAAATCTTCATTGTTTTCCATTTTAGTACATACAGGTTTATATGGATTATTTTTACAAGGTATTTTAAAAATTTAACAAAAATAAAAAATGTTGATGGATTTTAAAACTTGAATACATTTATAGTAATTTGTTTTAATTCTTAACTAATTATTAAATAAATAAACTGAAGTATACTTCAACAAACAAAAATGTTAATAGCCAGTTATGTGCCATGTTTGATACACGCTTAAGCGATCATGTATCTTTCGATACATGACTGACGAGGCAGATTTTTTCCCGCAGTAGGTTGTCATGTCTTTCTACGGTAGACCAGTTGCTATAGAACCCGGTCTGTCCTACTATTTACCCATAGCTTGTGAGGGAGAAGATAATTCATACCTTTCCCAAGGGTATTAGTGAATGTAATTCAATCCGAACCGCTATCCATTACTCCAAAGGTATTGTAATTCAATAAACAAAATTCTGTAGATAAATACAAGAAAAATATAAAAGTGTCCCGGAAATCCTGGGGGGGGGAATTCACTCCTGGTTGAGAACCTCTGCTCTCGTCAATACTTATCAAAGATAAACATTACTGATTCAAAATTATTTTCAACTCTTAGTTTCGATATTGTGAGCGTGTTGTTTATCTCCTACGTCATATTAGGTTGGTGTAAAAATAATGTCGTTTTTGACGTTAAAAAAATACGTCAAAAACGACATTATTTTTGCACCAACCTAATATAATGTGGTTTGTTCTCAACTAATTTCTGAATTAGATTACTGTCGACCTTATCGTACCGATCCAATCAAAGAACAACTTTCAGCAAGACAGGCCAAACACGAAATTTCACAAACCACTTTGATAAATAGCACCTTCTTTTCTGTGCAAGTTCTTTCGGGACATAGGTTATGGCAGTATTATGGTAATAGTAGCATTAGCCGTTTCCTTACAAGGAAACATTCAACATCCATTGACCGTACGAACTTGTGTTACTGGTGGTTGAAAAATAATGTTTATCTTAAAACATTTTTTCAGGAAAATATGTCTTTCGAATCCACTATCATCGCGCTTTCCAGTATCGATAGAGCTTTCCTTCCTAACCTTTTGTTTGAAGTAGTGTGGAATATCAATATCTTGATCATATCATTATTTTCTCTTCGAGTTACATGTGATATCAGTTTTAGTTGTTGTTGTTGAAAGTTATCAAGTGACGGGTTTCTGTTATTTGGTACAGTTCTTTGCTTGAGATTCCAAATGTGAGGTTGCCAATTCTATTTAAATAAATGACTCTGCATAGTTTCGTTTTATTTGTTGCTTTAAATAATGTTTTACCTTTTATCGTTGCCATTGAATTTGTTCTGTAATTTATTAGCTTGTTAATTACTTGATTCACTGCTTCCCATGTTTATTTTGCTTCCTGTACTGTGAGTGTTAAATTCGCTAGATCCTCTCTTTTCATTATGTGCCGAAAATTTAAAATTGTTTTCATCTTCAATGTATAAACTTTTATTTTTTAAATTATTAATATTCGAAACGTAGTTTCGACAATTTACGTAATCCATGTGGGTAGGTGAGCATTTATTAAATAACTATCAGTGTTCCAGATGCTATTACCAAGACATGTTCTCGGTACTGAGACAGGCTCACTATGATTTTCAGCTCAAGTTTTTAAAGTCAATTTAAGTTCTCTTACGTTTAAGGTCATTCTTCTGTAAGGAGAACAAGTGACTCTTGGGTCTAATTATAATTAGCTTTTATATATTTATTACAAAATCTCCTGTCTCTAGAATGAACTTTTCTTCTGTTAAATATTTATTTGATATTTATATATATATATATATATATATATATATATATATATATATATATATATACACATACAGTGTAACCCGGATATAAGAGAGTTGTCGGGGCCGGAGAAGAAGTCTCTTATATCCGGGTTTGTCTATTTGTTTAGGTAAGTATGGGAATAATTTGGGACCAGAGAAAATCGCTCTTATATCCGGGTTTCTCTTATATCCGGGTCTCTTATATCCGGGTTACTTAAATAGATTGGTCCATTCGTAAAAAACGGCACATTTTTTTTGGGGGGAGGGGGAAATAATGTTAATAGATTAGCATTCATTAAACTTATATCAGGGTCTCTTATATCCGGGTTACACTATATATATATATATATATATATATATATATATATATATATATATATATATATATATATAAAGACAGAACAGTAAGATATATAATCTGGTGTTCTTATAGATATTTTTATTTTTATTTTTACAAAATAGTGCTCCATGTAAATTTACAGAGCATTAATATTATAAATTAATTGATTTAAAATATGGTTTTTTCGCTATACAGTTCTAACCATGTTTCAAAAATGGAAGTTAAAAGCTTTGAATTTAATTTTGTAATTAAATTAAAGACATTAGTTCCATTTCATCCTCAAGCTAATTTTAGAGTAACTTATTTATTACTGGATAAAAGGCACAGCAAAAAATCATAATTCACGTTTCCAAGGAAACATTCATCCATTCATCTAGACAAGGGGTGTTTGTGTTTATATATATTCAAACATATATTGCTAAATATAACATAGAACGAATATCTATTATGTTTGATCATGAGCCGTTCTAAGCTACGTATAGTGGCTTTAGTTTCGGGAGAAAATAAAGAGAACACTTAATTTTTTTAAATTTTTGTCTTTATTTTTTCCCGAAACTTAGAACAGCTCATGATCAAACATAATGGATATTCGTTCTCTGTTATCTGTTATATTTAGCAATATATGTTTGAATAATGATCTGCTGCCCCAATATATATATATATATATATATATATATATATATATATATATATATATATATATATATATATATATATATATATGATCGAAATAAAAGTGTAAAACTTAATATTACTAGACATATTAAAAACTGGCGAAGCAACCGGTTTCGCTCCCGCTCTTCAGGCTTCAACGGGAGATTTAATTTAAAATTAAACACAGAAAAATGTACAATAAAAGGAAGTTGTGGGAGAAAAAAAAAGTTGTTTTTTTCTTTTATTTCGATCATTAAATTTTGTACCTACAAAAATATCTTTAAATACACACACACACACATATATATATATATATATATATATATATATATATATATATATATATATATATATATATATATATATATATATATTGTACAGGCAATAGATCCGTTGCTTTATAATCCAGATGGATCCTAGTAACATCAAATATTAAAACTGATCCACAGAGAGAGCTGAATTTCGTTATTATAACAGAGCATATATATTATGCAGCAAAAATCAGTTATCATACTCATATTTGAGAAACTTTTGCAACGAATGCCAAAGATTTGTGCAACAATCAAGGCTAATGGAGTATATTTTGACGAGAGCAAAATTTAATCTTAAAATGTTTTTTTTTTCCTTTTTGTTATAATAAAATTTCTAATAAAAAATCATGTCACAAATTTTTTTAACTCTGTATAATAATTTTATTTTATTTAAAGTATAAACAACTACTTTGGCGGGGCCAATGTAAAATAAATACCGGAGGTTTCCTCAAACATTTAAACTATAGTGTGTATATATATATATATATATATATATATAAAATACGTCAAAAAACGACATTATTACGTCATTATTTTTTAACCAACCTAATATATATATATATATATATAGGGTGCCCCACAGAAAAAAAAAACAGGTAATTTGATACAGTTTATGTAAATGTTGGAATTTTTGTTACAGTTATTTTAAACAAAAGCAAAGGATGGAAAGTTAGTAGCTTCAAATAGAATACAAATGTTAGATGTCGTATGCAAGCTAAAGAACTCTGGCAAAATCTTTTGCTATTTTTTCAGTCTCCAAGTTGGATGTTCTCTCTTAAAGAAAACAGTCACTTCGAGTTCAGAATTTGATAACTCCGGCATCCTGGAACAAGTAATGGCTAAAAAAATATTATATGTTTGTTATTTTTTCAGTTCATTCATATAGTAAAATATATAGTTATTTCTTTATATGTTACTTAATTTTTTTCTTCATTTGGTAAATCCAAAATTTCCTGTTTTATTTTGTGGGGTTACCTTGTATATATGATGTTTTTATTCATGTGTGGGTATATAACATAATTATTTTGGTAATTAAACAAAAATAAACATTTATATGGGCGCAGTAAATATGCAATTAAAATCGATCTTTTCTTTTTTGGGACTTCGAAACTAAATGCTCCAAATGCCACTGACGAAAGAAAAGAATAAACTTTTTGGACAGTCAAATATTCATCACAATATTTATATGGTCAAGCATTCGTTTATGACATAAACAGAGCGTATCATTAATGTTTCTTTCAGAAATCATTACGTTTATTTTTTCTGTTTGCTTGCGTCTTCATCTGAAGATGTATTACGTTACTTCCCTCTGCCCGTGTGTCAGTATTCTATTGCAGGCAGTGTGTACAAGCAAGAATATTCACAAATTATATATGAATTATTACGCATGCGTATATTAACTTTGTTAACAAAAGACTGTTAGAACAAATGGCTGTGAGTTTCACTGTATACATTGCTTCAAAACCATAATGTAATTTACTCATACACAGGAACAAAAGAATCATACCTGCATCTTCCTATCCGCGCCATTTCACACAACGCCATGTTCACGTTGTGCAAGAGCATGACGTACGCACATGCTCCCAGCTTTCAACCCCACATTCCTTTTCTCTTCTCTGGCTGATTGCTCTCAAGAAGATGTATAAGTCCCAATCACCATTGACACTAAGATGTGGTATCGATGTCAGCACAATCAGTCAGCGCTGGCCGTTCATGCACACAGGAACAGGATCAAACGGATGAAGAGAGGCACTAGTTCGCCCCCCTTTCCCGACTCTTGTTGTAACGCGCCCCCAGCTCACTCCTACCTCATGACGAATCATCGGAGCAGGTGGAGAAAAATGCGGCAGAGAATGGACAGCAAGAAAGTGATGGCATCTGGCAGCGCAGAAAGGTAAAGTAACCAGCATGAACGGGGAACAACGTGTACAGGGCAAGGGTGGAGGGGGCATCGGGAATATTTAGGGTGGTGGGTGCGCTGTTAAGGTAGTGGAGACATTTTGTATGGGGTTGATAGAAAGAAAAGCGTCTTACGAGCAGACATTTTGATAAGCGGAGATTGATTTGCAAAGTATGCGAGTTTGGCAGCAAATGTATTTTATCATTCCACCATTCTACTTGCTACTCTGTTCACTTAATGAACCTCGAAGAAAGACTATTATTATTGTTTTCCATCTTCATACAAGGTGTCTAGAGGTTACTGTTAACGAATCAAGTGACAGCAGATTCTACATCTCTCCAGCACATTCCTTTGTATACTTAACAAACTTAATACTGTATTTTCAACAATCTTAACTATTCCAGGAATATGACTAGAAAACCTGTTTGGTTATGTTAGTCGGCTTGATGTGTGGCCTCCACATAGAAGAAAATCCTAATGAACCGTATTTTCGAAGGCAATTTACTACTTAAACGTAACGTAAAATGTACCTTTCATACATATATATATATATATATATATATATATATATATATATATGTATTTATATATATATATATATATATATATATATATATATATATATATATATATATATATATGTAGTACGACAAATTGAAAAAAAATTTTGTGACGCGTTTCATCCGTTAAGCATTTTCATCCGGTGAAGTATAGAATTATACAAAATTATATATCGTTATAGCATATATAGTTATAGAGTGGATAAATAAAAGGGCCAGATATAAGCAGGCGTGTACGCGTATGCTGGTGTGCATACGCAGACAAGCAGATAAATAATCGTTAAATTTATGCATGACGTATAAACGTAATAGTGCGCAGTGCGGTTATGCAGAGCAAAGATGTGTATTAATTAGTTTGGCGTGCATATACGCCTACCTACGTTTTTGGTGTGCGAGTGTATAGACTATAGTTATATTTTATATATATATATATATATATATATATAGAGAGAGAGAGAGAGAGAGACAGACAGACAGACAGACAGACAGAGAGAGACTATAGTTATATTATATATATATATATATAAAATATGACGGGCGATGAGGAGTACATACTTTACAATAACATGAAATGCAAGCTAGTCTTCATCCATCAAAACAAGGGAATGCTGTGTATATGATGAGAATAGGATTAGTGGAAAGTTATTTTCTCTTACTGTGAGTTCCTTTTAGAGAACCCAACGATTAGACATCATCAGGCATGGAAATTGATTTGTTTTTTTTTTAAATCCATCCAGATAATAACGGGACACGAAAGATTAGATGTGAATCGAAATATGTTTTTTAGAAATGTGTTATTGTTAACTGTAAAAAATTTTAGAGCGTGCGATCACAACGCTAAGTTTGAATTTTTGAAAATTTAAAATAGTGTGTTTTTTTTTTACTAATATGGTAATTGGAGAATTCTTTTGTTGTAGTCGTTTTTTTCAGTCGATGTGGCATGAACTGAATTGCTCAATAAATAGAGCAATGTTGCAGCTATTATCCCGAAAGTTACACGTCGGATCAATTTCCATGCCTGATGATGTCTGTATGAACAGATGAAAATACTAGCAAAAAAAAAGACCTTGTACAAGTTGAATTTATTAAAAACAACGATCCTAACTTTCATCTACAGGTTCGTGGGTTAATGTAATTTTAATAAATTTGTTTGCGAAGATGTATTCTCGCCATTTATATCATTAACTTCACTGATCTGATTTTTGTATGAATGATTCATGGAATATATATATTTGTTGGAGCTCTCGATTGGATTTGAATTTTCAAATAACGCCACAGATTCTCGATTGGGTTTAAATCTGGAGACTAACTTGGCCATTTTAGGATATTTACGTTATTTTCAGCAAGCCATTTCTTCGTAGATTTTGCAGTGTGCTTAGCATCATTATCTTATTGGAAGGTCCAATCAGGAAGAAGTTCAAGATTTTCAATCTAAATCATTAAATTTATTTCCAAAATATTTTGATATGCTTCGGTATTCATTCTACCATCTATTACTGATATGTTGACAGTACCTTTTGCAGAAAAAACTAGTGATTCTGACACCACCAAATCTGTAACTGTTATTACTGTGTTCTCTTGTTTGAAATCATCGCCATCTTTCCTCCATACATGATTTCTAGAATTCCGTTCAAAATTTTGGTTTCATCTGTCCATAATATTCTTTCTCAATACGATTGTTTCCTTATCCTTATGTTCAGGAACATCGCTGTGTCTTTTCAAAAGCAGTGGAGTTTTCAGAGGGGGGGGGCACTTTAGATTATTCTTATGGATTTGATTGCTTATTGTCCGTTTAGTGACAGATTCCTAATCAAAGCAATTCAACCTGCAACATTTTTCTCTATTTTCTATGCATATTTAGTAATTATGCATCTGTGTACAGTTAATTATATGAAAAGTGTGTGTATTCATTAGTTGAAAATACAATAAATTAAAAATTTGTATGTGTATCAATATTTGTTTTCACCCCATTGTATATATATAAGAACAATTTATATATATAAGAATATACAAACATATATATGTATATATATATATATATATATGTATATATATATATATATATATATATATATATATATATATATATATATATATATATATATATATATATATATATATATAAGTGAACATAGAAGTCAACACTTACAGGCGACAGTCTGTTTCATGCTATATGCAATCGTCAGGCCACCTGACGATTGCACATAGCATGAAACAGACTGTCGCCTCTAAGTGTTGACTTCTATGTTCACTTTTATATTTACACACGCTCTATCTCTGATATTGAGCACTTTATCCCATAAATATAGCACACCTTAAGACTATATTTCTTCATATATATATATATATATATATATATATATATATGTGTGTGTGTGTGTGTGTGTGTGTGTGTGTGTGTGTGCATGTGAAAAGTGTGTGTATATAAATATAAATAAATATACATATATATATAATTATTTATATATTATATGCGCGGTACTTATTAGAAAGCGCTCAATATCAGAGATAGAGCTAACATATTTGGTTGGATTGATGTGAGTTTGTGACCCTGGGTTTCCTGCTTTTGCGATCGTCAGACAAACTGATTCTGTTTGTCTGACGATCGCAAAAGCGTGAAACCCAGAGTCACAAACTCACATCAATCCAGCCAAATATATATATATATATATATATATATATATATATATATATATAGATAGATAGATAGATATACTGCCTTTCCACGAATATATGTCTTATGTCGACACCAAGATTAGTTATGTGACTGTCTATAACCACATCTATAATCAACTCCTATATCCACGACATCACCGTCGTGACGGACATTAAAAGACACCCGATTATACCATGTGATACTGTCATCTAGACGGACTCACAGACATAATTTGCCGTTTATTTATTTACATTATTAAGGGTAATATTATTGAATAAAGATTTAAAAAAATAAGTCGGTGTTTATCCACACGCTCACATCGCATAATATATGACACAAGGTTTGTTTATTATTATTATCTCGGTAGCCGATCAAACCACCTCGGCACTTCCCGATTTGAACTTGGGTCCTTGACAAATCGACGATGGTGAGATTTGAACCCGGATTTTATAATCGGAACTCTATGTACTAACCACTCGGATAAGCTCCTATTTAAAAATCTGTAACATAATCAGAAAGAAAATCATGATTGTCACTGTTAGTGATAACCGATTTCCATCTTAAATTTTAAGTCTGTTTTTTGCTTGATAGCGATTTACTTTTTTAAATATCTCATTCGATTTCATTTTTCTTCCTTTCTTTCTTCCTGTTTTTCTTTCTTTTCTTCCTTCTTTCCTTTCTTTCTTTTTTCTTTATTTCAGCCTTCCTTTCTTTCTTTCTTTCTTTCTCTCTTACTTTCTTTCTTCATTTTCCTTTCTTTCTTTCTTTCTTTCTTTCTTCCTTTCTTCTTTCCTTTATTTCTTCCTTCATTTCTTCGTTTCTTCGTCCTTCCTTCGTTTCTTCGTTCTTTTCTTTCTTCCTTCGTTTCTAACTTTCTTTCTTTCTTTCTTTCTTTCTTTCTTCGTTTCTTTCTCTCTTCCTGTCTTTCTTTATTTCTTTCTCTCATTCTTCATTTTTTCCTTCCTTTCTTTTTTCTCCCTTCCTTCCTTTATTTTTTCCTTCATTTCTTCGTTTATTCATTTATTTATTTCTTCCTTCCTTCTTTCTTTCCTTCATTTTTCCTTTCCTTTCTTTTTTCCTTTCTTTCTTCTTTTCTTTCTTTCTTTCTTCCTTTCTTTCTTCATTTCTTCCTCTCTTTCTTCATTTTTTCCTTTCTTTCTTTCTTTCTTTCTTCCTTCCTTCCTTTATTTCTTCGCTTCTTCGTTTCTTTCTTTCTTTCTTTCTTCATTTCATTCTTTCTTTCTAAATTCGGATTATTCTACACCTTCTTTTGTTCTATGCGTTTACTACGAGCTTGTGTGAATGGATGGCGGAACGTGGGACGAGAGCCTTAGTCCAGGGAGGAAAATTGCTAAGTGCCACAACGAATAGGAAGTTGTGGAGAGCCACGATCGCCTATCTCCTGAAGTAAGGCGGCGCAAAGAGGAAGTGTGAGAATGAGGAGGGGTGTTGAAACGTTTTCAAACCAGTATTCTGATATTTGGCCACTGAAATCCAGATTTTCGGAGAAAGACCCCCGTAGATATTGCTGATGAGCTTATCTAGGCTAAAAAGAATAGAAGACGATTTGTTATCTTTAAATGCTAAGTGAACTAAATAAACTTTTTTTCTTCGCTAAACGGTTTATTTCTCTTTTATTTCTTTCCTTTTCTCTCTACGTAAGCTCTTCTTCCACCCTTTCTTTCTCTTTTCATCTTTACTGACGTCGCAAATATAGAACAGAACACTTTTTTTTTCCTTTTGTTAAGTCAAACTTTTATTTTCTCTTTGCTTTCTCTACAAATTTGCTTATTTCTTTCTTTGGTTTTCTTTTTTCCCTTCGCCTTGGTTGTCGTAAAATTAAAAGGTTCAGTAGAATTTTTTTTTCTTGTCTCATATTAAGATTTTTTTTCTTTTTACTTCAACTTCCATTTTTTTTCCTCAGTGAATTAGCGTGGTATTTTTTTTATTTACTTATTTATTTATTTTTTTGTTCTTCTTTATGTTAAGGGGGTCTTTTTTTTTCTTTACTTTCTGTTGTTTATAATCTAATTACTGGAAATGATCTCTGCTTCTTTCTTTCTTACCCGGTTCTTTCGCGGCCTTGTGTCACGCTGGATAGCGACGTGGGCGCGCTGAAATAATACACTTACCTGTTTTTTGTTTTTTTTCCTTCTTTAATGAAAACATTTTTTTCTGAATTTCTGGGATAAGTTATCATTATTTAGATTATTGTCCACATCTTAGTTGTTGTTATCACAACTTTTCAGCCATTGTGCCCACCGAACTACTTCAGGTGCTTTTCGATCACATCAACCATTCAGGGAATTTCGAAGTGAAACCTTTATTTAATTGTTCTCATTTCGATGTTCATGTCTGGAAATATCTTGTCTTAATTTTATTTAGTACTTCTCTTTCTTTGTTTATAAGTTTATTTTTTGTTCCATTTTTTAAGGAAACTTATCTTTTTCTTTTTTTCTTTTTTGCCTTATTTTTTAGTTCATTCTTCCATTTCTTTTTTTCTATTCTCAGTAAATTGGATTAGTTCTTTCTCTCTTTCTTCTCCTCTATGTCCTGCCATTTTTTAAAGGAGGACTTTTTCTTTCTTTCTTTCCTCTTCTCTCCAACTGGAATAGGTTGCTGAGATGAATTACTGAACTTTATTTGGAGAGGCAGTGTTGCAAATACGACACGCGTACACCGTGCATCTAAGCGTTTGACTACCTGATCCTCGGCCAGTTGTCTCGTTTTTTGCACAGTGCAAATTGGGTCTCCAGTCTAAAACTAAAGGATCTTCTGGTCCAGCTTAGAAAACAGCAATGATAATTTTGAAGAAATAATTTTGAATTCCTCAGTTCACTCCATGGAAATGCAAAAACTCACTTTAACTTTGATTCACGTAATAACCCCAATTCCGTCCAAAAGAACGATTTGGGCCGAAACTCCAATTTGAGCCGAAAATTGAGTTCTTCAGATCACAAAATCTGTGGAACTTCGAAACCTCACGTCATGAAATTTCATTTTAACTTTGATTCTTTGTCATTTTGAAGAAATAAAATTGATTTCCTCAATTCATAAAGTTTTGGAGATATTTTAAACTGAATTAAAGAAAATTAAATTCACAAAGTTTTTTGTATTACATTAAACTCAATATAAATTACAATCACTATTTTTTTTTTTTTACTTATTTTAAAATTTGAACTTTTAACTGTTCCCTGATCATCCAGACGCAAATCTCAATACTGGATGTTCAAGCATCAGATGAAGGGCAGATTTTCAATCCACGGATCATCCTGATTCCAAAAAGTTAATATATATATATATGTAGAACAAGGATGGTCTGACTTAGATCTGTTTTCAAACACAGAATTTGCCGTTTATTTATATCATATTTCTTGAACTCATCAGTACCATCCATCGCAGTCTGAGAGGTCTGTTACTGGAAAATTCCATTATTTATCTGATTCTCTAATAATTATTGAATGTCAAATTCCCTTGTTTACAGACAATCACAACAAACTAAACTTATCCAATCTCCCTTTAAAAATACCATGGACAATACTTCGATTAAAATGTAATTTCCGGTTTCAGCTTCAGCTAGCTAGCCTTAAATTTTCGATGTGATCTGTACTCATAGTACCAAGACTTATAAATGCAAAATAGATTTATCTATTTAGAGTCGGTGAAAGGGATTAAAGCCTACTTTTATTGGATTGCATTCGTTAACCTTGAGTTAAATCTATGTTCAAACTAAGTTCCACATAGATTTTTAACGGTATGATACTAGTCTACACTGATAAACACTCTCTATATAAACAATAAACATATTCATCAATATTGCTATTTCTCATGTTTTTATTGTCTTAATCGTTCATCTGTATAAAAAAAGTGTTACTTTGGATTAAGTCTGTTTTTAAACTAGATTAATCCAACGAAAAAAGACTTTGATGTTAAAGAAAAAAAGTTTGTTCAAATATTGGTTTGGTACATAATTATCAGGCGTTTTTTAAACAATATTTATTATGAAAAAAGAAACATAACAATTCAACAACAAGATTTTTAAATGATTATTCCGGAGCGTATGATTATCGACAAGCATTTTTATAACCTGAAAATAAAATAATATTTTTATTAAAAAGAGTAAACAAAACAGCATTTTTTCATTAACAAATAACTCGCCTACAAAAAACGCCTGATAATTATGCACCAACCTAATATATGTATATTGCTTTAATGAAAATTTAATATTTGATTTAATATTTGATTTAATATTTGATTTAATATTTGGAAAAGGTTTACTCACTGCATTCGCCTCTTTTGATTTAAAAATAATCTGGTTAGCAATGACCAAGGTATAATGTACTGATCTTGCCCTGGACAACACTTTGCTGATTTGGTCACAGAAACGTAGCAGCAGTCGAAATTCAAATTTAGTTATGCAGCTGCATTCAGCGGTGTGCCTAGCATTTGCCCATATTGGGCGGTCGCAAAAATTACTATAGTGTAACCCGGATATAAGAGACTCTGATATAAGAGAAACCTGGATATAAGAGAGATTTTCTATGGTCCCAAATTAGAGCCTGTGTTAATGTAAACAAAATAGACCAAATATAAGAGAAACCCGGATATAAGAGACTTCTTCTCCGGTCCCGACAACTCTCTTATATCCAGGTTACACTGTATAATAAAGTAACATGTAAAATTAGTTGGTCACTTTTGTCTACTCATTCCACTTGTAGAATTTACCTAAATTAGTTACCTTAAGTAACACATTAGTCATTTACATTGAGTGTTACACTATTAGTGAGTTATGTAATAACATTTTATTCTCATTACTAAAAATTTTATCCGTTTTAATTCTTTTTAAAATTGTTTTTCCATCGTATTTCTTTCTTTTTTTTTCTCTCTGCAATCAAATCAAAATAATTTGCTGTAATTGCAATCTTTCTTTATATTTTGTCGAGAATGGAATGATTGTAAGAGGAGCAACCATTTTTACGACCGCCCAATATGGGCAAATGCTAATTACTAATCTTGGTTAAGTACATAATATATAATTGAAGAGAACTGATGCAAAAAAGACACCCTTCGACATGGGAGGACCTAAAAGCAAGCGGGAGGGGCGATCCGCTCCGGGCGGTAATTTTTTCTTGTGTGCGTAGGGGGTGCAGTATTTAGTAAACCTTAAAATAGTATATTGATCCAACAGTTGAGATAAAAAGTAATAGAAATAAGACGAAAGAAACATTATTAAAAAAATTAATAATAATCGGAACCCAGCGTCTGGTAGTGAGAATATAGATACTATTTAAATAGTTACTTTGTTCCTATCCGAGACATGGGTCGGTGTCCGAACCCAGGTAAAAAGCAAGTGCTTCGAATGTTGATTTTCTAAGCAGCTGATCGACCAGACAACCTCAAGCGGAGATTCTTTCAAGCCACTGTTGAGGCGGTGTTAATATATGATGCCACTGCTTGGACATTAACTAAAACCCTAGAATCTAAGCTGGGTGAAACCTACACTCGGATGCTGAGAGCTATACTTAACATCTCCTGGACACAATCTCGAATTAAATCACAGCTCTATAGACCTATCCCTGATATTTCTACAATTTTACGCGAGCGCAGAATGCGCTTTGCAGGACACTGCTGGCGTGCAAAACAAGAACTCACGAGTGATCTACTGCTCTGGACACCTAGCCATAGAGCAAGACAGGCAACTACCTATATTGACCAACTGTGTTATGGAACAGAATGCCACCCTAATGATATTGATGTAGGACCGTGATGGTTGGCGTGTTAGACTCATGAATGTCTGAGATAGCCCGACCAAATAAATTGATTTTCTAAGTGTAGCTTAGACGTGGGACAAGGCCGAACGTATGGGGTGCCCAGTGAGAATCGAACTCACTATTCAGTCAAATTGTTCTAGCGAGACAAGCTTGCTAACCATTAGCAATTTTCCAAGCGTAGCTTAGATGTGTCACAAGGCCGAAAGTGTGGGGCGCTCAGTGAGAATCGAACTCACTATTCAGTCATAATTGTCCTAGAGAGACAAGCTTGCTAACTATTATAGTGCTTTTCCAAGCGTAGCTCAGATGTGGCACAAGGCCGAAATTAGGGGGCACCCAATGAGGATTGAACTCACTACTCAGTCGTAATTGTCCTAGAGAGACAAGCTTGCTAACCATTACACCACATCGAAGTGCCCAAGCCCAAGCAAATAAATTATAATAGAGGTTCACTTCTTTGAAAAACAGCGGCGTACCTAGCGTTTCTGCTGCCCGGAACGGTCTCAGGATCTACGGCCCCACAGAGCAATAGTCCTTAACTGGAAAACATCTACAAAATATAACGTTAAATATAAATATAACATTCAAATATTAAAAATAAATAATAAACTTCAATTTCGGCCATTTATTTCCTTTTCGATTGCAGACAAAAAAAGAAAGAAAAGAAAAACAACAACAATAACAAAATAAAAAAAACAAAAGAAGATGGGGAAAACGTTTAAAAAATAATTAGAAAAAAAAAACTCTTTTTTTAGTAAATAATAATTTTGAGGATAAAATGTTATTGCATTAGCAATATAGTCACTATGTAAAAAAATCACCTGACAGTAATTGACTCATCGTGTAATCCTCAAAGTAAATGTCCAGCGATATAACCATATCAAAATGGTACAAACAAAATCAGAGGAAAATATGGTCCTACTATTTTTGCATGTTACTCCAATAGGTTAATTCACTTAAATGCCGCCCCAAAAAACTTGCCATCTGGGACAGACCGCTCTTCCCCACTGTGGCTGATTTCATCCTTTTTCCATACAATCTTCTTTATTTGAATTTCAAAGTGAAATATTTTTCGTAATAATACTTTCATATTAGTTTATCTTCATCATACTTTTGTTTCTTTTCATCGTATAGCTAAATAAATTGCGACGTGAACAACAAGAACAGTTTCAAGAAAACACTAGTGCCAAATTAATAATGACCAATAACTAATTTAAGAGGACATCAAACTAATATGCAACAATGAATAAAATCTTTGAATTGTAATTAATTACTTTGAATTAATAAATACAAGGATCTTTTATGTTAATTTACCCCAAAATAAAAAAAGGTAGAATAATGACAAAAGTACGCAGGTGTAGGCTTTAAGAAAGCTTTATTCAATTGAGAATAAAAGGTTCGCGTATATCCTATAAACATGTAAAGTCCATGTAAACAGAAATAGCTCTCTAAAAGAGGAGAGTAACAAAACAAGGGGAGACTACTCTTGATTATTCATAACAGGTAGTTCACCCAATCCACAACGGTGCAGGGATTAATCTCAAGTTCTTCCTCACAAACGTTTATAGTGGCTATATTCTTTGACTATAAATAAATAAATAAATAAATAAATATGCTTTTATGGTCGTGAAGTCGTGGCCCGTGGAGCCAATTTCCTTTCCTTAGTGGCTTCTCTTTTTACGGCATTCACTGTGACGGTACTGTCATCTATCCTGTCGAAATGTTAAGTTCAAACTCATACGTTCTTTAGAGCATTTCACAAATGTAGGAAGAATATTCACTCCCTGGAAGAAGCCAAAATGCTACTTTCCTTATTTTTGAATTCTTGTATTAACTCCAGGAACTTCATGGCAATCTAAACAATTTTTGATTCATAATTTTAAAAGAGTGCCAAAAATTTAATAAAAAAAAACTTTAATTTTTAAGATTTATAATTTCTTGGGGTGAATTAATATTTGCGACAAATGACTTTACATTATTTGGGGTGAATTAACAGAAAAGATCCAAATAAAAGTATGATAATTGGTTTCTGTAGTTTAAAACTCCGAATACATCTTCGTGTGCATGCGTACGTGTTTGTGCGTTCGTATGTGTGTGTATCTTATGTGTGTAGGTGTGCAAAAACATCCAGTCGACCCGCTTGTTAAATGTGAAATTTACGGACAGAAACACGTATGAAGTCAACATGTAAGAAAATAAATGAAAAGTGATACACGCGTACACGTGTAAACTTCTTTTCTTTTTTTTTCTTGAACTATTTTCTCGCATTTAAACCAACACCAACACAATACCAAGTAAACAAGCAAAGAACAAAAGACGAAATACGACAAGTAATGTTAATCAGCTCATCCTTTTTTTCTCGCTCTCTCTTTCTAAGCCTCCCTTCCTTGTTCGTAGGAGAGCGGTAGTTACACATATCCGCAAGTCTCTGTTGCAAGTAATTGGAGTTAATTTGAATCAGCAAAGCAAAATGAAAAAAAAAAAAAAAAAAAAAATCCAGGAAAGAGAATTGTGTAAGGGCGACAAAGAAAAAGACGACCAAAAAAAAAATTTTAATTTTTTTTTTGGGGGGGGAGAAAAGAAAAAAGTGGGGATAACAAAACGGATCTGGGGGTGGGGAGAGCGAAGATGTAAGACGAAGAGCAAAGATTCGAAAGCGATGAATATAACGTCTGTGACATGAAATAACAGAGACAAACTGATAAAGAACAGTCCTCATTGTCGGTGAAACATGTCATTATTACGGCGTCGCCGGATTTAAAGACTCATGAAGGCTTCCGACTGCACTTCCTTCATATCCGAGGCTATGGTCTTTCATTTTTCTTCTCTTTCTTTTCGTATTTCTACATTTGCTATTTTTCTTTCTTTCTTTCTTTCTTTCTTTCTTTCTTTCATTTTTTTTCTTCTTCCTTTTTTTCTTCTTCCTTTTTTTCTTCTTCTTACTATTCCTTTTCTTCAATGTACCGTGTCTCTTCAGGACGTGGGCGATCATGGCTCTCTACAACTTCCTATCTTTTGTAGTCCTTAGTAGGGTTTGTCGTTTCACCATCCCTCTCACTCCGTGTTCTGTCATCCATTTACAAAAGCTCACTGTTTTCCCCCTGTCCCTTCAATATTTCCTGTGAGTGTCATATTATCCAAGCTCTTTTCCTCCTTACACTCCAAGAAATCTCAACTCTGATTCTAAGCATAAACTTCCTTTTTACCATTTTCCCGTTACTCATATGTCGAGTACATAGTATTCTCAGCATCCTTCTGTAGAACCACATTTCTATTATCTCAAGTCTCTACTTCATCTGTAAGATTGTCCAGAATTCACTGCCATGTAGGAAGGCCGACATTACGTAACAGTTCAACACTCTTTTATTTGCTTTTAGATGGTATCATTCGATATTCCAACCTACCTTCGAATTTCGGTGTCACATTTTATGTCCTCTGTTAAAACACTCCCAAGATATTTAAATTTCCGCACTTGCTTTGATTTTGTATTCGCACTAATGTTTGCATTTTGCATTTCTCGATATTCGTAACATTGAAAGGAATATCCTTCAATTCCAAAAAGACAGGGTGTATCTTTAGCAAGAGGAACAGATCTTTAAGATGCAAGCTACAAACTGGAGACATCAAATGAGGCAAGTAAGGAATTTAGCTATCTGGGGTCTTAACAGACGAAGGAAAATGTGACGCAGAAATCCGAAAAAGCATTGGAAATTATGGCTTCCAGGAACTAAGTACAAAACTAAGAAACATGGAAATATCGATAGAAACAGGTAAGAGTGTTCAAATGTTATGTAATATCAGCCTTCATATATGGCAATAAATACTGGACAATTTTCTTACAAAGGAAGAGGAGATTTAACATAATAGATATGTCGTCCTATAGAACGACACTAAGAATACTAGAACATGGGAAACAACGGAGAAGTTTTAAAGAAAGTGAGAATGACAAGAACATCTTTGCTTAGAATCAGGCGGAGAGAAGTAGAGAATAACATACCTATCGATCTTGTATCAATGAATCGCAGAACTAAGAGAGATAGTAAGGGGTCGAACATTGCTTAGTACTACAAGGGATAGGAATTTGTGGTGAGCCATTACCGACCACGTCCTCAATGGATACAGCACATAAATGAAGTTCATATTTTTTTCATTGGTATCATCAGTAACATTAGTGGTTCCACAGTGAAAACAGTCCATGGGATCTAATGAATGTGTTGGACAAGAAAGTTGGGACTCATAGCAAGATGCTAAAAGGTGAAAAATATCAGTTTTCAGCATTATATGACTGACCGAATGCTTTATAGCGACATGCCAAAGCCGCCGACGACAAGTATTGACAGGATAGTAAGATTCAGTGATCATTGCCGGAGAAGTAAGAAGGAAAACTTTAACAAAGTTTTACAAAGAAAACGATCTTGTGGAAGATCAGCATGTACCTTCGGTGAGGAATTGATAAGAGATAGCAACTTGTTAAAGGAGCCATTGCAACCCACATTGGATCACCGTTATGTAAGACGAAGACTGGTCAAGATCGAAATGTATGAAGGAGACTGGTAAAGACTGTAATATATGAAGGAGACTAGCCAAGACTGTAATATATAGAGAAACCTGGGCAAAACCGCAATGTATGTAGGAAGGAAGGAAGGAAGGAAGGAAGGAAGGGAGGGAGGAAGGAAGGAAGGAAGGAAGGAAGGAAGGAAGGGAGGGAGGAAGGAAGGAAGGAAGGAAGGAAGGAAGGAAGGAAGGAAGGAAGGAAGGAAGGAAGGGAGGGAGGAAGGAAGGAAGGAAGGAAGGAAGGAAGGAAGGAAGGAAGGAAGGGAGGGAGGGAGGAAGGAAGGAAGGAAGGAAGGAAGGGAGGGAGGGAGGGAGGAAGGAAGGAAGGAAGGAAGGGAGGAAGGAAGGAAGGAAGGAAGGAAGGAAGGAAGGAAGGAAGGAAGGATAAAATTAAATTAATTATACCGTATTGATAATTTTGTAACTCTTTATGTATGAAAATAGTATTTGATTTTTTTTTTATATATAAACATTATCAATTATTTATTTTCAATTACTTTCATTTTATTTTACATTGTTTCTGTTGATTTTATCGCAACTCCCAGATCGTTATTTCGGCCGTACGAATTGAATATAAAAGAAAATATAATCAATTGAAACGTATGAATACAGAAAACTAGAGATAAAAATCTAAAAATTCGTGCATTGATTGCTCGATAGATAAATACAGTTAAGGAAAGATAAAATCATTTTTTTTTTTTTTTTTTTGCAAGGTTTTCCGTATTTACACGACCTGGGCGTGTCGTATCTTCATCTTCGCGAATATTCACCTTCACCTAGCGCAGATGACAGTCATGTTTGAGCAAAATGCATAAACAAATTGAGCAGAAGTGACGCCCTCTTTATCAGCCCATTCCGCATCTTTTCTTTAACTTATCGCGTTCGTGCCTTTCCGTTTCTTTCACGGTTTCCCAGCTATTCTCTTTCCTAACTCGACTACTGCTGACCTGATCGCAGATCAGAGACGTGACACGCAAATAACCGTGACGGTTTTTATTACAAAGAGGTCGCCTGCAGTATTCTTGTAATAAAAAAATAAAAGGAAAAACATCTCTTCTCTCTTGCTCCATCCTCTCCCACCCGTTCTTTTTTTTTTATTATTTTTTTACCCTCACTGATTTTCTCATTCGCTTAATATCTTCATTCTTTACCTCAGTTTTTTCTCTCTGCAACATTTTCTCCTTCGCTCTTTCTTACGATGTCTCTCTGTCTTTCTCTACACTTTGTCCATCTTGTCGATTTGTGCAGTTTTTCTTCCTGGTTTTCTTTTTACTCATCCCATGAAAGCCACTCTTATTTTTCCTGGGAATGAAAACTAAACAGAAAATAAAATTTTGTCTTATTGGCCTGTCTATGTCAATGCTACTGATCTGAGCTGGATATTTGTCTAAAGTCATTACTGCAGCTACCCCCTCAGATGCGCTAAAAAGGAGTATGCCATAATGGAAAAATACCCCAAACTCAATTTATCAAAAAATTTATCGTCAAAATCTTTGTTATTATTACGAGAAAAGACGAAGGGATTTTTTTTAAATATTAAATTATATTTTTAATCCTTTTTAGAATGTTCGAAATTTTGGTTAAAAATCTTGCCTTTCTTGCGTCAGCGGTGGAGACCAAATATTAGTATAGAAAATTTTAGCGTCATTTTTGCGATGAAAACATATTATATGGAAATTCTTGCAAGAATCAAATAATTGTCAGATTTTAATGAAAGTTTCGGGACTTATTCATAAATGAATTATATTATTTTAGAAATGTTTCTTTTTTAGAAAACCTTGATAAAATATTTTTTATATTTGTAACCTGTGAAGAATACTATCTCAGTAATAAAATTAGGATGCAGATCAATTATGATCTGGGGTTGCTTTAGTGCCCAAGGCGTAGGGAACATTGAAATAATAGAAGGGAGGATGAATGGAGCATATTATGGGGATATTTTGGAGAGAAATTAACGTCAGAGTGCGCATTCACCGGGTTTGAAACCAGGTTGGGTGTTTCAACAAGACAACGATCCTAAACATACTTCAAAATTTACAAAACTATGGCTAAATTCAAATAGAATAGAAATTCTAAATTGGTCAAGTCAATCTCCAGATTGAAAATTTATGCAGAGAGCTGAAATTGAGAATTCAAAGAAGGAACCCTCAAAACGTTCATGAAATAAAGAATTTTGTCGTGAAGAATGGAAAAATATTAGCCAAGAAACATGCAAGAACTTCGTAGGAGACTACTCTAAACGCCCACATGCTGTAATTAACAATAACGGTTACGCTACGAAATATTAATAGATGATTTAATATTGTATTGTAAACTTTTGCGTTATTAAATATTGGTTTTTCTTCGTGGGATATTTTTTATTGATTATTTTGTTAAATCTGATTGTTTGACCAAAGGTTTAAACATATGTATTATTAGCAGTACATGTTCCATTAATCTATGTTAGAAATACCTAAAGAAACATTTTTGTAATGTGTTGCAAACATTTTGTGTGGCACTGTATTACGCTTCTTCATTTAGGTACATATCCTAAGGGCTCTGAGGTAGAATCCTATGATTAGTACAAAGTTTATTTTTTGGTTGTGGTGGAAATAGAAGGTGATTAGATGGTTTTAGTTTGTGATTTTACGATATACTTTAAAATCTAATTTCTCATTGTTTCGTATTAATAAGATGTCGAGGAAAGGTAAAGAATTGTTTATTTCAAATTCGTGTGTGCATTCAATGGTGGGTTCAACCTTATTGAGTTACATTATTATGTCTAATAGGTTTGTATCTTGGAGATATAATAGGAGGACGTCATCTATATATTAGGTTGGTGCAAAAATAATGTCGTTTTCTCACATATGTTACTATGTGAGAAAACGACATTATTTTGCACCAACCTAATATCTTATGTAAGTACAGTTATTTGTTGTGTCTAAATTCACTGGATTCTAAGAATTGTAGAAAAAAACAGGCGAGAACATCACTGATAGGTGACCCCATAGGTAACCCGAATTTTATGCTTGTAGAGAATATTGTTGAAAGTGAAGAAGCAGTGATTAGTAATTAGTTTGCATATTTTTATAATTTTGTGGAAATGTAGAGGAAGCTTTTCTTTGGACATTTTGAGGCGGTCTCTCAGTATGTTGAAGTATTTCGTGATGGTTAGTGTATAATGATTTGATGTCTAAGCTCACCATATCCATGTTATCCATATTTACGTTCCGTATTCTCTGGATTAAGTCACCAGAGTGTTTTATATGTCTTGTGTTGATGATTCCTAGGAACAAAGTTAAGACTTTTGTAATGACTCTAGATAATTTGTTGGGGGAACTGTTGATACCGGACACAATGGGTCTGATAGGTATATTGGGGTTTGTGCGTTTTGTGTAAGCTGTCACAAACCCAACATAGGGGTGAGGTAATTTTAGTATTTTTTTTTATCTAGCCGAATTGATTAAGAGTCTTTTGTTGTAGGTATTTCGCAATACCAAAATTCCCCTCTGTCACGTGCATATGTAGTCCTTCCAACATAAAATTTTTTTCGTCCGATGAAATCCTAAAGGATGAAATGCTTTACAAGTAAACTTTTTCCACTATTTACATTATTCAGACTATCATCCACATCTTTGTTGCCATATTTATCACAACGTTTCGGCCGTTGTACGCTCCGGACCTCTTCAGGTGGTTAGAATGTTGAACTGAACCCTTTATTTCGCTCGTTGGGGTAGACTGTTCTAGTTCCATGTGACATGTCTAATGAATGTCAGTTATCAGTTATCTCCTGTTAATTCCCCTCTCCAAGTTCTCCACCGCCTTAACCAGGTATTGAACTCACACTCTTTGGGTCCTGTCACTGGATCTAACTAACGCCTTTATCCACTATGAGTTAGACCCAGTGACAGGACCCAAAGAGTGTGAGTTCAATATCCGGTTAAGGCGGTGGAGAACTTGCAGAGGGGAATTAACTTAATAATATAACTGATGGCATCCATTAGACATGGCACGTGGAACAAGAACAGTCTACCCCAGTGAGTGAAATAAAGGGTTCATGACGACATTTAAACCACCTGAAGAAGGCCGGGGCGTACAACGGCTGAAACGTTGTGATAAATATGGCAACAAAGATGAGGATGATAGTCCGAACAATGTAAATAGTGTATATAATACCTCATCTCAAAAATATAGACAGAAACTTTTTCCACTTTGCCATACAATTCTGTTCTTGATATATAAATATATATATCGTTATCTCATATGCTCATATATATCGTTATCTCATATATATATATATATATATATATATATATATATATATATATATATATATATATATATATATATATATATATATATATATATATATATATATGCGTGTGTGTGTGTGTGAAAATATATAGAAAATAGGAAAGAACGGGTTAGGTTAGTAATCCAAGGTTCTTTAGTATTTTAGTTATTATTTAAAGAAAATAGTGCTCGATACAAAAGTAGAGCATAAATATAATTATTTATTTAAAAATATGATTCCAACACGCTACATAAGAAGTCTCATGTTTCTAAAACAAGGGCCGAAAACTTCAATATAATTATTAGAATTAAATTGAGTTAAAGTGAGCTCTGTTTCATCTTCAAACGAAATTTTTTTGGAATAACTTGTTTCTGAAATTTACGCCTTTTATATTGGAATCTAAAATTTCCATGGTGACAGCCATCGTGGATATTTGAAATAGGTAGGGGTGTTAGCTGCTAATGATATGTATCAACATAGAGTCACTTTCATAGATGTTAAGCCAGGGTAAGGTGGGGGTGTCTAAATTTAAAGCGGAAGATGTTTTCAATCAGTCACGTTAACTTGTCTATGAAGATTAATTTATTTTTTTGTTTTATTACTTATTTGTTTTATTACTTTATGAAAGAGTTTTGTGTATATAGAAACATTTGTTATTTGACGACTTCATAAAGGGCTATCATTTTTTGTAGGGTGTTAAAACGTTTTATTGTGTCCATGGATTAAAAAGTTAATTTATTGTATGTTAGTTTTTAAGCTAAATTGTCCAATGCGTGAATTTGATGATGTCAGCAGAAAACCGTTAATTCATGTCTATTGTTTAATAGATTTTTATTATTTAGAAACTTGATAATGTGCAGTTTCTCATGGAGGCACAAAGGGCATGGGTCATCCCAAGTTTTACATGTTCTAGTCCTGTTTATAATTTTCC
Source organism: Acanthosepion lycidas (assembly GCA_963932145.1). Taxonomy (NCBI): domain Eukaryota; kingdom Metazoa; phylum Mollusca; class Cephalopoda; order Sepiida; family Sepiidae; genus Acanthosepion; species Acanthosepion lycidas. The sequence goes on from OZ010573.1 coordinate 67,622,988, forward strand.
ATTTTACTTTAGGTGTCCTATTTATTTCCTTCAGATGCCAAAAATATTTAGATAGAGAAGTCTGATTTCTTTTATTTATATTGTTGAAAGAGCACTTATGCTGCCTCCATCTAGGTTTAAAATCATTCTTTGTGGACCCAATGTATATCATATCAGTATTAGGACTCTCAGTGGATGAGATAGTACATTGGTATACCACAGAATTGATGCAGCATTTATTTTCTAATGGGCAATCCACTGGGTTTCTACAATTACACAATTTTTCACAGTTGTTGTCAGACTTAAGCGTAGGGTTTTTATTAATACTATGCAGGCATGGGGGTTTGTTCAGGATTTTATTATTATGTTTTTTTATTATACTTTCTAGGTTTTCGGTCTAATTTTCCATAGTAATGTCAAATAGGTTGTTATTGTTTTTTTGACATTACTATGGGATCATTAGACTCTGCAGAGTCTTCTGACATTGTTGGTCTTTTATTGCTATACAATTTAACCGCGCACTGCGAAATCGATATTAAGGACATCGGTCTGTATAGAGATGACGAGCTCATGGTGGTGAGGAATTCTACTAGTTTTAAAATAGAGAAAATCAGAAAAATTATATTTAGTGAATTTAAAAATCATAACTTAAAGATAATGGTATGTACAAAATTGAAAAGGATAAACTTCCTCGACGTAACTCTAGATTTAGAAAGCAACACATACCAACCCTATAGTAAACCAAATACTAACCACTTATATATACACCCGAAGTCAAACCACCCTCCATCCATAATTAAACATATACCATCAGCAATAGAAAATAGAATTAGCATTAACTCCGCCAACATAGAAATATTCCAACAACACGATAGCTTCTATAACGTTGCCCTAAAAAATAGTGGTTACAAAAATGCAAACATTAACTATAGAAACAATTACACTAGCCAGAGGAGAAAAAAACAGGAAAAGAAAAATCATTTGGTATACCCCTGCGTTCAACCAAATGGTTAGTATTAAACTAGGACATAAATTCTTAGCCCTAATTGATAAACACTTCCCCACAAAAAGTAGGCTTAGTAATATATTTAATAAAAACACCCTAAAATTGAGTTACAGCTGCACCGAAAACCTAGAAAGTATAATAAAAAAACATAATAATAAATCCTAAACAAACCCCATGCCTGAATAGTATTAATAAAAACCCTACGCTTAAGTCTGACAACAACAGTGAAAAATTGTGTAATTGTAGAAACCCAGAGGATTGCCCATTAGAAAATAAATGTTGCATCAATTCTGTGATATACCAATGTACTATCTCATCCACTGAGAGTCCTAATACTGATATGATATACATTGGGTCCACAAAGAATGATTTTAAACCTAGATGGAGGCAGCATAAGTGCTCTTTCAACAATATAAATAAAAGAAATCAGACTTCTCTATCTAAATATTTTTGGCATCTGAAGGAAATAAATAGGACACCTAAAGTAAAATGGAAAATTATAAACAGGACTAGAACATGTAAAACTTGGGATGACCCATGCCCTTTGTGCCTCCATGAGAAACTGCACATTATCAAGTTTCTAAATAATAAAAATCTATTAAACAATAGACATGAATTAACGGTTTTCTGCTGACATCATCAAATTCACGCATTGGACAATTTAGCTTAAAAACTAACATACAATAAATTAACTTTTTAATCCATGGACACAATAAAACGTTTTAACACCCTACAAAAAATGATAGCCCTTTATGAAGTCGTCAAATAACAAATGTTTCTATATACACAAAACTCTGTCATAAAGTAATAAAACAAATAAGTAATAAAACAAAAAAATAAATTAATCTTCATAGACAAGTTAACGTGACTGATTGAAAACATCTTCCGCTTTAAATTTAGACACCCCCACCTTACCCTGACTTAACATCTATGAAAGTGACTCTATGTTGATACATATCATTAGCAGCTAACACCCCTACCTATTTCAAATATCCACGATGGCTGTCACCATGGAAATTTTAGATTCCAATATAAAAGGCGTAAATTTCAGAAACAAGTTATTCCAAAAAAATTTCGTTTGAAGATGAAACAGAGCTCACTTTAACTCAATTTAATTCTAATAATTATATTGAAGTTTTCGGCCCTTGTTTTAGAAACATGAGACTTCTTATGTAGCGTGTTGGAATCATATTTTTAAATAAATAATTATATATATATATATATATATATATATATATATATATATATATATATATACATACATACATATATAGAGAGAGAGAAAGAGGTTACTTCAAACGTTAGTATCACTGGATACTCGTAATTGAAATAGACGTTCTATTTTTATTTTAATCTGTTTGTATTACGTCGATCGGGCTATCGCTTTATATTTAAAAATAAAACCATTAATTCTTGCTTTGTTTAAGTTTCAAATATGAAACTGAGCAGATGTGTGCTTTTGGAGAAAATATCTGCACTTTCCTAAAAAAGGTAAAAGTACATAATTTTTTTTTTAAAACTATGACGCTCTCTGCAGCAGAGCTATAAAGCAAACACTGCATTCTTCAAATGGAAATGCAGGTTTGATCCCTGCTTGAGAGTATCTATTCTTTATGATTCATCGAATGCGCAGGTCGATAGACATAATGCACACTGTTTAAAATTAAAAAATGAGGGGTCTATTTCAACTACGAGTATCCACTAATAATAATGTTTGAAGTAATAAAAATATCCGGATAAAAAATAAATCCAATAATTTTTTTTTATATATGTGTTCGCGCATGCGTACTAACGCGTTTGTGCGTCCACTCTTATTCATTTTTTTTATTCTTATTTGACATTTTTATTTTTGTTCTTATTTTCTATTCCTTTTATGGAGACGATTAAATATTTATTGACAGTGATTTCGTATATAACAGAAATGTTGACTTCCGTGCGTTCATATTAGAGTTAGAGTTAATCGGAATTTCGACAATTCTCAACACCTCTTCGCGGTAGATGAGTTTTGAAGCTGAGGAAAATGGATAAGTAATCCTTTGTGTTTCCACAACCGTATAAAGCGAAGTTTATTGATGCAGAAATAAAGTGCAGGAAGACATCTAAGCGGGAGATGCACTGCATATTAAGAGAAATCAAAAAACAGGAAAACTGTTTTTCGTACGAATCTCCGTGAAGTGTCTGCCGCCATTACTATCATTCTTGCTATTTTTCTATGTCTGGATCTGGGGAGGTGGCTGTTCTTTGACTAATTACGGGTGCTTTACGAACAACGGAAGTAAATGTCAAGAAAAGAAAGATGTTGTTGAGGAGGGTTGACAGAGTGACCTTGTAGACGTTGACACATAATACGAGCGAAAGATGTTCACCCAAGATGAACGCAATGATGCAAAAAAAAAAAATGTTTTAATTTTTTATGTTTTTTAGGGGGAGGGGGATTAAGAGAAGTGCCGAATGAACATTTTGAAAACAATAAAGAAAAGAAGAGAAAAAGATGAGGATGCAAAGAAGAAAAAAAATTAAGACAAGGATGAAGGAAAAAAAGAAAGATGAAAAGAAAAATTTGAATTAAAAAGTAGAACTAAAAGATGAAAAAGAAAACTAAAAAATATAAGTAGCAAAGTAAAAAAGGAAAAGTCAAAGAAAAAGATGAAAAATAAAAGAAAAGTAAACAAAGAAAAAAGAAGAAGAAGAAGAAGAAGAAGAAGAAGAAGAAGAAGAAGAAGAATGGCAGATGAAATTTCTTGGGCGTAAAATAAGGGTCTAAAAAACTTAACACACTGTACCAGGAACATTTACCGTAAACATTTTTGCCGTAGAAAAAATCGTCTCAGGAATTTTCGCCGTAGGAAAGTTCCCCGTATAGGATTTTTGCCGTAAGACAATTTGGCGGCATTTTTTTTAGATATCCTTATCTTGAACGTTACTTTAAGAGTAACAAATATTTATAGTGAATTTAAAACAGTTTACGTTTGCAACTAATTTGTGTACTTTTCAAAAGACTTAGTAAGAGTTTGAATGGGTTATCTTTCTTTGACTAAATATTTTATATTGAAGTTGGTTGCATATTCAAGTTGTAAGTTTGTCTGAAATAATATATATTGCTTCAGTAAGAATTATTGGCAGACTGATATTATGTTAACAGAAAGTTTAATGTTAAGTCTGAAATATGAAATTGCGTGACGTAGGTTCTGGTGTCAAGTTAAAATTTTTGCGTTCCCCACTGACGAGGATCAATGATGTAGAATTTTGATCCTATAACTTCGCTTATTAAAATGTCTAAATCGAAATAAAAATAGCGTGAGCCAGATATACTTTATAACAAGTTACTTCGCATATTAAAAAAATGCGGCAAAATTGTCTTACAGCAAAAATCCTATACGGCAGTTTTCTACAGCGAAAATTCCTGAGGCGTGTTTTCATACGGTAAGAATGTTTACGGTGAATGTTCCTTGAACCACTTAATGTTATCGAGTACGACAGACACCTGATGAAATCTAGAGGCTAAAACGACCGGGGATGCTGTGAGTATAACAACAAAAACGAGTATGGAAATGCTTATAAGAAATTAAATAGTAAACGTTTATTTAAAAAATAAAAGACTAAAAATATTAGGTTGGTGCAAAAATAATGACGTAATAATGTTGTTTTTTTGACGTATTTTTAAGCGTCAAAAAACGACATTATTACGTCATTATTTTTGCACCAACCTAATATATCAAATTAACAAAGAAATAATTTAAAATGAGTGCAAATTCTAAACAGTGCTTCGCAAATAATGTTTTTTTTTGCGTTGGACTGTAATGAAGCATTTTCCGCTGAAGTCTTGCATTGGTATCAATATATATTTTCTTCATTTGTATTGCATCTCCTTGATCTAAATCTAATGTTCAGTCCGTAATATCACAGCTTATATAAACAAATCGTTTAATATGTACTCCCTCACAATACACGTTAGATTTGACAGGGTTACATTCTTTTTGCGAATGTTTCTTCCTTTTTCAAATACGTATTTTACACAAATTTAGGCACATCCTATAACTTCGTTTATTAAAATGTTTAAATCGAAGTAGCAATAGTGTAAGACAGATATACTTGATCATAAGGTACTTCGCATATTAAAAAAATGCGACGAAATTGTCTTACGGTAAAAATCCTATACGGCAAATTTACGACAAAAAATTCCCGAGGCGAGTTTTCCTACGGCAAAAATGTTTACGGCGAATGTTCCTAGAACCTTAAAACTCACAAGACATAATGAACGCAAGAGAAACAGAGGAGATAATGAATAACCTGCTTAATTAATTTGAGTGAATGAATAACAAAACAAGGACAAAGAGGGATATTAAATGATCAAAAATTACTCAGAGCAAGGAAGTTGTGAAGAACTCTAACCGCCCATCTTCTGAAAAGACACGACGCGTAAAAGAAGACGAGTATTTCGTGTTCGAATGATCCTAGATAGAACTTACGATTCCGAATAATTTCAATAAGAAAAAGTATTCATCACTTGAAAAACTGACGCAACACAATCTTCGTCCCCTATTTCCTTGGTTTAGGTTTTTATCGAAGCAATCTGATTAGATATCTCGAATGAAAGCGGGAGAGAAAGGAATAATTCAGTGAATAAACAAAAAGAAACAATGATGTAGCAACTCCGAATCGTAAGGGATGATAGGTTGGTTGAGCAGAACAGCGGGAGACGAGAGGGACTGACTGATGGAGGCGGTTGAAATCCGAGAAATACATCGCAGACAAGAAAGGTCTGCAAGTCTAATTATGAACACACTCAGGGATGTAGTTTTAATTCACTGTTATTTTATTGCCAATTTGTATGTGTTTTTGTTTTATTTGACGGTCTTTAAAAGAGGTGAATTGTGCGTGCGTCGATCGTGAAATGGAACGCCTGGTGTGCGTCATCCACGAAGCGTTGACAACAGACAAAACGAATAATTTCTCATCCGTCATCAACATGAATTGATGATATCGTTTCTCAGTTCTTTACTTAAATGATGCCCATCTTCTATAGATGGCGATTACAGACGACATGGTTCTCTTTGCTTCTTTTGCCTTTCAATATGTCCCAAGATATATATTCAGATATTTATAAATCCTAAATATATAACCGAATCCAACCCTGTCAAATCTAACGTGTATTGTGAGGGAGTACATATTAAACGATTTGTTTATATAAGCTGTGATATTACGGACTGAACATTTTTAATTTGAAAACTTTCACTGATCATCGGAAATGCTTCGACTTGAAAGTCAGTGTAAATTCTCATCTTCAGTATGGCTGCGCGTTTCCAGGCAGGCCCATTAGCTCAGACCCAATTCTGTTTCTTCAATACCTACATAATCAACTTGTAGTTTATAGACCATCTATGCTTAGCGGACTTTAGTTACAATTCATGTAGATATTTATCCACATACACACGTTGTAATAGAATGTGATAAAGGGTCGAGGTTTAATGTGAGAAGCCGTTTTAAAATTATTCAAGCTTCCTCGGCATACACGCATTTGGGGCTGCCTCGAGCAGCGGGTAATGACCCCAGCCTATTCCTGAAGGAAAGATACTACCTGGACGCGGATGGCTCTCTAGAACTTAACCGATTCCTGCTCAACCAACCTATCAGACATTACGTATCCCTTTTTTTGTTTTTTTTTTTATCATTTCACCCAAAGCAAGACCGGAATGCCACTAGTACGCAGGGGGGTTACAGAAAGTGAAAGTGAGATAAAAGACTGGGTAAGGAGATTGAGAAAAGGATAAAAGATGAACAGAAAATGGCAATTGATGTTGCATTTAAATTTTTGAAGATTGTAGTTTTCAGGAAAGCAAGTAAACAGAAGAGAGTTCCACTGTTAGGAAGTGCGAGGATAAAAAAAACTTTGGAAATAGACGTGGCGCTTGCATTTAACTATTTCAACAGTGAAAGGGTGGAACTTTATGCCAGTCTAGTAGTACGTTTAAATTCTTGTAGTCGGGGCACCGGGGAAAAATTTCATAAGAACGGTTACCATGAAATTATTTGTAGAAAAGCCACATCACGTCAGTGAGAAAGTGACTGGAGTCGAGATGCCAAGTCAGAATCGATTGCATTACACATCCTTCTTTTGATTTTATGAAGAACCTAAAGTTGAACAGCAGGCGAAAACAGACCAGATATGGCAACAGTATTCAATGCACAGACGAATGGTAGATTTATAAATGTGCAAAACGAGAAAAACCTTCTGCCACGACACAATGAACCAACTTTCCTTGCTGACGTGAGGCCAAGAAAGCGCAGTGAAATGCTCTACTGGAGTCGAGCATCAGCCATGCTGATGGTGGGCAGGGAAGTTTATCTACGCTGGTTAAATAAAGGCAGTTTAGTTTTGGAGGCATTCAAATTTACAAGCCATTTCCTACCTCCGTTAACCACTGATTGGAGGTTCTTTTCAAGAGTAGCGACCAGGTTGACTTTGTCAGCTCTGACGGATTTGTTATTGAGACAGGAGTAAATGGTAGTGTCATTTGTATAAATGCGTGCTTGGGAACAGATGACATCAGGAAGATCATTGATAAAGATCAGAAACAGCGTAGAACCCAGGATAGAACCCTGAGAGAAAGCCACGTTCGTGTGAAAGGATCTGGAAGTGGAACCGTTCAGAACAACCTTCATTTTACAATTTTATAAGAATGATTAGATTAAATCAAACAATCGTCCTGTGATACTGTAGCCCTAAGGCTTACGTAGATATCTAGTCACAGCTCGAGCTTCGACGTTATTATCAAGAGCTTGATATATATATATATTCAATGATGGCCGCAAGCACGTCAGCGGTAGACCGGGCAAAATGGAATCCATATTGTTTATCAGATAGTAGGTCGTGTGAGGTAATATGCTTAACCACTCCGACATTGATTAAATCTTCGAATATTTTGCCGAAATGCGGTACAGGACTAATGGGGCGGGGGTTAGGAGAGTCAGAAGGTTCCCCAGAGTTCTTGAAAATAGGAATTACAGAAGAGGACTTCCAACAAACTGGAAAGTGTGAAGTAGTGAGACAATAGTTGTATAGTTTGGAGAGAAGTAGAACCAGCTCAAGAGCACATTTCTTTAGAACGACGGCTAGGATCCCGTCACCACCATTTGCCTTATGGGAATCTAATTTAGAAATAATGTTCCAGTCCAGTGACGGGGTTATGCGCATATCACTCAGTAGAGACTCTGTTCTAGTGGGAAAATCAGTTGTGAGTACTCCAAATGTGTCGAGTGTTGAATTGGAAGAGAATTTCCGAGCAAAGTATCCAATCTTAACTGCTGTAGATGTCAGGACCTCGAAATGATTGAATAGAGGAGGGATTGAGGATTTGCTGTTGTTCAGCACACTCTTATAGAACCGCCAAAAATCTCTAGAACCGAACTTGCGAGTTGTTTCATTCTATCATCAAACAGTACCTTCACTTCATTGAGGAGATGCTTGCAGTCTTTACGAGCAGAGACAAAGAGACGTATGCTGCAATCTGACGTGTTATTCTGGAGCAGCCGGAAGAAATGATTCCAATATTGGTACTCACCTGCATACTCGCAGGTGAGTACCAAGATTGTTTCTTTTATTTTACTCACTGACTTTCTCTTCAATTCTCATTAAAAGTTAATATGAAGGCGATGATGCCAAAAAATCTTTTTTTTCATTTTTGAATTTTTATATTTGGGGGGAGTTCAGAAAAGTGATGAATGAACTTCAGCATTTTGAAAATAATAAAGAAAAAAGACGAAAAAAAAGAAAGTAAGAATGATGCAAAAAAGAAGAAAAAAATTACGACAAAGATGAAGAAAAAAGAAAACTGAAAAGAAATGGAATTAATGAACTAGGCGTTAATATTAATTTCTGTTATGGGAACTTACCTATAACGATAATGGACTCTTCCTGACACTATAAATACTGCGCCTCTCAAGAGCACCAGGTCATGACTGTTGAACTCTCTGCTTTGGCAGAGAGGAACCCGGACGAAGCTTTGCCGAAAGGCATGGTTTCGTCCAGAGAGGTAGACAGGCCCTGAACCCGTCTAGGCGGGTTCAAAGGGTATATTTTTGGCCGAGCCTACGGGCTCTGATAAACCCACTTTAATCTCGGCCTTGTGCCATATATATCCCTCGTGGGTGGGATATTAAATACAATGATTGGTGTAACAAGTCGAGATAATATTAGTTCACTCTAAACCAGACGGACAGTCAATACTAACATCTTCAACTTCTTGTACTATATTTCTGTTGGTGCAAAAATAATGACGGTGTTTGACGTATTTTTTAACGTCAAAAACCGTCATTATTTTTGCACCAACCTAATAATATATCCTTGTTATTCTAATCTTGTGTTCGTGTTGTTCTTTCTTGGTTCTAACCTTGGACCATAACTGTGGTGCGAGTATATTGGACCATAACAATTTCAAACTACCTCTGGTACGTGTCGCACTAGGGCCACATACAGGCTAGAAATCGGCTTTGTTGTAGTATCCTACCTCTAAAGAGTCTATGTTGGATTCTTCCGCCTACTATAAGATCAGTGGGAGAGAAGTCCTTGGGGGAACAATCGAATAGATTGAACGTTGGGTCAACCGACACACACTCACTAGTTGTGTAATACTCTTTTGTTGCACTTAGTGTTTAATATATGATATATCTGCAACACGTGTTTTGTTATTTATTTAACCATTTACTTGGTCACAACAGACTCTGTCCTTTTATACCGGCTACCATCCACGACTACAGTCCTGACTGTTCTACTTACTCAACACCTAGCTGAGGATCGAAGTAATAGATTCATACCGCTTCCCAAAGTTAATTTTGCGAAATTTGAACGTCACTGTCTTGACCAAAGTTCGAACCCGACTCACCGATTCCTTTCTCCATGATTTTGAACACACAGCTGTCTATTCCTAGACTGGCTGCCAGCCAAGGCTAGAGAGTCCAGTCTGTCCAGCTATCTAACCCATAACTAGAGAGCAGAAGAGACAGATTCATGCTCTTCCCAACGGCAATTCAAAGTGAACGCAACAGAGGACGTCAGAATTTAAACTCGGCTCGCCAGTTTCTCTATTTTCGCCGGTAACCGTAACGCTACCTGCACACCCCTGCTACCAACATAATGACATAAAATACCGACGTTTGGTCGAAAATAAAACAATAATCACAGGCGTATTTTAATTCTAATTAAATTTTCAACCGATCAACCTAAGTAAGTTTTCTACTTTTCTCATAATTTTCTATTAAATTTTATACACTTTGACCGCGTTTCGTTACAATTTAGTCATTTATTAGAGTGGTGCAAAAATAATGACGTAATAATGTCGTCTTTTGACGTATTTTTTAACGTCAAAAAACGACATTATTACGTCATTATTTTTGCACCAACCTAATATTTGACTAATATCTAAATATATCCGGAAATAAAAAAAAAAATAAAAGGAAAAAAATAATTAAACGCCGAAAATTATAGCTAAAATTCCTTTTTCTACGTGGCGTGTCAATTCAGCAGATAGGCGATCATAGCTCTCCACAACTTCCTATCATTTGCAGCTCTAATGTTAGTATTTTCACAACCTTACCAATCACTGTCCTGCCATCCATCTCGTTAAGTAGGTTACTCTCTGCTTTCTCCTGCTCTCAATATGTCCTGTGAATGTCAAATTTTCCAAGCCCTCAGTCCTCATTATGTATCCTATAAATTTTAACTTCTCTTTCTAATGTTAAATATAATTATCCTTTTTGTTTCCATTTTCTTTAAAACTTCCACGTTACTCGCATGTTTCATCCACAGTATCCTCAGTATCCTTCTGTAGAACCCCATTTCTGTTGCCTCAAGTCTTCATCTGTGAGGAAATTGTTCAGCATTCACTGGCACATAGGAGACCCGATGTGAGCCTTTCGAGGTAGCGTAACGGTTAGCAAGCTTTTCTGGCTTGATCAGCGACGACTGAGTTGCGAGTGCGGTCCTCACTGGGTGCTCCTTAATTTCAGCCTTATGCCACATCTAAGTTTCGCTTTGTAAATCAAGGGTACTTCGACGTGGTGTAATGATTATTAACCTTGTCTAGCTCGATCAGTTACGATTGAATAGAGAGTTCTATCCTCAATGGGTGCTCCATACACGCGGCCGTATTCCACATATACGCTTCGCTTTGTAAGTTAAGGGCATTTCGACGAGATGTAATGGTTAGTAAACATGTCTCGCTAAATCAGTTATAACTGAGTAGCGAGTTCAATCCTCAGCAATACGCCACATCTAAGCTTCGCTTAGTAAATCAATATCGGAGGACCGATATCACATAAAAGTTTAGCACTATTTTTTTTTTGGTTTATAACGAAATTTTATTTTCTTAATTCTGTGCTTAGCTTTTGGAAAGCATCTTTGAGTATTCCAACGTACCTACGGATCTTGGAGCACTGTTCAAATGCACTATGGATATTTAAATTTTTCGCAGTTCGCATTTTTGGATCTTCCTCTTACTGGCAACCATACCTTCTGTCTGTCTTTTTTCAGTTGGTGTTTAGTCCTTTTTTCACCTTTTCCTTTACTACCTACATTACTTAGAGTTTCCTTCCTATGCTTGTTATCAACTTTGTGTCATTTTCATATATTATCACTATTAAGATTGTATCCGCCAATAATAAAATCTGGTATGACTTCTAATTTTGTCAAGATCGCCTCATTGTAAAAGTTTAATAAATCCGGTGAGAAGAGACATATTTGTCTTAAGACCTTTTCTACTTTTCTGTATTTACTGAATTCATTTTCTATCTGTATGCAAACTGTTTACTCCCAGTATAATCTCCGGGTTATTCTAATATATTTCCCAAATATGTCGAACATTCCTAGCAGTACGAAACCTATTGTATTTGTACAGCGTGACCCCAAAAAAACGGGAATTTTTGAAGTGCGTATTGCCAGACACGAGCAAGTGGCAACACTGAGAGACAGTGACCTTGAGCAAGTAAACAGTTCGCCATTTAGAATTCAAGATGAAATTCACAGTATCCCAGCTGAGATGTTGCAGCAATCAATGAGGAATCTCAACAGCAGATTTAAAGAATGCATTCGTACAGGAGGACGCCATCTACAGGACGTCATTTTTAAAATGGCATGTTTTAAGGTTTCAATTACTATGAATAAAATATTTTTCTTCCATCACTCTTGGTTTTATTGGATCGTTAAAAAGTTCCCGTTTTTTTTGGGTCATCCTGTATTTATCCTGATGGTCAAACGTTAAATATATTGTTCAAAAAAACAAAACAAAAAATGATTTTGGACATAATTACCACTAAAAAAAAGAAACAAAAATGCTTCTAAAATACATTCAAGAAATGCTGTATATTTTGATTCATAGCAACAAACACTTGGTTTTCTTTCCAAAATGTTCTTTAGAAAACATCAAGAATTCAGAATACCTAATTAAATATTATATAGATTAATGGAATTTTTTTTAATCCGACATTTTAATTATTTAAGATGTTATATTTAGTCAATATCCTTGTTTGAATAATACGCACAATTTTTTTTCTTTGATTTTTTTTTTTTTTTTGCCAATATACTTTACTACATTTACCGGTTTGAGCATTCGAGAAAACTACGTAAAGAAAATATGACCCCCTCCGGCAGAATTCGAACCTGTACCTTTTATGGGGATATGTGCGTAAGATAAAGATTAGCCCTAGACTTGAACAAGTTAAGATTGTCTTGATCGAGGAAGCATTCTCTTAGGAGTCAGTTCTACAAATCAGCGGTTCGTGGGAAGAAGCTGCTCGAGTGGAACTTATATTTCACTTTAAAAAATAACTTTTATATGGTAAAATTTTCTGGAAGCGAAACACCCTTGATTATAATTCAATCGGCTGAAGTTAATCAGGTTAATCTCCTGCCAAATCTATCTCTGTGCTATCACAGTGTAGGGTCGATGTACTCAATGAAATTTATTGCAAGCACACAGAAAGAAAGCGATTGGGGCTTGTATATGTAGATTATTATGTTGTTGACTTTACACACCCGGCGATAGCGGGAAAATGCCAAACAGAGAAGAACACTGAAGATTGAGACGACTGAAATAATCTGTGACTATTCCAAGCTATGAGAATCTTCTCAGTAAGCAGAGCACAAGAACAAATACTATATAAGAGATATTAATAAGTGAAAAAAGAGATAACAGCAAGACTTCAGCAGCGGCAGTAAGAAAAGAAAAGAGGTGATGAATGCTGTAAAGTGTTGCAGTAGCAGTAACGTTGGTTTAAGGTTCCGAATTTTAGATTGAGGATTGTCCCACGAGACAATAGCCTAATAGGATTAAAGCTTTGTGAATTTGATAGCATCATAATTTTAAGTTTAACCCCTGCGCCAGAGGAATTAAAAGGTGAAAAATAAATGTACAGTAACTATCTTGGCACGGTTGAAAGCTACATTTTGAACCGTGCAAAATAATCCCTAATTTTTAAACAGGTACAACTGCTACTCCTGCTAACAATAATAATAATAATAATAATAATAATAATAATGATAATAATGATAATGAAACAATCAGAGCTAATACTACATAGTGATCAAAGCCAACAAAAACAGAATGTGCTTTCTTATTGAAATGGCAGTTCCAGCAGACTCAAATGTATCTGTTGATATACAAAAATACAAGGATCTTAAAATGGAAACCACAAAACGTGGCACATGACGTCATTAATAATTCTAGTTGCGGTTGGATCCCTCGGTTTGATTGGAAAAGGTTAGGATAGGCTCATTGAAGGGGTGAAGGGTAGTTCATGCCTTAAAAAATACAAAAAAAATCTCTTCTCATAAGTACAGCTCACACAAAGGGCTTTATCAATGTAAAATGTGTATGCTCTTAGGTTGAAAAATGTTCAGTAAAAATGACATGATGCCATTTCTGAATATAGGTCTCAAGTTGGGAACCTGATGGAGTCTACAACAAATGAAAGGAAATAATAATAATAATAATAATAATAATAATAATAATAATAATAATAATAATAATAATAATAATCGACCAGATACAGAAACGATGGCATGATAAACCTCTTCACGGTCAATACTCTGCCCGTACCAAACAAGCTGATGTAGACAAAGTCCGTACCCATCAGTGGCTACATAGTGCAGGGTTAAAAGCTGAAACCGAAGGTTTTATTCTTGCTACACAGGGCCAGTGCTTGCTAACTAGAAATTACCAAGCACACATACTGATAAATTATGTTAGACCAAAATGCAAATTCTGTGATAAATATCAAGAAACAACTGGCCATCTTGTATCAGGTCGGACGGTATTAGCACGCATTGAATATAAAACCCGTCATGACAGACCGTGCCAATATCTGCATTGGAAAATCTGCAACTTTTACGGAAAGGAAACTGAGAATAATTGGTATGAACACTACTCAGACCCGGTTACAGTGATAGGACCTGTAACAATTTTATGGAACTTTACAATACACACATACAGTAAATTCGTTTGGGATGCTTAAATGAACAGTGCCCAAATCAAAGCTAATCGCGATCAGAGACCGCAAAGACAAAATGTGCCTTCTTATTGACGTGTCAGTCCCTGCAGATAGTAATGTATCTTTGAAGATTTTCAAAAACTATCAAAATATAAGGACATTGAAATTGAAATCTCAAAAATATGGCACATGAGAACATCAACAATTCCAGTTGTAGTTGGAGCCCTCGGATTGATTGGAAAAGATTCCGATAGACTCATTGAAGGGATTCTTGGTAACCCAAGCCTTAAAGACATATAAAAAATGTATTCACAAGTACAGCCAACACCTTACGAAGGGCTTTATCTATGTAAAATATGTGTGATTTTAGTTGTTTTAGATTTTCTTCTAGTTTTGTTTTTTCTTCCTCAAAAAATGCACAGTGGAAAATATTATGATGCCATTTCTAACATCAGGTCTCTAGTTGCGACCCGGAAAGAAATGAGTATACACCAGAAATCATAGTAAATAAATAATAATAATAATAATAATAATAATAATAATAATAATAATAATGAAGTCGGTACAAGCAGAATGAATATAAACTGCTCACTACCAAATAAGATATTGGCATCGGAACGAAAACAACCTACCACAATAGATTAAATAGAGTTCATTTCGAAATTCCCTGAACGTTGCCCAGATATTCAGAAGGACGAAATGTTTTATAATAACAAAAAAGATGAGGATATTAGTCCAAATGTAAATCTCTATCTATAAAAGGCAGGATGTGTGTGTGTAATGAATGCACGGCCGCAATTTTCGATGGATTTGCACCAAAATTTACATGCACATGCTCCAAGTTAGCGGGAAAGCCAAAACCGACTTTGCATTTCCCAACTCATCCATAGTGGAAATAATCGATTTTTTCATGCTTCTTTCATGTAGTTTGCGGCCATTTTCTACTGGCCAGAGTGAGAGCCAATAGCTGGCTGCCACGAATAGGCAGGAAGATTCTATTGACCAGCGTGAGAGCCAACAGCTGACTGACATGAATGTTAATTAACATGCTAGCATGCAAAAAAAAAATCGATAGCTGCATTCGTCACAAGTGGGAAAAATTTAAATCTGCCTGGCACTTTACTCCAATTGGCTCATTCACTTGCTTAAACTCAACGTTGATTCTGATTCCACAGAACTGGGTTGGGTGTGAAAAAGTATTTGTTGTTAACATTCTTTTTTCATTCGGTTTTTCCAGTTACGAGTCCTTTTTTAAAGCTGATCGTTTTGTGTTCATTTTGTTTAGTTCTTTTTTCGTAACAGATTTAATGTTTAGTATAGAGCTTAGAAAAAATTCACAGTGTGAGAAGTAAGGCATGTAGCAATATCAGCACGGCAAAGGGCAATGAACACTATTGCTTTAATCGTAGTAACATCACCACGGCAAAGGGCACTCCTTTAAAGGCAAGGAAGGGCAAAAATATTTTAAGTCAAGTGATAGCGATTGCTGTATGAGTCGTACGATTTTTGAATCAAGCACGGGCAAAGCCAGGACATGCTACTAGTAGTAAATATATGTAACTAATATGTAAAGATAATAATATATATATATATATATATATATATATATATATATATATATATATATATATATATATATATATATATATATTATGGCATAAAAAGCAAGAAATTTTATATTATAGGCCATGATAGATTTAAAATAAAAACAAAAGCACGAAAATCTTTTATTCAGTATTATAGCAGGTACGTGTTGTTTAATTCTAACGTCCAACCGCTGTGTCGTTCAACCTATGTAGTCTCATCCACAGCTACATTTGAAATGGTAAATAACAGAATTAATATGGTGAGGGGTGGGTAGAACATCTTTACACAGATGAAAGTACGCACTTAATTTGAAAAACAACAGGAACGTTCGCTGCAAAATAACACTCACGAGAACTACATGAAATACGCTTGGCGAAGGATTCACTAATCCTACCCAACCACGGTAAACAAAGATAGACCGGACATTTACCCACTATAGCAGGTTTGAATTTTATTTAAAATTAGCACTCTTATCCCGAGTAACCGATTGAACAATGTTCAACGGATAACCATTGTTCACAAAGATCTCAGAAATTTTTCGTTGGGCGATACCATTCGTAACACGTATGGTTCTTCGATTGCTGATCACTTTATAAAGAATCCCACTTGTGCGATGGATTTCAGTGTAAACTGATTTTCCGTTTTGGCTAGAGCACACTCATTATTCCATCTTCAGGTGTTGGAGACGCTGTACATCAGGTCCAGGCGACCTGCTCTTTGTAAACAAAGAGATTGTTTGCTTGGACTTGCTGTGTTGCGCTTCTAGCATCTTTGTTGGTATAATTTTTATAATTATATTTTTTCTTCTCCCTGTCCATTCATTCACGTCATCCATGAAAGACTTTCTTTTTTTTTTTCCTCTTCATAATTTGTGTTGCCCGTTAACAGTTCTGATGAGTGGGGACGAAACCGGTCGACTGGTGTGTGTGTTTTTGTTTTTATTTTAAATCTATCATGGCCTATAATATAAAATTTCTTACTTTTTATGCCAAAATACGTTTCTGTACTGTTTCAAACATATTTAAATATCCCGCCCTTGATGTTACCATGGAAATTTTGATTTCAATTCTGAATATGCTATTAAAACTCGTAAATTTCAGAAATAAGTTATTCCAAAAAAAATTTCGCTTGAAGATGGAACAGAGCCTACTTTAACTCAAGTTAATTCAAATATTATTTTGAAGTTTTCGGCTCTTGTTTTGAAACATGAGACCTCTTATGTAGCGAGTTGGAATCATATTTTTAAATAAATAATTATAAATATATATATATATATATATATATATATATATATATATATATATATATATATATATTTAGAGAGAGAGAGAGAAAGAGAGATAAATAGAGAAAATATATATAAAATATATCGAAATGTTTGATATGTAAGCATAGCAATATGTAAATATTGTAACTAATATATAAATAATAATTAGTCCAAATGAAACTAGTAATTTTCCTCGGTAAAAATCAAAATCTCTCTTCCACAATCCTGCCGTCATCTTTTGTGGGGTAGTTGCCAATTCTTCCAAGTATTTTTAATTATTTTCAAGACTCTTCTGAGTGTGCCAATAACGACCAGTTCATCTCTCACCATTTTCTAAAAGTTTTTTTTTTTAATTCTCTGTCAAATTCCATCGTTCTTTTTCATATTTTTCTAACTCTTTTGGCTCGAGTTTCGATTGCCGAGTTTCAGATGAGGTCAATTCTTTAGTTCTACCGGTTTATGACTAACAGATTCTATGCTACTCCTACAGAGTTAAGCCCATTTCCCCCATCTTCCGAATGTCAGAAGAAAGTTTCACAGAAACAGCTTCTTTCTTTTCCAAGAACTGCCACATTATGGAACAGACTCACGTGTCTTCCCTGAAAAATAAAACCTTTAGCTATTCTAGTCAACGATCAATCGTTGTCTATTCTCCTTATCGTCTTAACCTTCACTTCCGCCCATTCTTCATTCATATCGCACACTGCATTTATTGTTGCCATTTTAACAGTAACCCTCTATCTTGAGTGGCTCTCAATCCCTGTATTGGTTGAATTTTTACTATATAAAAAAATCAACTTGTCTGCTGGAAACTATGAGATCCATTATCATTTTTAATGTTGACGTCTTCGGGAGAGACGAAGAGATAATGAGAAAGAAAGCGAAGAGTTTGTAGGAAATAAGAAGGCATGAAACCTATAATATTATCGATATTATTATATGCTTTCATTGACTGTTTTTCCTCAGCTCAAACTTCAGATGTTTATCTAAACGTAAACCTACTTTGACAAATCTTTGGGGGTGATAAAACCCAGATAAGAATAATTATAAAGAAAGAGAAACCATTTCCTTTCAGCGAATATAATTGATATAAACAGTCACAGAACAATGACAAAACGGTGATGATGATGATTGCATGGAACGACATCAATAACAATTGCTATCATAACAGACACATCTGTCGGTGCAGCGGTCTAACGAAAAGAAAAGTGATAATCATCAATATTTGGACAGACGGTCACCCACAACAAACCGCAAACAGTAATTAGCGACAGCAAATACTGCAGTAACAGATGCAGCGATAATGATGGCCAAAATAAGAAAATGATAATAGAGTTTTAATAATAAAATATAAGAATAAAATAAAAATTTTGATCGTTCCAAAAAATAAACAATTTCTTTGTCGTCTGTGTTTTGATGGGCATTTTGATTTATTTCCGTTTCTGGATCTTGACTTTCCGGTTTTTTAAGACTCATTTTTATACAGTATTAAATAAAGAACAGACGAATATACAGGTATTATCAGGACTTTAGAAACAGGCATTTTAATTTTTGATGTCTGATTAAAATATATCGGAAGTGGTGCTATAAAAAGAAAACTAAAACACATATCAATTCAGCATTTAATCCCCTTCAAAGTAGTCGCTTTCTAAGCCACACGCCTTTGATGGAAGCATTCCTGGAACTCTTTTTTTTTAGCAATTGCCACGTCGTATTCTATTGAATCTCCTCGATCGACGTTTTGAGCACGTTCAGCATGTTCTCTGATCTTGATGTGGAAATTTCAAAACGCATGCAAAAAGCTAGTGACACATTTGGAAAACTGAATCAACGTCTGTGGTCCCAGCACGGAATTTTAGCGAGTACAAAGCTAAAGGTTTATCGTGCATGTGTGCTTGCAGCACATCTTTATGCTTGCGAGTCGTGGAAGGTTGGCCGCAAAACAAATAAAAAGGCTTGAGAAATTCCACCAGTACTGCTTACGTTGTATTCTTGGCATTACCTGACAAATGCTTGTTAGTGATGTAGACGTGCTAGAGATGAGCGGCTGTGATAGTATTCAGTCCTTGATACTAAAAAAGTCAACTACGGTGGTCTTGCCACGTCGTCAGAATGCAATAGTGAGTTGGGAAGAGAAATGCTATCAACCCTAAGATGTACTTCAAGGACTGCATCAAGAATGCACTGAAGAAATGCAACATTCCTTGTGAGCACTGGGAAGGATGTGCATCTGATCGCAATAATTGGAATGAGGCTGCTCGAAACGAAAGGTGGGAAAAGAAAAAAGCACACAAGGAGCGAAATCTGGGGAATATGGTGGTTGTCGGACCTGGGGAATATTGTTATATATATTATCCAGAAGTTTCATGGCCACTGACCCCTAAACAGCGCTGAAAATCGATATAACCCAAAAACCGATACGCTCAGATTGCGCCTGAACCGCATGTCGGTTTTTAGCGAAAACCGACCGGATTTATGAGGAGGCCATTGGGAGTCACCATGTGAAGTTTTAACTCTGAGCGCCCCCCAAACAGAGTGCAAATCGACAATCGGTCAACCCTTAAAAATGTTTTTCCCGGTTGGGTATTTCCTAAATGCAGATTAATTTAAGGTGACGCTATGCGCGGGAAGAAACAGGTCAGTGTGTGCAGTGGAGTGGAAGAAAACATTTGACCTCAAATTCTGGAATGGGTGCAGGGCCATTGAAATTCGGCTCTTTTTATCCCTGCTACTTTGAGCCACAAATGACATATTCGACGTTGTCAACACTATTGCTTTAATCGTAGTAACATCACCACGGCAAAGGACACTCCTTTAAAGGCAAGGAAGGGCAAAAATATTTTAAGTCAAGTGATAGCGATTGCTCTATGAGTCGTACGATTTTTTAATCAAGCACGGGCAACGCCGGGCCATGCTGCTAGTAGATTTATAAATTTGCAAGATGGATTCTGATGAGAAGCATTTTCTGGCATAACACAGTGAACCAACTTTCCTATTAGTACTAACATAGCAAGTGATTCACTTTCAATATTTTTGAATTGATTTTCCTCCAGTGGCTTTCACGAAATCTAGTTCTAAACAAGCGAATGGGGTCTCTGAACATTTGTTGATAGCCTCTTATTCCTGCAACGGTGCATGTTGTCAATGATTTTGATATTCTTTGCACAAGTCTATCCTTCATTTTGATTTCAAAGTTTTTTTGTTTTTTTTAATTACTTCACCCCATGCAAAGGGATAAAGCCACTAAGACTCCAAGGGGATACTGAGAATTAAGGAAACTGGGAAACGTGAAAAGGACAATAAAATAAACGGAAAAAGGACAATAAAAGAACATGATTCAAGAAAACATAAGATGACGATAGAAAAATAGAAAGAGGCGTCTTCTCACTGGACTTAGATGTCCTACCAGGATTCATTACTGGTGGCCACAATCTTAACAAGATAAGATATGCAGATGACACAGTGTTGATAGCAGACACAGAAAGGAAACTACGAAAACTCCTACAGAAGCTAGTGAAGGAAAGCAAGAAGACAAACTAAACATCAACTGTAAGACAGAATGCATATTTGTCAGCCAAAGGAACGGTCTACCATGCAAATTGAACATATTAAACAAGTACAAATATTTAAATATCTGGGAGGTGTTGTAACAGAAGACGGAAAGTGTGACACTGAAATCCGAAAAATGCCTTTCAAAAGCTAAGTTATCAAGAAAAGATGAAAGAGGAAAACTTCGTTAGAAACAAAGAAGTGTACTCAACTGTTATATAACACCAGTCCTCCTATGTGGCAGTGAATACTGGACAATCTCCTCGCAGATTAAGAGGAGACTTGAAGCAACAGAAATGTGGTTCTACAGGAGGAGGCTGAGAATAAAATGGAGTGAACATGTGAGAAACAACGAAGATGGAAACAAAAAAAGACACTTATATTTCACTTATTGACATTTCTAATGTACAAAATAAGAAAAGAAGGTTTGGAAATATTGATACTCACAGAACAGATTGGCGACAAATGGTAAATAACGCATAACCCATCTAACGTGCTTCTATAAATGGATGACAGAGCAGCGTTTAGGAGAGTTAATAAAAAGACAAAATTTATTAAGAGCTACAAAGCATAGAAAATTGTGGAGAGCCATGATCACCAGGGTCTTGAAGGAAACAGGGCATATAAAAGAAGATTCTCGTTTAAAAAAAAAACGATTAAAGATTCAGTCGATCAAAATAAACACTTTATCTCCGAAATATTTTAATGGTGTTTTTATTAAGCTACTCTCAACTTATTTTATTATGCTACGAGCAACTACAAATGATAAAAGAGACAAGTTGAAAGAAATCGACCCGTAATACCCTAACCTTCTTCGCAAGCTCCATGGTTAGGGTATTACGGGTCGATTGTTTGACCTAATACAATCATTCTTGTCAAACCGTAAATTGAAGGTCGTTCTCAACAGATTCTCCTCCAGTTCCTATCCCACGAACGCAGTTGTTCCTCAAGGCTCTATCTTAGGCCCTACTCTATTCCTTATCTACATAATTGACCTTCCTGGCGCCATAAATTCCAGTTGGCATCTACGCCGATGACACTACAATTTACTCCTTCCTCAAAAACAAATCTAGTGTCGCTGACAAAACTAACCTGGCCGTGCGTCTCGAAAAGGACCTCCAATCGGTTGTGAACTGGGGCAGGAATTGGCTGGTCAACTTTAACACCTCAAAAACAAACTGTTCTCTATTAATCACCACAGAGATCCTTCCCTGCCCTCCATTAGAATGTCTGACGCTCAACTTCTCGAGAGCACCTCTCTGCAGCTGCTCGGTCTCACGTTGACTGCTGACCTGAGATGGAACAAATACATTGAGTCACTTGCTTCGTCCACCGCAAGGAAAGTTGGCTCCCTGTGCCGCGCCAGGGAATTTTTCTCCCCGGAATCGATCCTTCAGATCTACAAATCAACAATTCGCCCTTGCATGGAGTATTGCTGCCATATATGGTCTGGTGCACCTTCTGTTTACCTTGGAGTTCTTGACAAGATCCAGAGGCGGATATGAAATATAATTGGCCCTGATCTGGCATCTCGTCTACAGTTGCTCTCTCACAGACGCGCAGTCGCCTCTCTCTGTCTTTTTTACAAATACTTTCATGGTAATTGCTCCGAGGAGCTGCATTCGCTGGTTCCCAGACTTCATGAATTCAAGCGCCCTACGAGGCTGGCATCCCGCTCTCACCCTTTCACTGTCGAAACTATTAAATGTAGCCGTCTCTTCTACTCCAATTGCTTCATATCTCGCACCTCTCGCCAGTGGAACTCCCTTCCCTATTCCAGTTTCCCTGAGAGCTATAATCTCCAACTATTCAAATGTAATGTCAATCGACATCTCCAGTTGCCTTGTTCTATCCACTATCCTTCTCCTCATCATTTCCTCTATCACTCTTATCTGATCTTGCTCCAAATCTTCTGTAACCCCTTGCATCCTAGTCGCTTCCCGCCTTGCTTGGGGTGAAACACTTAAAAAAAAATCATTTTGAGTTCGAGATGGTTTAACATTATTTTTCGGGAAGATTAAAGTTTTTGTTTTTTTTATAAGACTGTTCCAAAACGATTGTGAAAATGTTAGTCTGGAACTCTGGCTTTACTAGATTTTTCTGTCACTCTTCAAATATAAATCAAGGTCTGATTTCGCAAATTTCACAATGTCATCGAAACTTTTCATATGACCAAAGTTTTTTTGTTTGTTTGTTTCTTTTTCGTGGAGCCCTAACCGTTTAATCTATAGAAATACGCGCGAGAAAAAAAAAATTTTTAAGACTCACTAAATCCCCAAATATATTTTCATAAATATTCCCACAAACTTTTTCCAGCTGAAAAATCGTTCATTAATGGATAAGTACTGAACCTTTCAATTAAATCAGTAAAATGCGTGCGCACTTTCGATTTAAATTTCTTGAAAATCACATATGGAGGATGAAATGGGAGCCGTTAAGTAAAGTATACTTGTAGGATCCTAAATACGGAAAACGGAAGATAGGGAGGTGGACTAAAAATTGTACGAACCAGTTGTGAATCCGCATTAGATTGACAAGCGGAGACCTAATGAAAATTATAGGAGGTAGTCTTCTAGGGAAGAAACTAACTAATAGTAACAAAGTAGAAGTTTTATTTTTAATAGTGTTAGGGTGTTTGGTATTTCTTACATCTGCCAACCATCCGCTTTGATAAGCGTTGACCAAAAAATAGAGTTAAACAGGATTAAAGTAGACTTAAGAAATCAGAGAGCCGAGTTCGAATTCTAGTCGAGTTCATTGCATTCGCCTACATGCTAATAGCCTTGGCATGAATCCAACACTTCCAACCACCCAGTTATGGGTAAATAGTAGGACAATTTAGGCTTTATAACCTTCGATGGCAACTTACCTAGTAGAAGGAAACAGTGTATGTAGCTCTGGTGAAGCAAATACTGTGCAGCTAAATAAAGGTTAGTTCGCATTGATTCGATGATCACGACTACGGTTGATTCCTTTTTTTTTAAAGGACTTAAGATCTTTCCTTAAAGATTTCAACATGTGTCCGCTTCCTCCTGCTGCATGAATATAAAAGGGAATCCTTTGATCACACTATCCATAATCGTTTTTTTTTTTTTTTTTTTTGTCCAAGCCACGTTGCTTAATATATTATATAGATTACTCTTTGGGAACGGATTCATTGAACATACTTCGCCTTGTCTCTTTCTCCACGAAACCGTAAAATATTCGCTCAATTTACTCCTAATTATCTTTCAATCTTTTTTTTTTTTTTCTTTATTCACATACTCTTCCTTTATTTTTATTTTTCGTTACATATTTGTCTTCTGCACTACACGGTGCCCAGTTGACTCCTTCCCCTTAACCATAACAGTAACTCTGATCTCTGATCTTTGTTGATTACCGTCTCTGTTTATCTAAAAAGTAATTTTTGTGCGGTGGGGAGAGCGGGAGCAAACTAAACGCCGATAGTGTTTTATGAGATCAAGCTTATTTCCTTCATATTTCGTTTATTCATTTATTATTTTTATCATTTTTTTTTTTAATGGCCATGGGCAAAGAGGCGTCCGATTCAAGTCGGAAGGAAGGGTAGCCATAAGGTGAAGGGAGAGCTGAAAGCTTCAAGGCTGTTGAGAGAGGACTTGCAAACGAGCCCGTTCTTTGATGTCTTTTCAACATGACTAACATCTTTATCGTAACGTTTGTTTTTCATCTTGTAAAATGAGATAGTGATCAGCACTAGAGTGGAGTAAGAGGCGGGAACGGAGCGACATGAGGAAAGGCGTTTATGATATGGACGAAATGAAAGTATCTGTCGAATAGAGATGCTGCGGTCAGTCGCAGGAAGAGTTTACCTGTAAAGTAAACAAAGATGACCAAACAATTCATTGTCTTCCGAAACGTGAAATTACGATTTTAAATGGAGTATTGTTGTGGTTGTCGCGTAGAGAATAACCACAGCTACTGTTTAAGTGTAAGCTTTGTTTTTAAAAGAAATTGTCGCTAGTTGTGTAATAAAAACAAAAGAAAACGAACAGCCAACCAACAGCAGATGTAATCGAATAAGCAATTAACTGTTACGTAATATCTATTCTCTTATAAGTCAATGAATGCTGGACAATCTCCTCAAAAATGAAGACGAGACTTAAAGCAACAGAAAAGTTGGTTCTACAGATCGATGCAGAAAATACCATGGATCAAACATCTGAGAAATGATGAAGATTTAGAGAAAATGGAAACTAAAAGGAAATATATTTATTTAACATCAGCAAGAGGCAGTTTAAATTTCTAGGGGACATTATGAGGAAAGAGTGCTTGGAAAAGTTGATACTCACAGGACAGATTGAAGGCAAGAGAGACAAAGGAAAACAACGCGTAACCTACGTGAGTAAATGGATAGCGGGGTACGGTGTACGAAAGCTAACAAAAAGACAAAATTTATTTAGAGTTACGAATGATAGGAAATTGTTGAAAGCCATGGTCGCCGACATCCTGAAGAAGGGACACTTGTATTTGAAGAATTAAATCTCTAAACTATTGACATTTGCAGAAGTCGTCATCAAATTCATCATCTTTATCATCATCATTCGTATGACTGGTTACGGTATTAGGATGGCTGCGTAAATGAGTACCTGACCAGTTCTTTTCACGTTTTTTCTGGTTTCTTCTTAAAATCAGAAGAAAAGACAGATTGCGGTGGGGGGGGGTAGGCTGAAGAGAGTCTTCGTCAGGCTGAGAACTTTTCAATATCGCTCCGTCAATATTTACAGGAATGAGATTAGTGGCACATACATTTCTAAAATTAAAAAAAATATTCATGCACTCGACATGTTTCGACACAAGACCGTTTTACTGTGCTCCCCAACCCGTACCGAAGGAGTCTAATAATAATAATAACAGCTGGCCACTCGAATTCGAAGATACCCGTCTACTACGGCGGCTAACCATTCCCTATTGCAGACGCACGCTCAGGTATATTTGTGTTTGCTCAACACACAGAGAGCCCACTTAGTTACAGTTTCTGGGAGAGAGTGTACTATCTAGCGTGATCAACAATTTGAACAAGGTTTGCACGCTCAAACCCTTGACTACGATGACTTCTAGCTTCATGCTAGGACAGCTATCGACGGCTCATAACAGTTCCGTCTTCCCAATTTCACTCACAGGGTCAACCCGTTTTCATGCACTTTCCAAGGGTGTCGCACGTTGGGATCGACCTCGATCAAGTCCGATAGCATCAAAAAGTCGCCTTCCTCACGAATCGACCATGGTGAGATTCGAATCCAGGTCTCATGGTCAGAAAGCGAACGTTCTATAACGTTCATAACCGTAGGAGGATAATGATGACAAAACTCATTCGGTGCTTTCCACTTATTCGGTTGTTCGGAAAATAATGTCTGATTTTAGAATAAACCTTTCAGTTGTGTTCTAATATATCATCTCTATTATAATTCTACTTGTCCCCCACAGTTACTTAATTCCATTTTGACTGCGTGGAAACACGGAATTGACATATCAGAAACACTACTTGGTTTCAATGAGAAAATGAAAGAAAGAAAGATAGAAAGAAAAAAAGAAAGAAAGAAGTTTTAACATCTCCCTCAGTGAAATGGAAAAAAGCTGTCACTCATTTTATTTGTATACCTTTACTTATAGATAAACGTATTAATAAAAATGCTTGCAAGACAGGTTTTCTACTAGTTATAATAGTTACGTAAAAATATATTACTCATTTCTAATGATTAAAGTATCCTCTTTGTTAATTTTATATCAATCTCTCAGAAATTAACTTAAAAACATTATAAATTCGTTGTCTTGAAGATGAAAAAACAAACATGCGTTTGCAGTTCCAAGTGTAAAAGGCGGAGGAGGAGAACCGAGTCGGGTGTTGCTTAGTAGATCAAAGATCTCGACTTGAAAACTAATAGATAATCCCTTCAACTATGTTCCTGAAAAATTTCAGCTTTCTTTGACAGAAAACAAGAATATATTCTCGCTGGTTACAGAAGGTTAATGAGTATGTGTTTTGAATACCAGGGAACTGGACGAAATGACAGATGAAATAGGCCAGACAAGGCGGCCATCTCCTTTACTACACAATGTTACAACCGATGAAACAGCTTTACTTCATTTATCAACGAATGTGATTAAGAGCAGACTTTGGTTTTTTTCTCCCAACAAGGAAAAGAAGGGTGTCTTATCCACACGCAAGTCGGACCTGATCACACGTTCGCGTGTACCTCATCTCAAATAAAAAAAATTATCACATCTATTCTTTGTCTCTGACCTTTATCTATGTTTAATATTAACCTTTGATTCTTATTTCTCTGCATCCATATGTGTGTGTGTGTGTGTGCGTGTGTGTGTGGTTTCTTGCGAAGTTCATCCATTATTTTTCTTGCATTTGTTTTGTTTTAATATTATCTTATTTTCCAATGCAATGACGTCATTGCTTCCAATTTAGATCGTGTCAGAACGAGGTTTAGCCGAAGTCTCGGATATAATTGGGCGCCTGGCTATCGTAAAATAGTACAACGCCCGTCCCGAATGGAGAACGTAACATAAAGACCTTGGGCAGAGATAAAATGACGGGGAAGAAACACTTTTGTTTGTCATCTCACCCTGAAATGCCAACATCGTAATTAAATTCAAATATTTGTATAGGAAAAGACTCAGTGATTGTTTTTGTCGCCTGTGTAGAACAATGATTATTTCAAGGTAAATTAGATATTTTTCTTTTGTCTTTGTTTTTTTTTTTTTTTTTATTGTCTGTCTTTCCGGCCGACTCTTTACCATACCCTTTTTTTTTAATAGAATTTTTTCATATTTCTTATATTTTCAAGATATCTGACGTATTTATTTATCAAAATACTTTCTTGGATTTTCTCTCTCTCTCTCTCTCTCTCTCTCTCTCTCTCTCTCTCTCTCTCTCTTGCTATTAAACGTTGTTTTCTTTGGTTGTTTTCTTTTTTCGTTTCTTCTTCCTCCTTTTTTTCATCTTCGTTTATTTCTCTCCATATTTGTCATTATTTTTCCCTCTCATTTTTACAATTCATTCTTCATTCTTTCACTGTGTAATGGATTTTTTTTTCAAAATTCTTGTCCTTCCATAATTTTTCCGTTTTAATTCTTCTCAACTGTCTTAATTCATTGCGTTTTTTTTTATTTATTTGTTCATCATTTTTTCTGTAACTTTTTCCTTTTCCTTTCCACCATTATTATCCTCCATTTTCTTTTCTTTCTTTTTTTTCATCGTTCTTTTCCATCTTAATTTTTTTAATTTCTTCTTCATCTTTATATTTTCCATGTTATTTCTCTTACCCCGCTCAATTTACAATTCCTTCTTTCAATATGTAATTGAGTTTCTTAATATTTATCGTCTTTCTTTCATAATTTTTCTGTTTTCGTTCTTCTCTTTGCTTTCTTAATTTATTGCATTTCTCTATTTTTTCACCTTCTGCTTTCTCCTCTTTTCCAGTATGAATTCCTTTCATTTACTCTTGATCGCCTCTCTTTTTTTTTCTTCCTCTTTTTCACTGTCGCCAGCTAATTTCCTTGTATATCAAGCTCACTACTTCTTATTCAAACATTTCCTCAAAGCCAACAGGACGTCATGTTTTCGTTGTTTAGAGAATTATGAGTTCACACGCTTCGCTATGAGTGAGTGAGGCGTTAGGATGATAAACGGGAAACCACATTTGAAATTGTGTGAAAAGGAAATACTGAGAGAATTAAAAACAGAAAGACAAATGAGAGACAAGCGCAAGAACTGATGACTTTGGGTAAGAAGATACACAAGGCGCAGCCAGAAAAACAAAATGAAAAACAAACATGGCGAGAAAGAGAAGCGAAACTCGACAGATGGACAAAGATGAGAGTAACGAACAAAATGGTTTAGATACACTTACAATGACAATCAGTAAGAAATAATTTATGTGGATAGATATGTCTTGACTAGAACCGCTCCTCGGAAAGTAAATAAAAATTTTGAAAAGAATAACTTTATTTTTCATTTTCGGATTAAGCGTCATTTTACACTTAAAATGGCTAGATGCTAATAGTTTCTTACACTATTTACATTGCTCCGACTATCACCCTCATCTTTGTTGCCATATTTATCACAACGTTTCAGCTGTTGTACACTCCGGCCTTCTTCAGGTAGTTGGAATGTCGAATTGAACCCTTTATTTCCCTCGCTGGGGTAGACTATACTAGTTCCACGTGCCATGTTTCATCGATGTCAGTTATCAGTTATCCCCTGTTAATTCCCCTCATCAAGTTCTTCACCGCCTTAACCAGGTATTGAACTCACACTCTTTGGGTTTTGTCACTGGATCTAACTAACGCCTTTATCACTGTGCCATGTGTCCTTGAGGAATAGAACAGTCTGCCCCAAATAAAGGGTTCAGTTCGACATTCCAACCACCTGAAGAAGGCCGGAATGTACAATAGCCGAAATGTTGTGATAAATATGGCAACAAAGATGAGGATGATAGTCCGAGCAATGTAAATAGTGTACATAATACCTCATCCCAGAAATATAGACAGATTATAGTTTCTTGTACCGCACATCTCTCCTGTGGAACTCTCTTCCGGTTTCTTGCTTCCCAGTCAACTTTGACCCTCAAAAATTTAAATACAAAGTCAATCTTATCTTCCGTCTTTTTAATATCTGTTCTTTTATTGTTCTCTCTCCTTAATAGCATTTTTTTTCTCCTACTCTCTTTTATTTCTATGTACTGTGTCCTTTCAGGACGTAGGCGATCATGGCTCTCCACCTCCCTCTATCCCTTGCAGCTTTCAACAAGTTCCATCCCTCTGCTTCCTCTGCCAGACCACATTCTGTCACCCACTTTCTGTTAGGTATGTCATGCGTTGTTTTCCCTTGTCTCTCTTTCCCTCTATTCGACCTGTGAGTATCAGATTCTCCAGGCCCTCTTTCCTCATTATGTGTCCCAGGAACTTCAGCTGCTTCTTCTTGATGTTCTAACACTCAATAAATTAGTCGGTTTCATAACATCTAACAGAATCTGGAGATAAAGGTATTATTTTTATTTATTTTTTTTTTTTTGTTACTTTCAATATCTGAAGTCCTTGAGTGAGAATCTGCATTTTAAATTCTTTTAAATACAGACGGGAGCGCTTCGCACTTTTCAAAATGTCTTAACCTTAATAAACTGACCCCGTACTTCTCTTATTTGCCCAAAGCTTAGCATATGTTAATATATATGCATTACAAAAGATATTACTCTACCTTTAGAAGAGGCCGCTCAGGTTGAAAATGGAATATTGCTGCCATATATGCACAGGAGATGCCAAGTTTTCACTTATCAGTCTTTATAGAATTTAAAAGCGAATCCGCAGCCCTGTGGAGAGCCATGATCGCCAACGTCTTGAATTGAAACGTTGCATATAATAATAAGAAGAAATGAATGAGCTATAGGTACTATTTAAGTAAACGAGTCCACTGTTAAAAAAATGTGTGAAATTATATTTTTTAAACAATTTTTGTAAATTAGGATTAATTAGAATTTTCTGGAACCGCAATATTTGTCAGAATCGAAAAATATTGATTTTTATCGATTTAGAATAAGGGGTATCCTGTTCGTAATATCGATACAGTATAAAATCGAGTCTTGATTTTTACAAAAGATTTCTTTTAAATAAATAACAAAAAGATATAAACAGTTTTAATTACAGAAAAATGTACATAAATTAATAATAATAATAATAATATATATATATATATATATATATATATATATATATATATGTATGTATTATAATTTTTACATACGGACAAAAACAACTTACTCACTAAAAAGATTCATTCTTGTTTCGATGCGACTGCATCTCAACTGGTGAGAACCCACCCAAAAAAATACATCTTTCTAATGAGCAAGTTGTTTTTGTCCGTATGTAAAAATTATAATAAATAATTATTGCTCTATTTTTGGTACTGAGCTCTCTTTTGAATTAATGCTGTGAACGTTAGAATTTATATTATTTTCGTTCTCATTACATTCGGATATATATATATATATATATATATATATATATATATATATATATATATATATATATATCTTTAACCTTTTTTATATAAAATAAATATATATTTATATATATATATTCTTCATTTAAAAGCAATAATGATTAATCCGCAATGTTCAGGTGGTTGGAATGTCGAACTGAACCCTTTATTTGGGGCAGACTGTTCTATTCCTCAAGGACACATGGCACAGTGATAAAGGCGTTAGTTAGATCCAGTGACAAAACCCAAAGAGTGTGAGTTCAATACCTGGTTAAGGCGGTGGAGAACTTGATGAGGGGAATTAACAGGGGATAACTGATAACTGACATACATTAAACATGGCACGTGGAACTAGTATAGTCTACCCCAGCGAGGGAAATAAAGGGTTCAATTCGACATTCCAACTACCTGAAGAAGGCCGGAGTGTACAACGGCTGAAACGTTGTGATAAATATGGCAACAAAGATGAGGGTGATAGTCGGAGCAATGTAAATAGTGTAAGAAACTATTAGCATCTAGCCTTTATATATATATATATATATATATATATATATATATATATATATATTCTTCATTTAAAAGCAATAACGATTAATCCGCAATGTTTCTACAACTGCTTCAGAAAAGATCATCCCATAGATAAAGATTTGAAAAACGTTTTAAAACTTCAGGAAATTAAAAACAATATGCAGGTATCAATGACGTAAGAACAGTTTCAAACTTGACATTTGTAAATAACAGATAGGTGCAATAACTCTGTAAAATTTCAGAGGTCGATTTTACACTGTCGTTATTATGAACATGACACCCGTTCTAAAATGATCAAAATCGATATTTTGTGTAGGATCGAACCCCGTAGCTTCACGAAATTTAATGAATGCTAATCTGCAAAAAAATGTTACCCGAAAAAATTCTCTCTATTTTTTACGAGCGGAACACTTTATTTAAATAGTTCCAGACTATATGTAGGACCTATAATTAACTTCGAATTTTTATTTTTATTTTTATAATTAATACCAGATAATCATCGCCATCATGGTCAGTCCTATGACTTGATGTGGTCGTAGGGTCGTTGCATAACTGGGCACTCCATATATCTCGGTTGAAAGCTAAAGAAGTATTCATTCGTGCATAACGTATCTTAGGAAGAGAGAACCGGCTGAGACTATCTCTCTCCTGGTCAACCCACAGCCGATGTCTATGAACTTGAAGGCTAACCTTGGTCACAAATACATCGCCGTTGATTCGATTGGGGGAACGCTCCGCCCTGGCCATTGACTTCGGTATAGGAAACTCTCCGCCCAGCGACGCCATACCAACACCCCACTGGCAGCATATATAACTATTGCTGTTAGTTTACCTAGATGGTCAGTGACCCTACAATAAGATTCTCCGCCCTTTTGACCGTCCTTAGCCACCTGCCTCACCAGTGAAAATTGCCGGCGGAAATTGCTCTTTTTGTATCAAATATAGTTGTCCCCTGGAATAGTCATGCCGGCGAGAATTTTTAAATCTATTTATATCTATAATTCTCAAAATGTGTGTGTGTGTGCGTGTGTGTATGTGTGTGTGTGAGACCGAATATTATTTATGCGTTTCTACAGTTTTCATCCGATTTCAATGAAATTTGTTTTGTTTTAGAGATAATTCTTCAGTGCCGGTTTTGAGTTCAAATTATCTGGAAAGAATTACAAACTTGAAGTTGAAAAATCGAAAAAACTAATTTTTCACACTCTGCGCAAAAATCAAAGGTAAAATTTAAAGTGTGTAAAAATAGCGTACAATCAATTTAGAGAGGTGAAGTCTAACACAAAAGATTATTAGAATTAAAAAAAAATTCCATTAAAAATAAAAATTATCGTATATTATTAATATGACGGTTCATTCCTTGCAAAATTGAGAACGCAAAAACAGCCTTTTTCAAGGCCACCCCCATTCAAATTCCCACCCCCCAATTTGGGGATCTGTCTCAGTTGCACCCAATTGTTGTCGCTAATATTGATTTTCGGGTGGGCTGACTTTAAACTTAAACTGCTCCAACTGAACGGCAAAAATTCCCATTAATGAAACACCCGGTCGAAGTCGGGTTATGCTGCTAGTTATTAAATAAGCGTGCAAGTTCAAATAAACATTTCAACGGGAATTTCAATAAACTAGTTTTTTTTTCAATATGCGTCCTCATATTATTCAGTATTGTTAATTAATTTTTTTTTAAATAGTGGGGATATTTTGTATGTTAAATAATAGAACTATTTTCCAAAAAAAAAAATCATGAGTATTTATTGTACTTATCTACGCATCCTAGTAAAACCAACTGTACTTTGTACCCCCTTACCTGTTTGAACTTCT
Source organism: Acanthosepion lycidas (assembly GCA_963932145.1). NCBI lineage: Eukaryota > Metazoa > Mollusca > Cephalopoda > Sepiida > Sepiidae > Acanthosepion > Acanthosepion lycidas. Next base: position 67,656,216 of record OZ010573.1, read on the forward strand.
CCCCAAAATTTGGTTTCGATCCGTCAATATATGGCTATTTTACTGGGTGTGACAGACGGACGGAATAATGGAAGTCACAGAATTTTAGATAGATAGATAGATAGATAGATAGATAGATGGATAAACGTAAAAACATAATCGTAACATAGAAAAGATTATTCGAGATATAAATACTAAATAACACTATTCTTTGTGGGGAATTGAACGATTTCTTTATACTAATGTTCACGCAATATAAGGCCCAAGAGCTACTCAAGGTAGAGGTTTACTGTGCGGTGTTGTATTGGCATAAAAAAAGCAAGAATTCGTTGGACATGCGAAATATTTTGGCTTGTGAAATTGTGTATGGCCAATAAATAAGACATAATTGTATCTTTATTGGATATATTCTATGTAAAATTGAAGTAATGTTTTACACTATAATAATTTCATGGACCACAGAAAAATTCTGGGTTCAGTGTGTGTCATGGGCAAAAAAAGTTTGAGAACTGCTTCTCTAAAGGATACAGTGTGCAATGTCTGTTCTAACGTGTTCTGCGCTGAGAGACGTTTTTTTTTTGTTAGATTTGACCTCTCCCAATCAGGAATGTATTTTTTTTTTTTTGTCAGTGACAGATAACAATTAATGAGCTCATGCTTACAGCGAATCACAAATAGAAATAGTTCCTTTGAAATTAGATTGTTTCACCTCGATTAATTATTTACAACACTTGAAATTTTCAAATAGTCGGCCATTTGTTATTAACTTGAAAGAAATAGTCGGCCATTCGTTATTGACTTGAACGAAATAGTCGGCCATTAACTTTCTTGATCAATACAGATTTATTTAACCAATACAGCGAGGCCGACATATGATACGCGGATGACACCTCATATGACAGACACGGAAAGAAAATAGATATGCACTTCTTGACAAGCTAAGCCAGAAGAAAGGACTAAACATCAATTGGAAGAAAGATAAATGCCTTGTCATTTGCAAGAGGTATAATCCACGATGTGATCTACAAATCGGTGACGTTAGAAGGAAGTAAGAAAATGAATAAGCCGGTATTTTTAAGTTGCATTTTCAGCTCTAATAATATAATCGTTAACACTTCCTTTATTTGCTTTCAGTAAAGAGGGAAAATATTTGCCGTTTCTCTTTTGATAAGTAATGTTCTCGCAAAAGTTGTAACGCTTTTCTAACATTGTTAGGGGAATTCTCTCATAATAAAAGACAGGCACCCGTTATCTAAAAATCGAATTAACTCGGTGAAAGCCTCTACGTTCTTTTCACGGTAATCTTCGCCATCGGGGCGATAATACGAAACGAAAATAATTTCATGTAATTTATGGATTTTCATATATCGCCACTGGAAATTAAAAAGGTTCTATCTGTATTTCTTGTAGTCTTAAGATATATGACTTCAAACTGTCTCTAACCATAACAATTTCATAAATTGACAGAAATACTACAGGATGATTGAAAAGTAACTCTCCATTTTATGTATAATGGACTCTCCTGTTTTGTAAGCATTATAGTTAGACGGAAGAGTCCACCAAGCATAAAAGAGGGAGTTACTTTTCAATCACCCTGTATATATAAATTTCTCGTGGTTAATTTGAGATTTTTGTACAAACCTATTATAACTTTCTATTGCAAGGTTATTGCTATAACACACACTCGTACTTGGCATAACATAATTCGTATAAGTATTCTCTATACGTAATGCTTAGGCTACTTGCCGTAATGTCAGCATAGTTCGTATGAAGACTGACTCCTAAACGACTGGTATTTACTCAGTCCCCCACTGAGATGAGTTGTGACTCAAGGTCGGGATTATTGTGGGGAACCCGAGCGTTTCTATCTGGTCAAAATGTTTCCAGCTCCCGCATAGCGGGCTCGGGGGCAGTACTGGTCTGTTTTTCTCAGCCAAGTCTCTATCCGAAGACAGAGCCCGACTGAGTCATCCTCTGCCTGAAGACGGAGGTCTTGTCTTATTGTGAGCCTGGTACTGACTCAGTCGGGGTTCCGTCTCTGGATAGAGACTCGGTTGAGAAAAAAAGACAAGTTGGAATCAGGCAGTTCGATGTCTGGCTTACTACTGACAAGAACTTTGTCTTCGGGCAGAGGGTGACTCGGTCGTGGCTCTGTCTTCGCATAGAGACTCGACTGAGAACAACAGACCGGTAATGTACCCGAGCCGGCTTTGGCAGGGGCTGGGTAAATTTTGACCAATGGCGCCCTCGTTGAAACTTTCGTTATTCCTCACATAAAACCTGACATGCGTCACAACTAGATCACAGTAGGCGGGGGAGGGGCGATCGGTAAATACCAGTTCCGTCGTAGTCAGGCAGTCCGCTGTATGGCTCGTGATTCTCGAGCTCTCTGTCACAGAGTACGACTCAGGCGGGGGCTCTGTCTACGGACGAAAATTCGGTTGAGAAAAATCGTGTCCGATCCCAAGGTTGCGGAGTCTGGGACTGGATAAATTTTTACCTTTGGCTCAAGTGTACTCGACCTTGTGTTATATCTCATCTCAGTATGGTGACTGGGTAAATACCAAGTCCGTTAGATTCAGACGGCGAGAATTCTAGTGACGTTACGGCGAGTGCCTGAGCAAGACATAATATATTATTATTATAGGAGTGAGTTATAACAAAATGGATGACAGGACATATAGTGAGAGGAATGATAAGGGGACAAACATACTGGTAAAAAGGATAGGATGTTATAGAGAAATAATCTGTGGTTCTGCGTTTTCTGACTGAAAGTATCAGCCCAAAAGTGTAATTGTCAACCTGAAGAATTTTCTGAAGAGTTTATAACCATTGTTCGACACAATGAAGCAAAGCTGATAAAGAGCGTACACAGGCAGCAGGAAAATGTCATTAGAAACAGAGAAAGGAGTGTTGAATTGCTATCTTATATCAGTCATCTTGTATAGAAGTGAATTCTGGAAAATCTAGGGAGTAATGGATAGCGGCTCGGATTGAGGAATCGGAGAGCCGAGTTCGAATTTCAATCATATCCATTTCATACACACACACACACACACACACAGATATATATATATATATATATATATATATATATATATATATATATACTAATACCATTGGGAAAGGTAGGAACCCCTCTTCTTCTCTCCTCAGCTATGGGTAAATAGCAGGGCAGACTGGGTTCTATACCCCTGGATGACAACTGGTCTACCGCAGAAAGAAATGGCAATTTAATGCGGGAAAAAATCTGCCTCGTCAGTCATGTATTGAAAGATACATGATCGCCTAAGTGTGTATCACGTATGGCACATAACTGACTGTGAAGAAACGGAAGTGTTTAGTCATTCAGATCTCAAACGGCTGTTACTCGATGAAGGTAATCTGTAAAAAAGAAACGAAAAAAAGGATTAAAAAAAGTGTTATTTCTCTCCTTTGAGGGGTTACCTAAAAGGTCGAAAAAAAAACCTTAAAAGTAGTAATTCGCTTTCAGCAAAAAAAATCCATTCAAAAATTCACCTGGAGAAAATCGATATTTGACAAAATCTTTAAGTGTCTGTGTAAAGGCCAGTCGCAGTGACGAGTCTCTCCAGTGGGTAACAGATGAAGCATTTTCAATAATAGAAGCAAAACCCAAGGTTGAAATGAGACCCATATAATGGGACGAAAAACCCACGACCAATGGATGCTATTCACTCACGAACGGCTAAGTAAATAAAAAGTTCGGTTAATTCAGGTAATGTATGTCATACGTTAAAAAACAACATTGTAAAGATATTTTTTCAATAGCAACAATTCTATAGAGTCTCAGCGCTCTAGGAGAATATTTCATTGTCACGGAAGAATACACACATACATACATATATATATATATATATATATATATATATATATATATATATATATATATATATATGTGTGTGTGTGTGTGTGTGTGTGTGTGTGTGTGTGTGTGTGTGTATATTTAAACCAAAATTTTGTAGCACAGAATTTAAATATGGCTTTGAAAATGACGGAACGTATTGTTTTAAATGGGCCTTTTTCGTTGGAAAAATTCATTGGAATGACAGTGATCAAAACGACAAAACTGCAAAAGGAGCCACGAGTAAAATAAATTTATTGCTGAAAACAAAGAAATCGGTGTAAATAAGCTCCGGGTGAGTATAAAACATAAAAAAATACTCACCACCCACCCATGAAACACAGAACGAAGAAAGTTCTCTTTCTGCCTGCATAAAGTCGGTGGATGAAGCTACATGTAAACAGCTTCTAAAAACCGTAAATGTTTAACCGGCCGAGCCGTGTGAAGCACCCTAAACGCTCCGTCAACATATTCGGAAGCGCAACAAATTTTTGTTTATATATATATACATATGTAATTTACTTTTTGTTTTAGCCTCGAAGTTTTCATTTATCATTGCGTCGTCTTTTCTTTTGACATTTCTCATGTCTCCATTGCTGTTATGATATATTCAGCAATGTCGTGGTCATGGTTGGCGCGATCAAAGGATGACTCACATATTCGGTAATAGCATGATATGGGGAGGACACTACAGGTTTTCGGTCACTGATGTGGAATCTGCACAAACTAAACGCAATATGCACCCACACACACACAATATATAATGCAATTTTTTTTACATGCACTGTGCATACATAAAACTCTAGGACATTGCACACATAAAATAAATCAGTAAAGAAATTACGCCATTAGTATTCGGGTAGCCTTTTTGTGAAATTTTGAAAAAAAAGTTATACAAAATACAAAACTGTCTGCCTCTGTCTCTGTCTCTGTCTCTCTGTCTCTCTCTCTCTCTCTCTCTCTCTCTCTCTCTCTCTCTCTCCCTCTGTGTGTCTTTCGGCTTCTCTCTGCTTTCTAATCCAGGTACAACTACAACGACGGCTGATATCAACCATACAACAGTCAGCTGCGTTTTAACACTACGACAGAAGATTAATGGTCAAAGACATTCACTCTGACTCACACTCGTTCCAACACACGCACACACACACACACACACACACACATATATATATATATATTGTGTATATTTAGGCAGCAATTTTTCATTGATGCATGTTTCATTAAATAATATAGACAAGTTTTGTCTATTTATTTTAAGTAAGTTCCTTTCATATTGTCTGATAAGCTTAATAACATTATCATTGAAGGACGAAAGGAAATCACCATATTGATACATGCTTAAATCCAATCTAAGCTTTCGTCTTACATAAGCCATTATCAAAGATGGCAATTACTTTTCAATATATCAACCAATACACGGACGAAACAATAATGATAGTCTGTTTTTGTTGCATGAAAAATTTCAAAGCAACGACAAACTCGTGTATGCAAGACGCGGAAGCGAAAGTCGCGTCGCAGCTCATGACGTCACACATGACCACGCGAGAGTGAAAATGAGAAGTATATATATAAAGAGAGAGTATATTTTTGCATATTAAATTTATTGATATTTTTCTAGTAAGTATTCAAATAAAAACTAACGAGACTGAAAAAAAATGCGCTGCTTAAAATGCATTTAATTTGTCTTTTATTTGCCTTTTCCTATTCATGCCTCTGACGATGACTCATATGAGTCGAAATATTGTGATCAATATGAATTTTTAGCTATTTTATATAACACCACCCACATTTGCAAAAATTATTCACATTACTAGAAAAAAAAAGATCTGTGAATTTAATAGACACACACACACACACACACACATATATATATATATATATATATATATATATATAAAATATAATAAAATTAAAAATAGAATATAAAGTATGTTATATTTATGGGTTAAAGTGCTCAATACCGGGGATAAAGTGTATATAAATATAAAAGGGGACATTGGAGTGAACACCCAGAAGCTACAGTCTGTTTCATGGTTAAAGCAATCGTCAAGCAATATATATATGTGTGTGTGTGTGTGTGTGTGTGTACAGGGTACAACAGAAATGTCTCCCACATAATTTTAAAACATTAGTAGCAGTAGTGTATTCATTTAGTTAATGTCTTATCATTATCAATCAGTTATGTGCGATGCGTGATACACGCTTAGACAATCATGTATCTTTCGATACATGACTGACGAGGCAGATTTTTTTCCCGCAGTAGGTTGCCATTTCTTTCTGCGGTAGACCAGTTACCATCCAAGTCTGTAGAACCTGGTCTATCTTTCTATTTACCCATAACTGGGGGAGGAGAAGAAGAGGGTTCATACCTTTCCCAAGGGTATCAGCACGTAAGTGAATGTAATGGATTCGATGGAAATTCGAACGGCTCTCCTATTTCCAGTCCAAGCTATTACTCCACCGTGCTTCCACCTTACCATTATGTGGGAGGCATTTCTGTCACATCCTATCTATCCATATATATATATATATATATATATATATATATATATATATATATATATATATATTTATATATGTGTGTGTGTGTGGCAGAGGCGGCGAGGGACAGATATTCTGTCTAAATTTCTGGGATCAGCTGTTTTCTTAGATTAAATAACGTGTTTAGTTCAATATTTCCAAAAGGTTACTCGGATCACTCAGACACCGAGAGAAAGGCAGAAGGAATAACATCCTTGTCTGCTTGTCAACAATATAAATAGATATAGATTCGATCATCGAGGCGTACCCTTCCAAAACTAAATCCCGTTTGCTATGTTATTCACTCATTTCCTACTATTGACTTTTTTGTTGGAGCGGGTGGGAGTCTCTGTGGCGTGGTGGATATAGTTGCGTGTAAATAATTGGCCTGGCAAATAAAATCTATTTAAGTGTCTTTCTTTAGATGTTTATTCATATAATGGGCACATGAACTAAGTCTTAAGAAAAAAAATAAAATAAACGAGAAGCCGCAAACATTTCTCGAATAGAATAACGTCAATATAGAATTAGGTCATTGCCAAAAAGCGCCGAAGGGAAAATGATAATCGTACAATGACTTATGGCAGCTTTCACAAGAACATACGATTAAGACGTTTGTATCCGTTTATTAAGCCCAAATATAACAGGCTTACGGCCATATCATGACAAAACACCGGTTATGGCACGATGACTAAAATTAAGCCGAGCTTGTTCAGTACCACGATGGCTGCAAGCTTGTATGTGCGGGTGGTGTGATAAATAACGGCTCGGAATTGGGATTCGGAAAGCCGAGTTCCAATTCCAGTCAGGATCGTTACATGCACATACACCCTTGGGAAAGTTATAAATCCACCCCTTCCCCTCAGCTATGGATTAATTACTAGAAATTGTATCAGTAAATCGTTATAATCTCCAAAACCTCTTACAATCCCAAAAAAAAAAAATTCTGGCTTTAAATACCCCACAAAAAGTTGATAAACCGTAAAAAGGAACAAATAAAAAAGAAACTATAACAAATTATTTGGTTTTAACTTTATATGAACAACATACAATTTTGTTCCATTATATCCTTTTATCTTTCAGATCACTCTACCAAGTAACCCAGTGTTACCTTCTGCATGGTCGGTTCATAGGTAACCAAACCCCACCAAAGTTTTCTCTTGGGGATAGCGGATAGACATATTGGAGGGTCAAAAACCATCTAGTGCAATGGAGTAGACTGGACTCCATAGGTATGTATACAATATGTATTTGCGGTGGTGATAAGGCATCGCTAGGCGGGGAGCTCCCGGAACTGAAGACAGCAGCCAGGGCAGAAAGTTCCTCGAACGAAACCAACGTCCACTTGTCCGTGATCAAGGCAAGCCTTTAAGTTGGAGGATATCGGCTGTGGTTTGACCTGGAGTAGGGTGGGAACCGCCTGGTCTACTTGTCCAAGACCCCCTTCATATGAATGAATACCTCCCTGGCTTTTAACCCACACATGTGAAATTAACTGGTCAGATGTTCAGTTGCGGTCATGGGACTGATGATGATGATGATGATGAAGATGATGAGGATGTCCTTTCAGCTATTTAATGTCTTGAAATATTTGCATATTTATTGCGGTTATCTTTGTACTGATAAATGCTTCTCAACACCGGGTTTCCATACGATCATCGAAGTTAAGCAACGTCGAGCCTGGTCAATACTTAAATGGATGACGGTCTAAGAATACCAGGATTTTTAAGCTTGGATGTGTGTGTGTGGTGTAATGGATAATGCCTCGTAATTGTTAATCAGAGAGCCAAGTTTCAATTCCTGTTCGGTTCGTTATATTTACTTACGTGCTAATTTCTTTAAGCAATTCACCCCAAGCAAGGCGGGACTGCAACTAGCACGCAAGGGGTTACAGGTAGCGATAGTAAGTGTAAAGAGGGGTGTTTGGGAAAAGGATAAAGAGAAGGACAGGGATCAAAGGTCAAGCATCAGAAGATGTCAATTGACATTACATTTGAATAGCTATCAGGAAAGCAAGTGATAGGAAGGGAGTTCCACTGACGAGAGGAGCGAGATAAGAAACTGAAGTAGAGGAAACGGCTGCATTTAGTCATTTCGACAGTGAAAGGGTGGGACCGAGATGCCAACCCAGTAACGCGCTTAAATTCATGCAATTTGGGAACCAGTGAAAGTAGCTTGTCGGAACAGTTGCCATTAAACTACTTGTAGAAAACGCAGAGGGAAGCCGCAGTAAGTCTGTGAGATAGCGACTGCAGACGGGATGCCAGATCAGGACTAACCGCGTTGCATACCCGTCTCTGGACTTTGTCTAGCGGGAGCACCAGACGATATATGGCAGCAGTATTCAATGCAAAGACGAATGGTTGGTTTGTAGATTTGAAGGATGGACTCTGGCGAGAGGAACCTTCTGGTGCGACACAGAGAACCATGCGGTAGATGAAGCTAGATGAATCATTGTAATTGTTCCACTTCAGGTCAGTGGTCAGCATGAGACCAAGCTGGCACAGGAAAGCGCTCTTGTGGTGTTGAGCATCAGCCATCCTGATGAGAGGCGGGGAGGGTTCTCTTTGGTGGGTAACTGAGAGCAGTTTAGTTTTAGAGGCATTAGAAGTTTACAAGCCATTTCCTGCCCCAGCCACCCACAGATTGGAGGTCAGGTTAATTTACCAACGATGTCGGATCTACTATTAATGCTGGAGTAAGTCGTAGTCTCGTGAGGGTAGATGTCAACTTGGGAGTTGACGACATCAGGAAGATCGTTGATGAAGATCAGAAACACTGTAGGACCCAGGATAGGGCCTTGGGGAACACAGGCGTTCGTGTGAAACGAACTGGAGGAATACCAATGGGAAAGGTATGCATCCACCCTTTCTAGTCCTAGTAATTGGTAAATTAGTAAGAATTGTACTACTAAAACATTATCACCTACCACTCCAATTCTTTCAATTTAAAAATATTTTCTAGTTTTAAATAACCTGCAAATGAAAAGTCGTAGAAAAATAAAAATTCATGATCATTTGTTTATATCTCTATAATTGAATTTTGAAAACATTAACGAGGTTTATCTGAAGGAAGCCCCTTAAGTGGGGTGAGATTTACCCAAAGTTTACTTTTACCTGTTAGATTTATAAACAACATTATTAACTACAGCCACGTAAGCAAAATGGTTGATTGTCTGAATCCAGATGAAGCTTGACATTCGATTTCTCTACCGAAGTCATTTTTCTACTGCCGTGTATTTGACAAATATTGTTGCCATCGAAGCTTAAAGGTTACATGTCGCTTGTGAGGATCAAGGAAGTGACATTGTGGAAATGTCTGGAACGGTGCATTCAAATGCCGGATTACAGGCGACATATGATGTTGGTGGCAGTAGTGACAAGGCTGAAAAGAAGATCGGGAAAAATACACTGCGACTGCAGATTCGGTGTCAGTTGCCGACCATCAGTGCGGAGAAGACACGTCACGAGTCCCATAACCCGTTAGTTTGTTAGGAATCCCACATGTTCTGCGGTTGTAACAGCATTGGTGTGACTAGGGCAAGTTAGTCTGGTTGAGCACATACTTCTTCAGGCTGGTTTTGAATTCAGAGTTTTTCGTCTTCTAGACTGGTTGCCACGTCAAGGTGAGAAGAATTCAGTCAGTCCTGCTATTTAACTCATAGTTGGGGGTCCGAAGAAGAAAGATGGATTTATATTTTTCTTAAGGATATTTGTGAACGTAACGTACTTGGCTGGAATTTGTTTTATCAACCGTTTGCAGGTTATTTAAAGTCAGAAAATATTATTTTAGATTGTAAGAATTTTTGAAGATGATAATGATTTACTGATACAATTTCTACTAATTAACCAATAACTGAAAGCAGAAAAGGTGAATTCATAACTTTCCCAGTAATATAAAATAGTGCGTCTTATACACCGAAAAATACGGTATATAAAACATTAAAAGATATTATTTTGACTGATTCGTTTTTTACAGCTTTATAATTTGCAGTTTATTTAAACCCAGAATGATTTTTTTTTTAATTCTAAGAATGTTCTTTTAAAATAATTATCATTTAGTGATACAAGTCTTACTAATTAACCCATGGCTGGGAGGAGAAGTGGTGGATTCATATTTGCCCAAGGCTATTTTATGCGTAAGTGAATGGAATGAACCAGACTAGAATTGGAACTCAAGTCTCTGAATTTCAATACCGCGCCGTTATCCATCACATCACCTACACATACAAGCTTACGGCACCTGGCATTCCCAAGCCGCCGCCTATCTAAGTACTGACCAGGCTCGACGTTGTTCGTTGTATGTTCTTGCGAAAACCGCCAAAAAATCCTTGTATGTTTATCCTATTTCCCTTTCGCCAACCGTTACCCTACCTGGAATGACAAAATAGGAAACCCCTGCGATGTGCCAATAGATCTGAAATTATTAGATTGGTGCAAAAATAATGATGTAGTAATGTCGTTTTTTGACTTTAAAAAATACGTCAAAAAACGACATTATTACGTCATTATTTTTGCACCAACCTAATATTTCTTCAAAATCACCATAATCCAAAGAGAGACACGACTTATGCGGCAAAATCACCACGTTTTATACGTTGCATGTAAGCTTATAAGCCCTAGAGGTATCGTTGATTTTATACTCATTTTGGAAATTTCGTTCCGAAAAGCACCCTTTTCTCTGTCTTAAACCGTTTCTTGATTTTTTTCGTTTTTTTTTTTTTTGTTTTTTTTTAATTTTAGATCTTGCAAAATACCGCTTCGCGATTGTTTCTGTGTTTTTTTAAGTTTGGCGCGTCAGCGTCGGGTTTTGTTTAATCACCGAACAAGCAAAGTCGAGATTAGCGGAGGCTTTAATGTCTGCTTTTTTAGAAACACCGTGTGCTCTCATTACAGCGATAACAGTTTTTTTCCAGACGCAAAACAGACCACGAGAAGAAACTTGCAAGAAACATTATCAAGAAGAACGCCATTTCAGAACTGAAAGTCTTGTTCAAGATAACAAAGAAGTTCACTTCTAATATTTTATTAACTTAATCCAACAACTGAGTCTGAGAAGTATCTTCTAGACATGCGGGTTTAATAATCTCAACTTAGAGATATATTAGATAAAATACCTTTCTTTTTCTAATAAAGTCAAAAGAATTTCTGTGTGGTATATTCTTTGGAAAGCTTAATCATGTTAAAAGATTTACTAATTTTTATCTTTGTTACAAGATAATTCATTAAAAAATATTTTCCTTCGTGGAATGGGTCAAGATAATGTTAGTGATTGTCTTCACGTCGGAACATGTGACTCTTTTGGGGTTGGGATCAAAGAGGCCGCAATCCCAAAACACTGTTAGTTTTGAACGCAATATTTTCAATGGCTGTATATTATGGTCACATGTCAGAGCAACATTTTTTAGCAGATTTTATGCGGCATGTAAGCTTATAAGCCCCAGAGGTATTTTAATTGATTTAAAAATTGATTTTAATTGCTCTTCTCAGATTTTAATTGCTCTTCTCCTAGACTGGTGACCAACAGCAGCTAGAGATTTTAGTCAGCTTTGTTATTGGGACAAGAAGAGTTGTATTCATGCTTATCCTAACAGTGTCAGCTCGAAACCTAATGTCTTCAGCAACCATTTTTATCAGTGCTCATGTTTATAATACACAGAAATTCATACACAGATGTCCTCAAGTGGCACAGTGGATAAAGGCGTTGGTTAGATCCAGTGACAGGGCCCAAAAAGTCTGAGTTCAATACCCGGTTAAGGCAGTGGAGAACTTTCAGAGGGCAAATTAACAGATAACTGATAAATGATCTCCATTAAACATGGCACGTGGAACTAGAACAGTCTACCCCAGTGAGCGAAATAAAGGGTTCAGTTCGACATTCCAACCACCTGAAGAAGGCCGGAGCGTACAACGGCCGAAACTTTGGGATAAATATGGCTACAAAGATAAGGACAATAGTCTAAATAATGAAATACACATCTTATATTTTTTAAGTAGACCCAGAGAACTTCATCGACATCGATTGATTAATAAACATTTTATTGTGAAATTTTCATAGTGTATTAAATGCAAGAAAATAAATGAAAAAGATTGCGTTGCGCCATCTTACCTGTTTCCAGCCTATATTTAAAATAAGTAAATGAAATCTTTATTTGTACTTAGCCTTGAACACTGGCCACTGGCACTAACCAGAAATAGCAAACCGCTCACCGATTAAACAGGTTTAAACGCTTCTGGACGATAATTCTCATCTATTTTACGCGCTAAAGGATGTATTTGATTACATCTACTTACATTATATATGGGCGTATACAAGTATTTAAAAACGTTAATATATATATGATTTTTTATCAATATATATATATATATATATATATATATATATATATATATATATATAATATTAATGAAAAAACTACATGAATGCCATATATATATATATATATATATATATATATATATATATATATATATATATATATATATATATACATATATATATATATATTAGGGACAAGGAAAATTTTATTAATTTTCTATTTAGTTTTTACAGTGTTCTTACATTTTTCTGATTTGTGAGTTTGAGGGATTATAAAAACTGTACATACCGTCCATTGTCCCTTAGTCACTTCTGTAGCTATTTTCAAGGTGTTTTGGTGTTCTTAGTCTCTTTTCATGTTTTGACTGTGAGAAAAGCATGTTTGAATACTAGTAGGAGCGTTAATTCAGAGTCAAGATGTGTTGGGCATAGCTAGAATTCGAGCGGCGACTTTAGTTTTTTTTAAAGGCTATCCGCACACCGCTCCCATTAAACAAGGTCAGGTTGATGGTGGTAGGAGGATGTTTGCTGCACGGTGCATCTCTTATAATAAGATATTTTCCGTAATTTGATTTACGTAGAACTCTAGTTGTTTCGTCCAGTATTTTTCTTAAGTGTTCTTATAAATTATGGGGTAGACAGATGATTTTTATGACGCTCTTTTCTGATACCTCACTCCCAACAAACGAAAAACAAATGTAAGAACGCTGGAAAAACTAAATAAAAAATTGATAAATTTTTCCTTGTGCGTTATATTTAACGGAAAATGTTTAAAAGAAAGGTTGCTGCCCAAGAAGTATGAGTTTGTAAACAGTGACTGTTACTGCTACTGATGCAATACTCTTCGAATCGAGTTCTCTCAATCACTGGTGTGTTTATCTAAAAATAAATACGCTTAAAATTCACCTTCATCTCTACCGTACACCAACGGCTTGGGGGTAGATTCTCCAACAGACGCCAGTTCAGCTGGGTTTCGATCCTTGTTAGAGGCAACCGGACGTCTAACCACACTGATAAGCTGTGATACAGTGAAACAGTCTATCTTGGGATGACAATATATATATATATATATATATATATATATATATATATATATATATATATATATATCAAGAAGAATATTCACAGAAAATTACTCGTTCGTGCGCATGTGTAGTCGCTCGAACGATACAAATTTAGTTTGATAATGTCCTAAAGGACGAAACGCGTCACACGAAAACTTTTTTCTACTTTATTTTTTATTTCTTCTCTCTCTTTCTCTCTCTCTCTCTCTCTCTCTCTCTCTCTATATATATATATATATATATATATATATATATATATATATATATATATATCAAGAACAATATTGAGGGAAAATGTATGACAAAGTAGAAAAAAGTTTTCGTGTGACGCGTTTCGTCCTTTAGGACATTATCAAACTAAATTTGTATCGTTCGAGCGACTACACATGCGCACGAATGAGTAATTACACACACACACACACACACACACATATATATATATATATATATATATATATATAATCTAGTTGATTTCATTTAGATTCTTTTTCTTTTTATTTCCATCACTTTTATTATTAGATATCTCACACTAGGAGAAACCTCAAGAACTTTAAATAAAATATTATATGAACACAAAGAGATATTTTACATAACAACACATTAAATGCATTAGTAGCTCATCGTAACAAGTCTGACACCAATTTTGACATAAAAATGGTACTTTGATCAAAGATAAAAACAATTCACTAACACGTAAATATCTACACAGTGTCTTGATGGCAAGGGTCATTCACAGTAAATTTCTGCCATGGATCTTATAACATTTCGCCATTTCTGGCAGATCTATTATAATGGTGTGGGATATCTAATAACAAAAAATGATGGAATTAAAAAGAAACAGAATCTAAATTAGGTACCTTCACTATTTATGCATAAATTTTCTATATTCAAGTTTAAAATGAATTTTTTACAACGAAAAAACATTCTTGAAGATTTCATTTTAGCTTTAATTGAAAGTTTAATAATTAAATTTATGATTTCCAATAATTAAACAATGCTGGTGTATTTCAGATAGAAACTATATACATTTTATTGTCAAATTTAATTTCAAATTTTTAAATTTTCTTAAAAACGGCCATTTTCTTAATTTTAAGAAATTTCTAAACAAACACAAATTTATCGATGTTGAAAATATTTAAAAAAATTACTGACACGTTATTTTAGTAAAATTAAAAAATCTAAAGTTAAAGTAATCTGATTTGAAATAAATCTTTCTTATTTTTAGCATAAAAAAATAATATACAACCAATTATTAACAATCGATCCTGTTAATCTGACCCAACTATTGATGGATTGTTGAATGACGAAGCGATGACAGCTACTACGGATTACCATAAATGACATAATTTTTAAAAGTCTGAGTTTTAAAAAAATTATTCTATTTGAGTATGACCCACACTAATGGAAATACAATACATAAAATAAAATTATTTAATGAAATAGTAAATGAAAAAAAGAAAAATTACTTTAAAATTTAAAGTTTACACTTTTAAAGTTGAACGGAAAATAAGAAATGTTATGAAAAGGCCACGTAAAGGGACAAAACACTTAAATCACGTGACGTTGTAATAATACTGACAATTTCAGTATATCATACATGGAAATAAGGAATGTATTAAGTAAAAAAATACAACATAAAAAATTATTTTAAAAAAAAGTAGCTCAACTAAATTTATTAAACTTAGCAATTTTGGATTCATCAATTTTTTTTCTACTTAATTACTACATCATATCGAGGAGCCCTCCTAATACAGAGCTTTACACGATGCTAGACTATTATAAATTATTATAATTAAAATTTCTTAAAAAACGAAAAAATTCTTGTAAAAATTAATTATTCATCAGAAAAAAATTATTTCTTCAGACAATAATGTCCTTAATATTACTTATTTACAAAAGCAATTAAAAGCTTTTCTAATTAATTAATATCATAGTTTTATTGGATTCATTATTTTTTTTAATTCAGACAAGATTTTCAGTTAAATAGCTCAAATTTGAAAAAAAAATTACCATCTCCAAAGACTCCTTCTTTTAACAAAAAAAAAAAAATTCAGGAGCCAAAAAGGTTTTGGGCGAAATTTCATGAAATTAAATAAGTGGGGGGTAACATATTTAAAAAAAAATATTTTTTACAAAAATTTTCTAAAAACAAAATATTTAAAAAATAATTTAAGTCATTTGTGAATAAGTCCTGAAAATTTCATTAAGATCAGACAATTTGATTTTTACAAGAATTTCCAAATCAATATGTTTTCAACGGGAAAAAAGCGCAAAAAAAAAACAATGTTATTTTAACGTCACCGCGATGACGTAAACAAAAGACGACTTTAACCAAAATTTCGAACGTGTTAAAAAATATTAAAAAATTTCAAAAAATAATTAAAAAATACTTTTTTCTTTCATCTTAATAATAACATAAGCATTTTGACGATAATACTTTATTTTCTTTAAGTTTGTGGCATTTTTCATTTACGCTATGCTGTTTTTCCGCGAAAACAGTGGACATGCCTAATCTAAATTAAATCGTCTCGTTTATATAAAAGAAAAAATATTAAAATCCCAGCATCCCTCGTTCGTTCGCATGTGTAGTCGCACCGACATAACAAATTTAGTTCGATGAAATCCTAAAGGATTTCCTACTCTGTCATATATTTTCCCCCATGACTGGAGTCTCGTCTCTGTTGGTCACCAGCCTAAAAGAATGGTAACTCAGAATTCGAAACCATTATGTAGCCCTCGCAAGAGGCATAATATACAGCCAGTAAAAAGATTATGGTCTTCAAAATTAACCGTGTTGTGGGATTGCGGTTTCTTTGGCTTCAACTTGGATCGAATAAAAACGGTCTCATGACATTAAGATTTAGAAACCCTAACGATGTTTTCACTTGTGTTTATAAATACCTGCTGCATCTTAAAATCCTTACATTTGCCTTGATAAAGTCCATCAGAGGACGAAACGCGTTGGTAAAAAAAGTTTTGTCTTCCTATATATATATATATATATATATATATATATATATATATATATATACATAAAAGAGTGGTGTCGAATTCGAATTCCAGTCGAATCCATTACATACTTACGTGCTAATACTATTGGGAAAGGTATGAATCCTCTTCCTTTCCCTCCAGCTATGGGTAAATAGAACGGCAACTGGTCTTAGAGAAAGACAACTCTGAATTCGAAGCCTGCGGAGAGTCGTTTGGGAACCTTGTGGTACAACAGGTCTAAGCTTTCGGCTGACTTAAGCCATTATCAAAGATGTCAATTACAACATATTAAACAATATACAGACAAGACAGTGATGTTTAATAGATGATTTCTAAGCAACGATAAACACACGCATATAAGACGCTAGAAGCGAAAATCGCACCACATCTCATAATGGCTTAAGTAAGCCGAAGCTTAGATTGGATTAAAAAATATGAATCACTATTGCGAATTTCTTTCTTCGTTCAACGATAATGTTATTAAACTTATCAGATGTTACGAAACAAATTTACATAAAATAAATACTTGTCTATATTATTTAATGAAACGTGTATGAATGAAAAGATGCTGCCTAAATACACACAATTTAAATATATATATATATATATATATATATATATATATATATATACACACACACACACACACACACACACACACACTGCTTGACAGTCCAGTAAACTAAACATTAGCCGTATGTTACTTGACGGACAATGTGAACGCCCTCCACCCCGCTTACCTGCCTGCCAGCGAGCGAGCTAGCCAGCCCTCCGATGTGTGTATTGCCTTTAAGAGATGATTGCTGCTAACCTGTCAACATTCTTGTTGTTCATTTGTCATGCTGGCGAGACCTGAGCTGTCGTCCAAACACCACGTGCCGTGGGAGTCGACTTAAGAACACAAACAAGCGCTAGTTACGCCGTGAAACTCGGCACATGTTAAGTGTCAAGACGCACGCAGTCGAGGTGGGAATTCCAAGAATCACAGACGATGGAAGGCCCAACCAGAAAACACCTCCACTTGTCGTTTTTCTTTCTTTCTTCTAAAATCCAACCAGCAGTCTTCTCTTATATGAATATGGATGGTTGTCGAGACCTATTGATAAATGTCACATCCATGACAGAGAAGAACATTTTTTTTTTTTTTCAGATTAGATTTCGTTTCGGTTGAGATGTCGATGGCTATCTCATATCAAGCAACGATTTTCTACGTTATTCTCATAATACGAGAATAGCTCCAAAAGTAATGTCTTCTATTTTATTAACTTGGCCCATGTTTAACCTTTCACCCAACACCCCAGTTTTTTTGTTTTGTTTTTTTTTTTTTTATTCATTTTGCAGAAAGTAAATAAGCGGCAGTTTGATAAAATGGCGTCTGATATTACGTAAATTCTATCAGCGACACTGCTCGTTTTCCAAACCCAGCTAAACAGCAAGTAAAAAGAACCTGGAAATTTTTACAGGAACTACAGTGTAACCCGGATATAAGAGAGTTGTCGGGACCGGAGAATGCGTCTCTTATATCCGGGTTTCTCTTATATCCGGGTTTGGTCTATTTTGTTTAGGTAAGTATGGGAATAATTTGGGACCAGAGAACATCTCTCTTATATCCGGGTTTCTCTTATATCCGGGTTACTTAAATAGATTAGTCCATTCGTAAAAAACGGCACATTTTTGGGGGGAGGGGGAAATAATGTTAATAGATTAGCATTCATTAAACTTAAAACAAGCCCCGACGTTTACTAGAATCGAAAAATATAGATTTTTACCATTTTAGAAGCTATTCAAATTCGTAATATCAATATAATGTAAAATCAATCTTTTTACAGAGTTTTTGAACATTGCTGTTATTTACTAATGTCAAGTTTTAAATTTTGCTTACTTCATTGATATCTGCTTATTTTCTGAAATTTTAAAACATTTCTTCTTTTATTTTTTAAATGTGGGGTGATCTTTTCGGAATCACATGCAGTAACCTTTCAGGATAATAATGATTTATATTAAATCAAGAAGAAATATATATATATATATTTATTAATTTATGTAAATTTTCTGTAATTAAAAATGCATATATTCATTTATTCTTTATTTAAAATAAATCTTTTTTTTAAGTCTGTTTTCATACGCAGAACAGCTAGCTCCTGATAATTCTGTAAAACTCAGGGAACAATTTTACACTGTCTCGACATTGTGAACAGGAGTGCCCACAGTCTAAAATGATAAGAAAAAAAATCAATATTTTTTCAACTCTAACATACATCGCGCATTCAAGAAGTTCTAAGGAACGCTAATCTACAAAATTATTTTCAATTTTTTTTTTTTTTTTTTTTTTCATATATCTTTCCAGTGAACAAATCTCAACAAATAGTGCTTCTTTCTGCAACCCAGTTTTCTACTCTGGATATTTGTAACTAAAAGAAAATTCAAAGAAAAGATGTAGGGAGGAATAAGATTTTGAACAGGAGTAGGTGTATATCCATTGTTCTCTGTTTAGGATCGAGTTTCCGGTTGCTTTTAAAATCTTTTCATTCTCTTTCTCTCCCAGTAACCTATTGCGTCTTAGTCGCATTGTTTCCATGTTTGGGGCGAAATGATTAAAAAAAAGTCATTGGATAAGATAAGGCTTGAAATCTAATATTCTCGATTAGTGAATCGAAAAACTTGCTCGATTCAACGGTTTTATTTCACTCCCTGTATTTGCTGTAGTTTCTATAGACATAAATAGCAGCTTTTAGTTTCGGAATTCTCTTCGTAAATTCATTTTTCATCGTTAATAACTATAAATAAAGATTTTACTTCAACTATACTAGAAAAAAAATCAAATGAACGCGTGAACTTTGAATTTTGCAAACTAGAACGTTGCATAAACAGTAAAAAACCAAACAGTGACTTTTGCCAAGCTAAACTAAACTTTAAACCTTGGAATTGATAAGTTACTTACATACATACATACATACATACATATATATATATAATTATTATTTCAGGAGAGTTCTAAAAAACCAGCTCGCAATCTTCAAGACCTACACGCAACATCCTTGTTTTTGTTTGTAGGCCTTGAAGATTAAGAACTGCATTTTTAGATTTCTCATGAAATAAAAATTATTACCTATGGGATTGTAAGTGCTTAATATTCTTTAATTAATAATAATTTTTCTCTGTCTCTTGATATAGACCTCTCCCCGGATCTATATCCTCCTGGAAATTCCATACGGATTACCATATTGTATAATTACTATATATATATATATATATATATATATATATATATATATATATATATATACACACATTCAAACAGGTTTGGTTAAATATTAGGTGCAAGAATAATGTCGTTTTTTGACGTTCAACTTTATGTGAGAAAACGACATTATTTTTGCACCAACTTAATAATTTAGACATATGTCGATTAGTTTTCATTGTGACCCATTCAAGTTTGCGGATTGAATGTTGAAATGTTTTGAATTTTCAAAAGCACAATATACATACTCACAGACAACTTAAGCCCCTGAAGATGGTCTCAGACGAGATTGAAAGTACTTGGAAAAATAAAAACTGCTCGAAAGAAAATTTTGGTATTTTTCTTACTCAATTTTCTAAGTCTACCAAAAAATGAATCTGCGAACTTGAAAGCATCAAAACGAAAATGAATTGATATGATATGTCTTAAATTATTTAACCGAACCTGTTTGAATAAATAAAGATGTAAAAATTTCAAACAAGTTTAAAAACAAAAACAAAAAAAACGTATGATTTTGTGGATTTCTTCGAGCAGTATGAATGCAATTAGGCAATCTTAGCTCGGTGAGGTGCAAGACTTCAGTATGGGGCATCACTACACGAATAAACTTATCTGCGATACGAGCTTGCCAAATATCGCATTACGATATTGAAGTATGATATTAGATCTGATCTACCAAATAAAAATACGTTATCTAACAAATTAAAACAAACTGGAAAGCAAGTAAAACCATAACAAATGTTAAAAAAAACTTTTAAAATAATATCAACATTAATAATTCTAGCGTGTATAAACAAGTCTGTAATATCAAATAGGGCAGCGCTGGGCGGTCGAGAAAAAGTGAGGGATCAGTTTATATCTGATCTTCTGCAAGTTTTGAACTCCCGTAGCTGAATTTTGCCAACAAATGAAACGTGGCTTGCCACTCACGACTATCACTATTTCCATTGCAAATGTTTCAAAGGGCTACATTTCTAAATTCCACCAGTTAAGACCTTCACTGCTAGGACACGTCATAAGCCGAGACGAATCATTTTCATTCCCGTCGTATTCCATTTGTAAGAAAGAAGTTCCATTCAGACAGCTTCTCTCCCCCCCCCAAAAAAAAAACTACTTTGTAGTACAGACTGCTGAAAGTATGCTTCCCCGGTTACTAAAATTCAAACCTATTCAAATCTAGTCAACTGATATCTATTCTACATATCCGCATCGCCTGTACTTTTTATCTTCCCGTTTTATGTTCATACGATAATCTCAGTCAGTAACCATCTACCTTGAATGGCTCTTGGGTCTGGTATTGGGTGAACAATTAAAAGAAAAAACATTTGTCACATTATGATAGGTTTATAAAGTTAAAAGAAATGCGAGTTTGAATCTTTCTGTAATCTTATTTTTTATTTCCAATCTGTGGCAGTTGAGGGATGATCGGAGCTGTTTCGAAGAAAAGCCACTAAAATTAAGATATTAACAATAAATTTTTTAATCAGTTCAATTTAAAGCAAGGCGGTAATGCTATATGCCACGTTTGTCATTTATTGGAAACCGATTTTTCACGCGGAATCCACAACAACTTGGCGAACGAGGATTCGAAACTCACGCGGATAACCCACAACAACTTGACGAACGAGGATTCGAAACTCACGCGGATAACCCACAACAACTTGACGAACGAGGATTCGAAACTCACGCGGATAAACCACAACAACTTGACGAACGAGAATGCGAAACTCACACGGAAAGAAAAACTTTTTCGTACGCCTAACAACAAACAACTTGGCGAACACACGCGGAAAAACTAATCAACAGAAGAAAAATCCTTCCCTCGTCGTTCAACAACAAATTAGCGACAAACAATTTCGAGGAGTAATAATACATAAAATTGAGTTATCGTGGAAGATTTTAAAAATATGTTGGTAGAACTGATAAGACACCAAAATGAACAACAATTACAAATGCAAAAATATCAAAATGATCAACAGTTTCAGCTACAAGAAAAATGGCAAAAGCAAATATTACAAACGCAAAAGGAAAATCAAGATAGACAAACAGAGCTCCAGGAACTAATATTGAAAGTAGCAGGCAGCAAGCAATTAGATATTGAAAAAGAAGCAACATTTTCGCAAGACGCAGTGTGGAATACCATAGAGATTTTCAAATATTCTCTAGATGAGGACAAAAATTTTGGAAATTACTTCAGAAGACATGAAGACATCTTTAACATAGACTGTCAAAATTGGACAGAAGCAAAAAAGCTATGTCTATTGCTTAGAAAATTAGGAACTGAAGAATATACAAAGTTCGTGGATTATATCTTGCCAAAAAAGACGAACGAATTAAAATTTGACGAAGCAGTGA
This sequence comes from Acanthosepion lycidas, assembly GCA_963932145.1. Classification (NCBI taxonomy): domain Eukaryota; kingdom Metazoa; phylum Mollusca; class Cephalopoda; order Sepiida; family Sepiidae; genus Acanthosepion; species Acanthosepion lycidas. The sequence continues at coordinate 67,678,549 of OZ010573.1, forward strand.
CATGTCTTAAAGAACTCTTCAGCCCCAAAACATCACTCTTCCATAGGAGGTGTAAATGCCTTAACCTGGTAAAGGGCGATAATGAGGATTATTCCACGTTTGCCGCAATCGTAAATAAACATTGTGATGACTTCAAACTAGCGGAATTAACACCGGACAATTTTAAATGTCTCATGTTTGTTCAAGGGCTAGTTTCTACAAAAGATAGCGAAATGCGTAGAAGAATGCTTGCAAAATTACAAAATGAACCGGGTCTAACATTACAGCAATTATCAGAAGATTGCCAGAGATGTTTAAACATAAAGAAAGACGCAAAGGACATTGAAGAAACAGCTGTTTCTCATATACGTAAGTTAAATAAAAGTCTACGTTCTTCACCCTCCCCAGAAAGAAAATTAAAATTTTACGACAATGAAAAAAGATTCTCACCCTCCCTGGAAAGAAAAATAAAATATTATAAGAGAAAAAATACAACATACAGGACAAATTATGACGGATATCGAAACAAATATAAGCCGCCCCCCAGCATGTTATCGATGTGGAGGATTACATTGGAACAAGGATTGCCGCCTCAGATATAAAAACTGTCATGAATGTGGGAAAAATATAAATGGACTCGTCCTGCTGCCATGAAATAGCCACAGTCAGTCAGTCAGGGAGTCTGATAGTAGAGGAACAGGGTAAAGAAACAGAGTGGAAAGTACATAGACACTGTGATTGAGTTGACGGTAGAAGTCAGTTACAAGGACGCCCGACTCTAAGAAAGTTTACTTCTAGACTGTATATAGCGATCTTTGATTAATACTAACCGGCGTTCCTGGATTTTACTAACAGCATTACCTTTTGTATTTTGTGTAAATCCATTTAATTTCTTAGCTTAAATACTTGCGTTTGTCATTTATTCGAGACCGATTTTTCACGCGGAATCCACAACAATTTCCTTCAACTCCACACCCCACAAAAAACCTCCCATTACTAGAACCTCGTTCTACTACCAACGATCGGTTTGGGACTCGTTCCGTGACTTCCTTCGCGATGTCCCCTGGGATGTTGTCTTTACACTCCCTGTCCAAGAATGTGCTTCTGAGGTCTCATCTTGGGTTAAAGCTGGAATCAACGCTTTCATCCCCTCAAGGAAATTTAAGGTCAAGTCGCACTCCTCTCCTTGGTTCTCCGCTGCCTGCTCAGCCGCCATTGCCCATAGGAACCACTTCTTTCACATATTACGTAGCGACATGTCGGACTGCTATAGACGTCTCTTTGCCTCCGCCCGTAGCGAGTGTAAGCGTGTCCTCAACGAAGCTAAGTCAATATTTGCTGCTCGGATGAGGGAGCGTATTGCATCTCGCAAATTTGGCTCCAAAGATTATTGGCGGCTCTGCAAGAGTGTCCTGAACTATAGAAAACCCTCCATACCTCCTTTATTCAACCAGTTCGAGGTCTTGACCTCCTCAACCGACAAGGCTGAATGCCTTGCTCGGAAGTTCTCATTTAATTCGACGCTCGGCTCCACCGGTGTACCCATAGCAGACTTCCCTCTAAGAACTGAGGCCCTATTGAGCGGCTTACGCATAACCCCGTCATCAGTACTGGGTATTATCTCCAATTTAGACCCCCACAAGGCTAGTGGTGGAGATGGCATACCAGCTATTGTCTTGAAGAAATGCGCGCCTGAGCTAGCACCCTCCCTCTCTAAACTGTATAATTACTGCCTCAAGGAATCCTGTTTTCCCGACTGCTGGAAGTCCTCATCCATTGTTCCTGTCTTTAAGAACTCTGGAGACCCCTCTGACCCCTCTAATTACCGTCCTATTCGTCTCCTACCCCTCTTCGGCAAAGTCTTCGAAGCCCTAGTGGTTAACCACCCTACCGCACACGACCTTCTCTCAGACAAGCAATATGGTTTCCGTTACGCCCGTTCTACAGCTGACGTGCTTACAGCCGTCACTGAAACCGTCTACCCAGCACTTCAAAATAACGGTGAGGCTCGTGCCGTGGCCCTAGACATCTCCAAAACGTTTGATAGGGTTTGGCATGCCGGCCTTCTTCTTAAGCTCCAGGGTTATGGTATTACTGGTCGACTGTTTGATCTAATACAATCATTCCTGTCAGACCGAGAATTGAAGGTCGTTCTCAACGGATTCTCCTCCAGTTCCTATCCCACGAACGCAGGTGTTCCCCAAGGCTCCATCCTTGGCCCCACACTTTTCCTTATTTTCATCAACGACCTTCCTGACGCCATAGGTTCCCAAGTTGGCATCTACGCGGACGACACTACAATTTACTCCTGCCTCAAAAACAAATCTAGTGTCGCTGTAAAAACTAACCTGGCCGTGCGTCTTGAAATGGACCTCCAATAGGTTGTTAACTGGGGCAACAATTGGATGGTCAAATTTAACACCTCAAAAACTAAACTACTCTCCATTAACCACCATAGAGATCTTTACCTGCACCCCATTAGAATGTCTGATAGTCAACTTCTTGAGAGCAACTCCCTGCGTCTGTTGGGTCTCACGTTGACTGCTGACCTGAGATGGAACAAATACATTGAGTCAATTGCATCGTCCACCGCGAGGAAACTTGGCTCTCTGTGCCGCGCCAGGAATTTCTTCTCCCCGGAATCGTTACTTCAAATATACAAAACGACCATTCGCCCTTGTATGGAGTATTGCTGCCATATATGGTCTGGGGCACCTTCTGTTTACCTCGGAGTTCTTGACAAGATCCAGAGACGGATATGTAATGTGAATGGCCCTGATCTGGCGTCTCGTTTGCAGTCATTATCTCACAGACGCGCCGTCGCCTCTCTCTGTCTCTTCTACAAATACTTTCATGGTAATTGCTCCGATGAGCTGCTTTCATTGGTTCCCAGTCTCCATGAATTCAAGCGTCCTACGAGGCTGGCATCCCGCTCTCACCCTTACACGGTAGAAACTTTTAAATGTAGCTGTCTCTTCTACTCCAATAGCTTCATACCTCGCACCTCTCGCCTGTGGAACACCCTTCCCAATTACTGTTTCCCTGATAACTATGATCTCCAACTATTCAAATGTAATGTCAATCGACATCTCCAGTTACCTTGATCTACCCACTATCCTTCCCTTCATCCTTTCTTCTATCACTCCTATCTGCTCTTGCTCCAAATCTTCTGCAATCCCCCTGCATCCTAGTGGCTTCATGCCTTACTCGGGGCGCAATGCTTAAAAAAAAAGGCATGGACCCGTTTCTTCCTCCCAGAAGAGGGTAGGAGTGGATTTTCTGGCTACGGGTTCCAATCAGTCTAAAAGAAGGAAAACTCTGAATTTGAAACCGTAAAGAAAGCAACAGTAGACCAATCCAGTATATTTCCTAACAAATCATGGCAATTCACAGATAACAAATTAAAGGACGCTGTGGAGAGTTATGATCATCTATATATTGATGGGACATAGCCTTAAAAAAAACTCAATTTAACTAATTAAAATCCCTGTCTGATATGTCTGGAAGCAGCAAGTCAAGCCCTTTAATTTTTACATGGTACGCACCAACTTCAATACCCAGTCAGCAATGGCTTAAATATCAGTAACATTAGTCTTGTATGTGTTAAAGAAAATAGTTAGTTATTTTCTTCAAGAATTTGCATTATTATTTGAATCTCAAAGATGACAATATTTTACCTGTCTGCGGTAAAACTAAAACTCTCTTGTACTGACAGAAAAAGATAAACTGGATTTTGGAGTCTTATCTCTTTACTTTTATTTCTTTTATTGTAGACAGGCTACCAGAGAGGATAACAGTCCCCAAACTCTTTAAAAACAATGCAAACTAATTTTAGTGTGTAAATTCTTACAATAAATAAATGTCCCTATTCAGCTAACTAGAACTGGTTGATCCAATTTAATTAAGATTGTTTTTATAGGTTCTTCGTCTGATTTGAAATGACCTAATCAAAGCTTTATTCATATTTATTACATTGTAAGTACAATTCACTACTAGTGGTTACAAGTATTAGTAATGACTGTATTCAGCTAATTAGAATTGGTTGATATGTGCTGTTGTAATTAAGAGGATCAGATCATCTAATTGTTTGATTACAGATAAAATAAATGACATTATTTTACAATTTGTACTTGCTTTTAGCCAAGATTGTTTTCACTGAGTTTTTATCGGATTTGAGATCAAAGCTTTATTCATATTCAAGGACGGTTCATAGAATTATATTATTGATTATAATTACAGATTCCAAGTAAGTTATGATTTTTAAACATCTTATCTTAGTGACACGAGTGAACTTAAAATTACATTATTTTTCACTTATATAATTCTATATCTCATTAATGCAGACTGCACAAAAGAATGTAGTAAAACTAAACTTTTCTGGTGTTAACAGAAAAACTTAGACTTAGTTATGGAGTCTTATCTCTTTACTTCTTTCTTTTATTGTAGACAGGCTGCCAGAGGTGTGTGGGGGTAGCTATCCTTAATTATTTACCCTCCAAACCCTTTAAAAATGTTGCAAACTAATTTTAACATGTAAATTTTTAATTGTGCTGCCCCTGACTGAAATACCTCTCCCCACTTATTCAAAACTGTAGTGACGGGTTAGCCATATTGTCTTGCATATATGAAGGTACATACTTTGCCAATGACAGCAAAATTATTATTCTTTTCCTGTTCTTTATTTGGAGAATAAAGACAACTGATTTTAATTATGTTTTAAAATTTGACCCAGTACTACTGCTATTTTTTAAAAAGGTTTAGCTTAAAGTGTGTCCGAGAAAAATGCCATGAGAGAGTGTTTAGATTCAAAGCTATCAAATCCTGTCTATTTGACAATGTACACAATACAATTAGATAATACGCTTGCCTGAGAATGTTTCACAGTGACAAATAACATCATTGGAACCATTCACTACTGACTTAAACAACAATAACATTAGGCTTGTAAATCTTGTATAAGATCTTAGTTATTTTATTCAATCTCAAAGATGGCATCATTTTACCTGAGATATTAAAATGGTTTCATCTGTTCTGGTCAAATTAAAATCATAAAATTTTGATTTTTATTAAATAAACATTATATTTTTTTAAACTGAGAAAAATCATCTAATAAATATAAGAACAAAATATGAATAAAAAGAGAAAGCAATATAACAACTTTTTAACAAATACTTTGGTGTGGGGGGGCAAAGTTTTAAAAAACAGTGTGTCAGAAGGAATGGTTTTTGCCTTTTGACACTTTTATTTCTGTATAATTCCTCGGCACTTTTTATTGTTTTAAAAAGTAAAGAGAACAGTCAAAGTTGACAAGGGACTTAAAAGTAATAACGGTCCTGAGAGAAAAAAATACGTCCTTTTGATACACGGTTTTTTTTGGGGGGGGGGGTTCTTATGTGGGTACGAATGTTAAACTTTGCCGATTTGTTTTTATTATATCATGACACCCTTCCAGCTATGTATTAAACTGGGCTATCTAGCTTTGGAGGTGTGCAGGTGGTGTAATGGATAGTGGCTCGGAATGAGAAATTGGTGAGCTAAGTTCGAATTCCAGTCAAGTGACATTTGTTTACGCACAAATATCCTTAAATCGATCTACTCCCCAACCCAAATATGGGTTAAATTGACTTGTATCTAGAAAAATTATTATTATTTAAAAAAAAATTGTTAGCGCAATATTCCCTCGTCAAAAAATAAATTATTCTTACAATCTAAAATATGCTTCAGGTTTAAATAACCGACAAAGGGTAGATAAGACGTAATCAATTTTTAGCCTTGGATGGCAGCTAGTCTAGAAGAATGATGACATTGAGTTCCAGGACAAGGAGGAATCAATAGAAAACAACTCCATTAACTTCTCTAAGATGCCATGTTAATTTACAGATAATAAAGATATGAAAACTGGAGGACCATGACAGCCTACAGCCTGCATAGACAGGGTGTTTAAAAGAGCGTTTATTACGTTTCACAGATATTGGGCCTTTTTACAAATAAAAGGTTTGGGTTTCGCTTATGTCGATCTGTGGCATTTTGTTAATCGCATTTGAACACTTCATGTCTTTATTTCACACTTTTGATATAATAATTGCATATTTTCAATGTGCACTAGAACACGGAAACAGAACGATTCGCTTTGCTGTCATATTCACTTTCTTGCAGAGGTTTGTGACCGAACCCTTATCTCTGAGATGTACAAGGTATCCCTAAAAGTCTGAACACATTATATTTTTTTTACCTACACAGATTAAGCAAAGTTTTGTCGAAAGAAGAATGAAATTACTTTTCTTTTTTTTTTTTTTGATGGGGTTATACTAAAGGAGGTGTATTCAATGAAAATCACAGATGCAACACACTTGACTGGATGTATAAAGAATGAATGTGTTTAAATTGACGGCAATGTTGGAGTTATTGCATCCAGTTCACATGAATCTTGCAAAGCACATCAACTTTTGCATCACAAATGATGGAAATCATAGTGAAGATGCTATTAATATTCCAATTCAATAAAATGATGTTGAAAATTCCATTTCTTGAAAATATGCATTTTTGCCTATGCATCCAAACTTTACGGACACCTTGAACATTTATAAGGTAACATGTTTTCTGAAAATATTCATTTTTCTGTTTCTTTAATTTTTGGCCATTTTTTAACTTTCTTATGAAATGAAAGTCTGTATAATCCAGTAATTGGGCGTGTGAAAAATAGTTTCCTTTTAAAAGGAGAGTTTGAATACACAACTCAAAAACCGGTTTTGATTGCTCTATATTCAGTTTTTAATTATCCTATGTTGATAAAGAACTAAACGAAAAAAGAAAGATGGCGACAGATAAGTTATATGTGCAATACTGCATGTCGTTTCCTTTCAAGCTGTGCAAAACTGCAGAAGAAAAAGATGATTGATGAAGTCTGCGGTAATGGCCGGATTGGAATCAATACGTACCGTGGATAATCTGCGAAGTTCAAGAAAAGCCAATTTGACTTAGATGATAAACTACGCAGCGGCTGACCAGAAGAATTTAAGAATTTCTAAATTCTTAAATTCTTCTGGTCTGAAAGTTTGCCTTACTCTGGTACAAAGGTAAACACTAGAGCACTCAGGGAAAAATATTGTTTACGTGACTCATTGATCTATTTTGGAGAGTTCGAATGAGTGTGAAGAACGTTGCTTACTTTAAGTCGACCTTAGACATTGAAGCGGTTACTGTGGGAAAAAAACAAACTGATTTGATTTTATGTTGGTCATAAACTTGTTGCATGATTAGAACTAGCGTGGTGAACCTTGTTATTTTCTAGTTACTTGCTTCTATTTTTGACTTATACAGGGTGTATCGAAAATACTTTTACAAACTTTGGTGGTGAGTTAACAAGGACAAAAGTCCATATAAACATATGTCGGCAAATCCTTTTTCAGTTATTAAGTTTAAAGTTTACGGTAGATGCTATTAAATATACAATCCAAGAAACAATCCAAAAATACTTAATACCATACTTTGTGGTGCCACGGATCCTGTCTCAGCAACGCGACGATAAACCTCAGCAACGGTTGGATGACTCGGCTGCCTTTGGTCTGAAAACGCAATCTGATACAACAGTCTTGCGTCGATTAACATTCGCGCAGCCGTATGTAAAAATCATATCTGCTCACGAATAAATATTCTGCCATTGTTAAACGGAACAATTCTCAGCTAACTTACTACTACACACTTTAAACGTTGAAGACAGACTTGTCACAAATGTACACGAATAAACAAATGTAACCTAGTCTACATCGCAACACAGCACTTTCTACCGTAAACTCTTCTTAAACTTAATAACTCAAAAGAGAAGGCTATGTGGACATATGTTTATATGGACTTTTGACCTTGTTTAGTGTGAGGATCCCACCCCCAAATTTTGAAAATGTATTTTTGATACACACTGTCTATAAACAGCCATTTAAAATCTGTATCAATTGTTCACGTGAATATGATTTTTAAAATCATTTCACCCCAAGCAAGGCGATAATGCAAACAAGGGGTTACTGGGGTGAAAGAATACAAGAAGACTTTACGAGAAGGAACCGGAAACCCAATCCTAAATAGGAAACAAGGGATAAACCTCTACACCTGAAGATTTTTTCTTCCCATTTATTGGGTTATTCGGAAAATAATATCCGATTTTAGAATAAATCTTTAAATTCTCTTCTAATAATATTTGAACAAAAATATATTACTCATTCCTAATGATTAAAGGGCCCACTTTGTTAAATTATCTTTCTGAATTCAACTTAAAACATTATAAAGGGTGTTTCATTAAGTCGGATCAAAATCAGCAGTAAATAAATCAGTGTTATTCGTGAAAATTTATTTATTTCTCTATTGGATCATGTTATTTAAGTCATGGCAATTATGTGTGAAAAATAATATCGTCCAAATGTCCGCCAAGGCTTCGGCAGCATACCTCAACTCGATGGTCAAAATATTTGATGACGTTTCTGCATAGTTGATCCTCGATTGCACCAATATAACTTATTATCTCATCCTTCAGCTGTTGAATTGTTGTTGGCTTGTTGGCATAGACCTTACTTTTTGAATGATCCCAAAGGCAGAAAGGCGTCAACTCACACGATAGTGGTGGCCAATTGACTTCACTGTTTCAAGAGATGATACGACCAGGGAATTTCTCATTCAAATTCTGTTTTAACGCCCATTTTCGTAATAGGCGTCGTTATTTGATTGTTAATCTTTCCATGGTTGAAATTGTCAAAGACTTAAGCTGTTAAATCTGAAAGAAAAATGGAAAAAAAATCATTAGACGCTTAAATTTAATTCACATTTAAAATCGCTCCAAGTTATTAGAACACCATTTATATACCCACTCGCCTTGAACATGAAAAAAGAAGAGATGCGTTTATTTTTTTTGCATAGGTTCAAGCTTGGTCATAATGCTTCTCAAACTACTGCCAACATTAACAGAGTACGGGATGAAAGATCCACTTGTGATTGAATAATATGATGCTGGCTTCTGAAGTTCTGCAGCGGGGATACGAGTCAAGGTGATAGAAGATGTCCATCTGCATTTGACAATCAACCAACTGAAAACACTAGTCGAACAAAGAACAACATCAAAGTTTCAGAGAAATGTCTCAGATAAATGGATTTCAGCATTTCACCCATATCGAACCATCTCAAGAAAACTGAAATTCGATCAACGGGTTTCAAAGTAACCCATTGAAACCTTTAGAGATTGATCGTAAAGACATAAATAACCTTGTAACTCAACGGCCGAAATGTATAGATGTTCATGATTTCTATTTTGACGGGTTTAAACACTGTTTAAATATGTTCATTCGGAAATAAAAGGTGATTCTAAAATCGTACATTACATTCCAAACAACCTAATAGTTTGTATTTAAAGGTGGTTTTCTGAAGCGAGCTTACATGTGGCACAAGGCCGAAGGTGTAGGGTTTTCTGAAGAGAGCTTAGATGTCGAACAAGACCGAAGGTGTGGAATTTCCTGAAGCGAGCTTAGATGTGGCACAAGGCCGAAGATGTGGAGTTTTCTGAAGCGAGCTTACATGTGGTACAAGGCCGAAGGTGTGGGGTTTTCTGAACCGAGCTTAGCTGGGGTCAAGACCTAAGGTGTGATATTTCCTGAAGCGAGCTTAGATGTGGCACAAAGCCAAAGGTGTGGAGTTTTCTGAAGCGAGCTTAGATGTGGCACAAGGCCGAAGGTGTGGGATTTTCTGAAGCGAGCTTAGATGTTGAACAAGACCGAAGGTGTGGAATTTCCTGAAGCGAGCTTAGATGTGGCACAAGGCCGAAGGTGTGGAATTTTCTGAAGCGGGTTTAGATGTGGCACAAGGCCGAAAATGTGGAGTTTTCTGAAGCGAGCTTAGATGTGGCACAAGGCCGACGGTGTGGAGTATCCAGTGTGGATTAAACTCACTACTAGTAATGTGCCCAAATATATTTTCCAAGTGTAGTTTAAATGTGGCACAAGGGTAGTTGATCTTGCAAGACAAACTCGCTAACCATTAAACTACGTTGAAGTGTACAAATTTGTACGTAATGTGAGGCCAAACACTCTCTATGTTTCAAATGTAAATCCTGACCTGGCCAAACAATGAGTTATCTGAACTTGTTCTTAAATGTTTTATTTTTTACTGTAGGACACATTTTTCGTTGAAAGATAGCATCTGATCGTCCTTTAGAAAATAACTTTTCTGCTTAAGGAAGCAAGGTTTTCTCTAATATAATCTTTAACTGAAAAGCATTGATTTTTCACATTTAGGATCTTAACTGTCCTCTCTTCCAATACTGTATATTGTAATCTGCCTCGAACTACGTAACTATTAAAAATATAAATTAGTTCTATTACTGATAGCGTTTAAAGCCTTTTTTTAGGATGACAGTCTTTCACGCTTCCGGGATTTTATTGGCGCAACCCGGAAGTGACTCACAATGAAGACTCTCCTTGTCCAGTTCAGCCTGAACTGAACTACAGCCTGCAAAATAGAAAAGAAAAGTGAAAATTCAAGAAATGTTATAATTACCATCTTGAATAGTTAGCGGAAGTCTCTACGTTCACTTCGATTTCAACTGTCATAGTTCATTTTTTTTTTATGGTGACCGTCTTCACTTGATTTGGTTGGCTTTCTTTTCTGTTATTTTCTGTTCAGGATGAAATCGTGCTTCGGACAAAGATATGGGGAGTATCCGCCTATTTCAATGGCGTTTCTTTTTACATGACAAGTGCCAGGCAGCTGTCAAATGCGATTCAGAAATTCTCCTATTGAGCCACCATGGATTGTGACTCGAACCAATTGCGTCTTTTAAAAAATGATGGCAGATCACAAACTGACGCCAAGCCGATTTTTTTTTTTTTTTTTTTTTTTTTTAGCCTGCATCTCAAGATCTCTACAAATTATTTTTGGAACATTTTTTCTTATTTTCTTTCTTTTTTTTTTTTATCTTTCTGATTTCGTTTCGAATTTTATCCTTTTCCCCCTTATTATCACAATTCTTTTACCCTTTTCTCTGTCCCGAAGCTCTCAGTTGAATCATAGATAAAAAAAAAAAAAAAATGCAAAGAATTAAAAAAAAGAAACAAATAATATTCGTACATGTCTTTCTTCTCTGTTACAACTTTCTATCTCATTCAATCGATATATATTTTTTTTTTATCCATCTCCTCTTTTCAGTTTTTTTATCCTACTCGTCTTTTTCATTTTCGTTTTCTTCTTTATATATCAATCTATAAACACATTTCGTTCCCTTGATGCAATTCTCGTCTATTCTATTTCTTTCCAATTCTCTTTTCGTCCCCTCCTTTCAACACTTTCTCTCTCTCAGAATTATTGTCACTATTTCTTTATCATCGCTTTCCATTCCACAATTCATATCTGTATTTTAGTTTTTAATTAATACGCTACATTTTATTTTTCTCATTTGGTTAGATTTCTCTTGTGATCATCCATTTTGGTTTTTTCATTTCTAGTTGCCTATAAACTTTATTTACCAACCCTTCTTCTTCTTCTTCTTCTTCTTGGCGTGAAAAGAAGATAAAAAGCAAATATCTTTTTCCTTCTTTTTCCTATTCAATCATTTTTGAGGGATTTTTTCTCTATTTTCATTCCTCGGAAAATACTCGTCACTATTTCCTTCCGGAACTGCTGCTCTTTTCGAAGCGCCCACTCCCAGTGATCTAACCAGCCGCTCTCCTCCTCTTTTCGTTCTACAGTGACCGGCTTTTCCAACAGCTCAGTGTCAGATGATGGGAACGGATAAGTTTGCATCTTATGCAAGAAGGCTCCTCTGCAAAGCCCCCCCCCCCACACCAAACTTACCTCTGACCTCACCTCCGTTTTTACTAAGTGATTTTGACCCACACCTATTACATGCCACCTCCAGTTAGAAAATAGATAAATGGTGGCAGGTTCTTGTTAGTTAGATGACTTAATAAGCCGGTGGGGGCAAGCTTCGATTCGAATAGACAAGCAGAGGGGCTTTACTTGCTGTGGGTTTGGTTGTAGAAGAGAGTGTAAGCTTCTGTAGTTGAAGTTAGTAGTGCGTGGTGATGGGGCAACGGTGATTTCGTGTGACGGAAATCGGCAGGGTGGGGAACAGGCCCAGAGTCAAAGATGTCGAGATCCGTAGCATCGGACACAAGGAGTTGGAAAAGACTGAGAAAAGTTCGTGACCGGATCAAAAAGAAACAATCCTACCCGCCTTTGTTTATATATCAAACATTAAATCTGTGACAGTTAGCAGAATGCGAACATTGAAAAATCTAAGGCGGGAAGTTAAATGGACGGTGAGGGCAAAGAAAAGGCCAAGAGATACACACAAAAAAAAGATGAGAGGAGCATAAAAATAATATGTCGACCCTTCTCCCATCTGCTGACACTATCTATCTCCAACACCACCTACCCACTTTACCTTGGCTAAACGTCAGTTTCTAAATCCTGTTCATTGACATAAGATCGAGATGAATGTGTCAGTGGTGGCGGAGGCTGCAGTCATAGCGACAACAGTGGTCGTGTAGTTGGTCTTAGGAAAGACTTGGTTAAAGACCTTATAAGAATTACTGACCGGGCTGCAATACTCTCGTGCTTTTTATGTCCCGACATTCCAATCCTGCGTGACACGTCTTTCTTGGCATTACGCGTCGCTTCAATAAAGAGTATCAAATAACATGGAATCACGTAACAAAGCAAAAATGTGCTGGCTTCAACTCGAGAATAGAAAGACGAACACAAGAAAGGTCATGAGCCAATGAAATTTGATAGCTGTTCGCCAGGTAACTATAAGCTCGCGAAATGACAAACATCTTTAATGCAGATTATACTATTTTTTTTTTCCTGAGCCAGCAACTTTAGGCAATAATACGATAAAAATCTCGATTTCAGTCACTTTCTCACCGACGTGACGTGACTTCCTTCTGTCTTTTCTACAAATATTTTCATGGCAACTACTATGACGAACCTTTTTTCTCTTGTTCCCCGAATAGATGAATTAAACGTGCAATTAGATTGGTATCTAGGTCCTACCCTTTTACTGTTGTAATAGCTAAATGCAACTGATTTTTATGTCAGTAAAGGGTGCAGTTTATGCTGTTCTATGAGAAGGAAAACGGTTAATCCTAGACTTGAAGAGATTAAGACTTTAGCGGTGTTTTCCGACCACTCCTGGGATTTCTTGGGAAAATTCCAGCAGAAAGTTGGGTCACCACAGTGTACGCGTCGTGGCGAGTCTTAGCTGGGAGGGTTAGAGTTAGTGGGAAGTAAGGTAAGTAGATCGTTTGAATATTTTCCATGGAAATAGAGTTTGCATAGTGAGAGGCTTGCAACTTTTAGTCTATGGGGAGTGGCTTGTAAGATGGGAAAAAATCCATCGCCCACAAGGCTGCATGACGCTGTTGGACTATCAAGACTGGAAAGTGAAGACTGTGCAGCACCAGCCTAGATATGGCAGCATTACTCTCATTTTCGATTTGATCTGGCTCTTGTAAAGCTAGAGCATACGTCAGGTACCTTACTGGAGCGGTACAGAGAACCGACCATTTTTCCAGCATCTTTAGCAATTGATCGTATGTACGAGATCAATTTGAGGCCTGGAGTGAGCTGAAGTTCCAAGGGATGTTCATGGTAAGGGGACTCTTTGAGAGAACACCGGTTCATTGTGATAGACGGAAATAAAGAGGTAGCTCGGTGATAATGGAATGTTACATGTTGTTTTAGGTCAAAAATCAGTTCCTTCACAATATTATACGTGGTCTAAAAAAAATAGATACAAAGTAAGTCTCCGGCGGAATTTATGAGCTGATTTCTCCTTATTTGTGTTAGTTACATTCGGTCTAATATATCACTTTTGTTGTTATCACAATGTTTCGGCCACTGTGCCACCCAACAGGCATCTGAAGAAGTGTTTGATTCACGCCAGGAAATATCAAAGATCTTGATCGGAACGAATATCAGTTAGAAACCTTTGTTCCCAGAAGAGCTGATATGAATTTGGCTCACTCTATGAGATACCAAATTAAAATTTACACTCGGTGTCCCACCAGAATATCAAAAGACCTGTTTAAAAGAAGGAAGGTAATCTTATATCCACCAAATGCAAAATATAGCCTCAAATTTTCTCAGTAGCTGCGTCAACAATAAATAAACCCAACTGAACAGTAGTAGGTCAGAGTTTCGACAAGGTATCGATCAATGTCGAATGGATTAAGTATAGAACGAAGAGTTTCGAATAGACAAAGTGCCGAATGGAAAAGAGACGAAGTTAGGATGCTTGTCTACGTTGGTAGTTGATTAATTAAAAGAAAAAAAAAACTTGTAGTTCCAACGAATAATTGAAGACGTCAATGGAAGACTGAAAAAAGAAAGTAGAAGGGACCTTTAGTGAGAAAGATCAAAAAAACCTAAATGCATAAATTTAGGAAGATGGCAGCACACATTGGAATAAAACGATAAGTGTTTTGTTCAATAAAATGAAAAAAAAACTTTATAAACGGAAGTTCTTACATTGTAGTAAATAAATATTAAGAAATATAAGAAATAAATTATAATTATTCAATCAAAAATATGATAAATGAATTCGGAATTATATTATGAATGAAGAATGAAACATTCAGCAATGAATTTTTTAGCAAATTTTCAGTTTTCTTTAAGCATAAGAATAACATCAAGAAAAGCAAAGCGGAAAAGCAGTTGACATTGTCAAAGAAGAGAAAATCGATCAAATGACTTTCAATCGCCTTTTTCTTAATTTTTGGATTTAAAACCGGCTACTTTGGAAGTTTCATATAATTTTCAGCTACTCCGACTTGAAATATCTTCAATGCGAATAAAGATTTGGGCATTTTACGAAAGTGCAAAACATTTTCTCATTCTGTGGGTGCCTCGTAAAGACGAAGTAGAAATTCTTTCTTCTTTTTCTATTTATTTATTTTTATTTTTATTTTCATTTATTTATTTATTTATTTCACAAAATGCATGGCCGGTAATTAGAAGAATTTATTTTTTTTTCTTTTCAGCGTTCCCTTTTTAATGCTTGAAACAAAAAATTGGAGTGACACGTTGACTTTAATTCTATTATCTAAAACCGGAAACTAATATTAATATTTTCCAAATAGACAAAAAGTTTATGGTTGGTTAACTTCCGATTTGAGTAGGAGGGTCACGTGGAAATTAAGTCGATAAAAATAAATTAAAGAAAAAGTAATTATCAATGATTTTCTGTAATTAAAGTCTACTTAAGGTCTAAAAGGAATATTTTTCATGGTAATAACATACAACGGGTCTCTCACCCCATTTTCCGCTACAAGCCAATGATGACCACACGTTGAGCCTCCATTCTCGTTTGTGTTGATGTGAATCAAAACCAGAATATAAAAATAAATGCCACGGCGAGAAATGAGAACTCGAGCCTCGTTTCCAACATATTTTGGCGTTTTATTCAGGGCTTTATATGTTCGGTCTGGGTGGGTAGGAGGTGATATTTAGGACAACTTCTATGGTACCTGGAAATATTGTAATAGGATGATATCTTCATTCTATGTGCCGTGTCCTTTCAGGACGTGGTCGATTCCTAGCTCTCCACCGCCCTCACTTACAGCTCTCAACAAGTTTCTTCCCTCTGCCACCTTCCCCAGACCACGTGCTGTCATCCACTTACTTAAAGCCGCTAGGTATGTCACGTGTTCTTTTCCCTTGTCTCTCTTTCCCTCTATTCAACCCGTGAGCATCAGATTTTCCAGGCCCTCTTTCCTCATTTTGCGTCCCAGGAACTTCAGCTGCCTCTTCCTGATGTTAAGTATAAGCCTCCTCCTTGTTTGAATCCTCTCTAAGACTTCATCTTTGCTCACACACTCGGGCCATGATATTCTTAGCATCCTTCTGTAGAACCAGATCTCTGTCATCTCGAATCTCTTCTTCATCTTTGACGAAATCGCTGCCGTAAAGAAGGACAGATGTCACGAAAGAGCTCAGTATTCTTTTCTTTGTTACCAAAGAAATCCTCCTGTCTCGCAATACTCTGCCCACTACTGTTTATTTTCTATTATAGTATGATATATACCGTCCATTTTTTACTATAGTATATACTATTCATTTTCTACCATGGTATGATATTTACCAACTGTAAGAAGTATGAAATAAGTTAGGCTTGAGATTAAGGTTAGGGGTTAGAGTTCCAGGTTAGCGTTAAAGGCTGGAAATAGTGAACTGGTCATGAATTAAAAACCATTAACAATTTTTATACAAAAATTTTTTTTAAATCATCAAATACAGATTTTAATGTTTGTAAAATGATTTGATGTCATTTAAAAAAAAAAAAAAAAAAAAACAGTTAACAGGTCATCGTTTTTCCTGTGCATTTTCCAGCAATAATGAGTGCATCGTCATTTACGGGATGTCGCAACGCCTCGGTAGATATCATACTATAGTAGTACCATTTATTGGGATCATTAGCTCTCCTTTTCGATCCTTCAACCTAGCAACTCTCTTCCCCTCTTAACATCACGACGCGTAGCTGGCAACCTGAAGAGGCTGCAATGAAACTACACGAGATTCAGTTTGCCCCCGACCAGAAACGGACCAGAAGTGGTTTCAATCCCAACTGTGACTGTTAATATAGACCAACAATCGGAAATCATCAATGTCAAGCTTGTCGCTTGACCCCAAATTTTTCATTTATTTAGTTATTCTTTTGCTGGTCAAGTTGGTACGGTTTTGAAGTTCCAGCTTTTATCCGCCAGATATAAAACATTAGCGATCGTGATAAAATCCCATACCACACACTTCTATGTAGGTATTTTTGTAAAAAAAAAAATGAAAATAGAAAAAAAAGAAAATTTATATATTATCAAATTTTTGCCTAATGTTTTCTTTTTGTGTGTGTGCAGGAAACGTATGAATATGTGATACTTTTGTAAATGTCCGATTAGGTGTAGAAGGATGTTATAATATCATATCATATATGAAGCGTTTTTTTCTGTTACTAATATAATTATGAGTACCTGGCTGATATCTTTGATTTATTTCTACGTACCTGACAAGATACTTATAAATAAATATTTACACGCTTTAATTTGTGCGTACTTCACTAGGATATTTCGTTTGACAAATGTGAAATAGTAGGAGAGTATAGACTCTCTAGCCTTGTTTGGCAGCCAGTCTAAGAAAAGGAGGACTTGAAATTCAAAACCGCGTAGAACAGGAAACCATTTTGTTTTCCCAAGGATGTGTTCTTGTGGTGTATGAATCAAATGTAAGAATAAATGGGTTGCGAATCGGATTAACTAGGCGTAGGATATTCAGTGACGACCAGCCTTTCCGTCTTCCGTTCTTTCGGCCTTGCGCCAAAATGTGTATTAAATTTTAAATAAGCACCCTCCTCTATGTGGGCTTTTCAATACTAGTGTTACAATATCATATATTATATGAAGAGCTTTTTTCAGTGACTTTTACTATTACTAATATTATTACTAATATTTACTAATGTTATTTCCATTGTACTAGTGGCGTCAGGTGTCAGTATCTTTGTTATAACAATGGTTCAAAATTGCTGACCACCTGAGAATTCGCTAGCTTGGAAGTGAAAAGTGGACAGTGATTCACTATATACGCTTTCATCGTTCTGCTGAAGTCCAGTGTTCGTAACGGTTCATAACGGGACAAAGGAATCGGCCACCGGAGTTCAAATTTTCATTTAACCTTTCCAGTGAGAGAAGGTACTTGTGTGTACTTTGCTGAGAAACTTTGACTAATAAAAAATTAAATTTAAGTTCCGATAATAACTATGAGTACCTGGTTGAGATCTTGATATTTTCGTAAATGTCCGATTAGATGTAGAAGGATGTTATAATATCATATATGAAGAGCTTTTTTCTGTTACTAATATAATTATGAGTACCTGGTTGATATCTTTGATTTATTTCTATGTACCTGACAAGATACTTATAAATAAATATTTACACGCTTTTATTTGTGCGTACCTGACTAGGATATTTGGTTTGACAAATATGAAAATAGTAGTAGAGTATGGGCTCTCTAGCCTTGTTTGGCAGCCAGTCTAACAAAAGGACAACTTGAAATTCAAAACCGCGTAGAAGAGAACAGGAAACCATTCTATTTTCCCAAATAATGGGAATACGGAAATTTCAGACATTAAAAGAAAATGAAGCTGTGGGGAGCCATAATTGTCGATGTAACATGGAATTCACTGATAAGGATAAGTAGTAAAAAAAAAAAAGGAGGCTACGCTGATTTGTGTTGAATGCTAGCTTAGGACACTTCCAGTTTTAGATTCTAACCAGTGAGCTACTATGCAGTAATAAAGAGAGCGTCTAATCAGTGTAATGCTCATCCGGCTTAAAACAGCGCCATCTGGCGGTTTGTAAAACAAACTCCTGCACTGGCTGCCCTTATTCCGACTCTTCTCCCCTGTCTTCTTGCGATCCGGTGGCAGCCCAAATTGATCTTTTATTAGAAATGTCTCTTCAAATAAATATTCACATCATTCATAGGATTCATTTACGCTGAGGAGATGAAGTGGTAGATGCTCAATCTGAAGAACTGGTTTAAAAAACGAACAATGAACTATGCCCTTTCATTATGAGAATAAAACAAAGCTTTAATCAGATTTATATTTACAGATATTGCTCAGTTATTAGTGACGAGGCCTACTTCTTGGAGGTCCAATCTTGTAGCTAAGTACAGTCTTGATTTTACTAGTTCGCAGCTTCTCACCCTGGCGCACTAATACGCCTTGAAAAGTAGTAAGATACGCCCAAAGTTAATAGAAAAGTAATTTACGAATTATTTTTAGATTTAAAAAAAAATCATTTTTAAAAATCTAGAGACACCAACTTCATGATTTCTATGTCTGTCAAGTCTTTGTCATTGGATATTTTGAACTGTATTCGAAATTCCTTAATCTTTAAGGAGTGGATAAACATTTCCCTTTTGCTTCCCTCAAGAGATTCTATCAGTCATTATCGTTCTGTCTAAAAAAAAAAAAAAAAAATAGCAGATTCTTCATAAATCGCTTTAAATGAAAACTGTAGCGCTAGCTTTCGTTGGGAATGCCAAACCGAAATTTCATTTTTTCAAATTTCATATTTTCAAATTTCATATTTTCAAATTTCATATTTTCAAATCTCATATTTTCAAATTTCATGACTAACTTTTCCTCATAAAATTTAATATTTTCTCTTGAGTTTTAGTTCTTCTATGAAGTCCACTATGAAGTAAAAAAAAAAAAAAAAGGTTGCAAAACACTGCATCTTCAATATGAAAAACGAAGATTTATTCCAAATATCAGTAAAAGACTCCCTTCTCTTTAAACAATCAATTTAGAATTTGCTACGTGGATCTCAAATAATAAATCATTAACATAACTTTGAAAATTTCACAGTTTTCCTATTTTATTACTATGATGGACCATAATTCATAAATTAATGACTGAATACGTTCTTTGGTTGTTCCATGACTATAAAATATCCGTATAAATTCCCCTATCGCATCGTTAAATATTTGAGCTTAGCAACTTCAACAAAATGTCGCAGTAACGGTGATAAGTATGAGTGAAGGTCGTTATTTAAAGTAGTAAGAAAGGAAAAATGAAACGATACAAAATTGACAAGGTTTTCACCAAGTTTCCCATTTTCGTTACGTGCATGAGAACATTATTGCCTCTTTATTATTATTCTCTATATTTCCTTCCTTTCTTTAATTATTATTATTATTATTATTATTATTATTATTATTATTATTTTATTAATTTTATTTTCTTTGCTTTCTGGCGTTTACACATTTCTTTCCGGGTCCCACCCAGGGACCTAAGGTTAGAAATGGCATCATGACACTTTCCACTGACAAAAAAAAAAATAAAAATAAAATAAAAATTACATAGATAAAGCCCTTCGTAAAGTGTGGGCTGTACTTGTCAGAACAATTTTTTGTATCTCCTTGAGGCATGGGCTTCCAGGAATCCCTGCAATTAGTCTACTGCAATCTTTTCCAACCAGTCCTAGGGCTCCAACTACAACAGGGATTGTTGATGTTATTATTATTATTATTATTATTATTATTATTATTATTATTATTATTATTATGTTTTATGTTTTGTTTCTCACCTAAACCAAACTTAAGTGCATATTTCTTCTGTCTTTCCGGTATATATTTCTTCTGTCTTTGCTCGTAATCAAAACTAAAAGGTCTATCAAATATCTAAGGCAGGGTTTTTCAAACTGTGGGTCCCGGCTCTTCAGTGGATCGCAAGATAAATAAAATGGGTCGCTCCAAAAATGAAAGAAAGAAAAAAACGCAAGAGAGAATAAATTGCAGAATATAAACAACTCTAAATGCTGCACAGCACTTATGAATCATCACTAGTTTTTCACAAAGGTAAGTTCGTATTATATATATATATATATATATATATATATATATATATATATATATATATATATATATATATATAACTGACAGTACATTTATACCTGATGATTGCCTAGTGGATGAAACTCCAAGTCGTACTGTCAGCGTGGGCTATTATGTATATTTATTAATATATATATATATATATATATATATATATATATATATATATATATATATATATATATATATATATATATTAGTGATGGAACGATTAATCAGAATCAAGAATCGGAAATAACGGAACTTTTTGTCATATCGGAATCGGAGAATTTTAACCCAATTTACGATTACAAAAACGATTCTTTCCATTTTTTTCTTTGTTGTTTAAAACTTAATTTTCCATTCTTGGTACTAATGATAAAATATATAAATATTTATTGATTTTAAACTATCAGCAAAACTAATATCTATAGATCATAATAATTCCTAAGATAAGTATAATGCAAATTTATTGTACTTGTGTTAAAGAAGTTTCTACTCAGTTTTCGAACTTTCCATAAATTCGCTAGTTTAAAACCTGTTTCAGTTCAAAATAAAGTTTTTATTTTTATTTCTTTTTAATCATTGTTAATTCATCCATTTAATATTATAAATTATCCATTTAATGCTTATAATGGAAAGTATGTAATATAAACACAAAATGAATTCACGTTGTTTCTGCCAATGTCATATTTGATTTCTTCATAAATTGTCCTTGTAGTGAGGCAGTTAAATTACTACAATTTGTTTTCATAATAGTTTTAATCGATAAAATCATTTTTTAGTCTCGGTTATTGAAAAGAAGATTTATTTTTGTTGACGTAACATACAACGTAAACAAAAAAATCTTTATTTCAATAACTGATATATTTTACAAAGTAAACATTCTTTTTATGAAACTTAATTTTTTTTTTAAAAATTCATGTGTTTCTTAAAATTTTATAGCTTTTGAAATGGATTTCCACCTTTATTTACTTAAAAAATAAACAAACGTTTATTTGAAGTTTCCTGAAAAAAGCTTTTTCACTCAAAAGTTTGTATTAAAAAACCTAAAATTTAATTTCCATCATAAATTATATTTAATTTTATTTTACTAATATTTTTATTTGACATAATTGGACATCTCTGCGTTAACTTATTACGGCATTTAAAATATTTTGAATTTTTTCTCATTTATTCTCCTCGGGGGCAGAACGAGATGCAAGTTTTATAAGTAGAAGTGTATAAAAAAGTTAAAAACAAGTATTTACCCCATTTTATCTGGCGTGCTTAAGCTATGGGTTTTTTTTTTTTTGTTTTTTGGCGTTTTTTTTTTCACTTTTAACATGATTCGTTTCAATATTTTTAAAATATAATCTAATAAATAACTGAAAAAATCTATCCCATGCAAAAAATACACATTTAAAATTGTTCGCATCTTTATGAATATTTTAATCATTTTTAATCTTAGTTTTTATTTTAAAGCTTTGTAACAGTTGAATTTCATACCTTATAAAATTATCAAGTTGGATATCAGCTTTCAAGTTCCTAATATTTTCAAAATCTATTGAAAAGTTTGCGAAAACTGCTTATATCTCTTTTTTATTCTTTTTAGAAATCATTAAAGTTTTTAGTTGTGAGAAATTTATTTTAGAAAATAAAAATTATTACTGATTAAATTGAAGACCCTTTATTATTTATTAAGTTGCTGTGATAATTTATATTTAATTCTTATTAAACGTCTGTAAGCAAATTTAAAATTTGCATTTAGTTTTTATTCACTGACCTGCAGGATTCCTTGTACTTTATCAAAATATATGCATGAATTAAACCACAATACATAGGATGATGCCTTCCTACAATGAGTTCATTGTTGCAATATCATATATATATATATATATATATATATATATATATATATATATATATATATATATATACACGTTTTATTAAATAATATAGACAAGTGGTGTCTATTTATTTTATGTAAAAATTTTCCGTAACATCTGATAAGTTTAATAACATTATCGTTGAACGAAGAAAGAAATTCCCAATAGTGATCCATATTTTTTTAATACAATCTAAGCTTTCGGCTGACTTAAGCCATTATCAAAGATGTTAATTACAACATATTAAACAATATACGGACACGACAGTGATGATAGTCTGTCAATGTTTACATAGACGCATATATTGTGAGTTTCTTTCTTCGTTCAACGATAATGTTATTAAACATATCAGATGTTACGAAAAAAATGTACATAAAATAAATAGACAACACTTGTCTATATTATTTAATGAAACGTGTATATATATATATATATATATATATATATATATATATATATATATATCTTATTTTTGAAGTGCATGTTGAAATTGAATTGTTACCTCTACATTTGTTCCATTCATTGAAAAATATCACATATAATATTTTAAAGAGATTGCATAATATTTAGAGGGCGTCTTTGCTAGTCAAAACTTAAAAGCTGGACAAAAAATAAACACTTTTTATTTTACAATTAAGAGCGAACCATTATTAGTTGAATCTTTACAAATTATACACATTAGAAAACTAGAAACATGTTTTATCTAACATTGAGAAATTTAAATTTTAACCGATGTTTAGTATTTTCAAACCCAAATTATGGCAAATGCATCCAATAGTAAGCAGAAAAGTGTAACTTGGAAGTTTTTTTTAAGATTCCTTATGATAACCAAAGTAAAGCAATATGTCAACTGTAGCTAGGTACTTAAGTGATTTATGTACAGAAATTGTTCTCTTTATTGCTTAAACTCCTACCTAAATTTTTTAGATAGAAAGGATATCTAACTATTTCATAAGCTTTTGTATTCATTTTTCTACTAACTGCTTTATTAATAAATGTACTTTGCTAATTTTCCCAAACCAACTGTAGAGCCTAAAAACAATGAATTTTAATCATCGTATGTTTCGGAATCGAAACCGGTAATTATATCGGAATCGGTAAAAATACTGGTATCGCCCCATCACTAATATATATATATATATATATATATATACATACACATGCACACACATATATATATATGTGTGTGTGTGTGTGTATTTAGACAGCAAATCCTCTTTTAGGTATGTCTGATTGAATAAATTACAGACATTATGTCTGCTAATTTTTAATAAAATCTGTTCCTAATCACGAATAACATTCCGTGTATATACGGACGGTTATGCGTGAGTATGAACGGATTTTATTAAAAATTAGCAGACATAATGTCTGTAATTTATTCAATCAGACATGCCTAAAAGAGGATTTGCTGTCTAAATACACACACACACGTATATATATATATGTACATATATATGAAATGGACAAAGTCCGACAATTATTTTAAGACATTTTTATGTTTATACATTCTTTTTATAGATACAAATATTTAAGTAAATCTCTATTTATAATAAACAGTATTAAACAACATTTACCGGCCTGAATGTCCGAGAAATTTTCACAGAAAATATTCGTCCTCCGACAGGATTCGAACCTGTATCCTATACGGAAGTGTCATTTAGCTTGACGTGCCTTTAACCGATTTGGCCGCAGAGCAGCATTCGGTTAGTTTAAATACAGTAAATTCGACCTTGCTAACCGAACGCTTTTCTCCTTAAGAACAATGGGGAATTTCCACGGCTGAGAAAAATGCGTATTTTATTACTATTGCCTTTTACAACTACTTACTTGTGTAAACTGGGATTTTCCACATTAACTCAATTTAAGACGAAGGACAGAAACAGGATCATCAATGATGTACGTGTAGCATTGCCTTCCTGCGTTCCTAATAGGAATCAGGCGGCTTATGAACAAACAAGCACACCCGTCTATTAAATGACATTTTTCAAATATTATTTACTTTACCTTTGTGCTGTAATTTCCCTTAAAATTGTTTTTCTAAAAGTAATAATTTTACATTTATACAAATAGATAATACAAATAGATACATACAAATCCAATATGTGTGGATCATAAGAAATATACATATAAATTGTTGATGCTAAATAAATGAACCTATTGGACATAGTTTGTCTTTGATTTATTACATGTAGGTATAATGGGTCACGATGCAAAATATGGTTCTTGGTATGGGTAGCAGAAGAAAAATGTTTGAAAAATGTTTATATTACCTTAGCTTCTAAGGAAATGGCACGATTTAACGCACGTGCTAAATTACTAATTTGAACCTTCCTATAATTCTGTGTGGATTTTTAGCACAATGGAATAAACAAGACTATATTCTTTTATCTAATTGAATTATTTTTTTATGTTATTTATTGGAGTAAACCAACCCAAAACAAAACACATTTCTTTTTCTGGCAGCCTCAATCTCTGTCAAGCATTTTTGATTGCAAATAAAATTGGTTTATGAATATACATACTTTCTATATTTTATTGGGTAACATGACAATCAACCCCACAGAGAGTTTTATCGTTCATGCTTTTTTGAAATAAAGTAAACACTAAATCAACCAAATGTCAATAATGAAGATTTCCTTGATTTCGTTTTAAACTGTTCCATCTTTCAAATCATTCGCAAATTACAGCAACATTAGAAATAAAAAAATAAGTTAGAATATTTCTTTAAATAAAAGCGCAATTGTTTGATCGCAGATAGCAGCGTCTTAAGGCGGTGAGAATTACTACCTCGCGAACGAATCACTTGTCAGTAAACACCAATTAAAATTTTGTTCGGTTCATGAACGGCCGGAAATAAGAGATTTTAGAAACTTATTGAATTACATATTATTCTATTGCAAAGGACTGACACAATTTTTTGGTAAGTCTTTGCAATGGAATATGTAATCCATTAAGCGTGGTTAATATGATGGGGAATACGACATAATTACAAAATGTTCAATATTTTGAGCTGATAAGAATGTTTCAGAATATTTTGTGCTGCCAAAAATATTGTTATTTAAAAATAGGAAGAAACATAAAACCCATTAAAATAAACAGTTATTATCCATTTGCTTTCTGTTGACATGTAGAGAATTTCTTTGTGACAAAATCACATCGCTTTCAAAGATTACAATGTTGGTTTAGTTCTTATTAAGATGTTCTTTTTTTATTCAAGTGTAAACCAGATGTGTAATTACCATTTTGTCTAATGTAAATCAGAACTATGTCTACTTTTTAGTGCAAATCAGACCCACGTATTTAGTGTAAATCAAATCTATATCTACTTTTTTGTGTAAACCAAACCCATGGCTACTTTTTTGGTGTAAATCAGACCTATGTCTACTTGTTAGTTAAACCAAACCTATGGCTACTTTTTAGTGTAAATCAGGCTCACGTCTTTAGTGTAAATCAAACCTATGTCTACTTTTTAGTGTAAATCAGACCTATTTCTACGATTTAATGTAAATCAAACCTATCTACTTTTCAGTGTAAATTAGACTTATGTTACTTTTTAGTGTAATCAGATCTTTGTTTACGTTTTAGCGTAAATTAGATCTATATCTACTTTTTAATGTAAACCAAACCTATGTTTACTTTTTAGTGTAAATCAGATCTATATCTACTTTTTAGTGTAATCCAAACCTATGGCTACTTTTTAGTGTAAAGTAGACCTATGGCTTATTTTTTCAGTGTAAATCAGACCTATGTCTACTTTTAGTATATACCAAACCTATATCTACTTATCATACTATATCTACTTTTTAGTGTAAACCAATCCTATGGCTACTTTTTAGTGTAAATCAAACCTATGACTACCTTCCAGTGTAAATCAAACCTATGTCTACTGTAAGTATAATTTAATCCTATATCTGTACCTTTTTGACTTTAATAAAAATCAGATCTATAAAAACAAACTTTGATAGTCTTTAAATTAAGCAGCTATAGATGATTAAAGCTGTGAACAACACAGTAACCCCAAAATATAGTAAGCAGATAAGTACAATATTAGTTTTACAAGTACAGAAATACTTGCTATACAAACTCCAAGTTTTCCATGATGCCCTTGTGCGGCAAGCAGACTTAACCTATTACTCGTATTATGTAGAATGGTCATCTTCAGATCGATATCTCACCATGTGCATATTTTATTGTTTTATGAAGTATGCAGCTAGACAGCGTCATGTATGAATTCATACATAATACATCTATGAAGCAATATACACTAAATAAAATTAAAGCAAGTGTAAAAAGCTAGAAACCGGAATCATAGAAAATAAAATAAAATTAACGGATCGAAATCAAAAAACCAAGATTTATTTTATATTTACTTGATGAGAAAATTCCAAACTATTATAATTTGTAGACATTTCAGAAGGATAATGTTTGTACTACATTTTAATTCAGAGCGTTCACACATGCGTGCACGCGCGCACGCACACAGACACACATACCAACCGACAATTTAATCAATTAATTTTTTATTGTATTTTTCTAATTTTCAAGCAAGTTATTTTACTTTCAAATGAAAATTGTGGATAAACTTTCCAAATTTCATGTTTTTGTTCGAATAATTTCGACTGTTTCCGTCATTATCTAGAACTAAATCTGGTCAGCATTGTAGACAAGATTTTGTTGGCTACACCCCGTCATTTTTGGAACGCTACTTTTCAAATTCAAATATAAGTGTATCGAATAAAGGCCGTCTTGTGTATAATCGAGCTTGACTTCATCAGAAAAGAATATATAAAATAATTTGGACGTATTATTATTATTATTATTATTATTATTATTATTATCTTCATCATAACCATTATTTTCTACACAATACCGTCTTCTATGGTGAAACATATTTTATTTAATCTTGATTGTTTCTTTCCTATAATAACAGTTTCGATTTGTTTTGTATTTTTCATTTCAGTGAGTGATATATAGTATTCTAGCATTATGTACTAATATTTGTCTTATATTAATAGTTGTATTTTGACTGTTTCCGTTATATATAAAGAAAGATTTTGTAGACGATATCTGGGAGAGAGGGTGTTATCTGGCGTGATCAACAATCTGAACAAGGCCATATACATATATATATATATATATATATATATATATATATATATATCATATATATCATAAAGATTCTATGAAAAGCAGAAATTTTCTATATATATATATATATATATATATATATATATATATATATATCATAAAGATTCTATGAAAAGCAGACATTTATATATATATATATATATATATATATATATATATATATATATATATATATATATATATATATATATATATAGAGAGAGAGAGAGAGAGAGAGAGAGATAATTAGGAGGATTTGAAAAAATCATAATTAAGTAATTCATTATTTACATTATTCGGACTATTGTCCTCATCTTTTTCGCCATATCTATCACAACGTTTCGGCCGTTGTACGCTCCGGCCTTCTTCAGGTGGTTGGAATGTCGAACTGAACCCTTTATTTCCCTCATTGGGGTAGACAGACTTCGGAATGGGATCACGCATATATCGACAGGATGAGGGCTTAGCATTAGGCTCACCATTATCACCAGCAATGGCGAATATATACATGGAATACTTTGAGGAAATGGCATTAGAATCTATATCTCTAAAGCCTTAATATGGTTAAGGTATGTAGATGACACCTTCATACTCTGGCCACACCAGGAATATGTTCAGGTTCTACTGGACCATGTGAACTCAATAAGACCTTCGATACAGTTTACAATGGAGAAAGAGTAACAACACACTCCCACTCCTGGATGTTCTAATATCTCGAACAGAGCATGGGTTCAAGACATCCGTATACCGCAAACCGACATTCACCGGACAGTACCTCAATTTCAACACCCACCATCCATACAGCGTAAAGAAAGGGATCGTCTGATGCTTACAACACCGAGCAAAAGTCATAAGACGTTAGGTAAAGAATTGGTCAGTATAAGTAGTACCCTACAACGTAACAACTACCCTGGGTACATGGCAGCAGCCCCCCAAAACTGGGATAGGCGGGTACAAGAGGAGGAGGACAACAACACTCAGAAAACAGTCTGCCTGCCTTATGTGAAGGGGTTATGAGAGAAGATACAAAGGATCTGGGGTCAATATAACATCAGGACAACCCTCAAAAGCTTGACGACACTTCGCAGATATCTCTCCCGAGTAAGACCCCCCCATAGAGGAGAACATGACTAAAGACAATGTGTACGCTATCCCATGCAGCTGCGGAAAGGAATATAATGGAAAGACAGGCCGCCCCATCAAGGTAAGGCTTCAAGAACACCAGAAAGCTGTAACACGAGGGGAGGTAGAAAAATCAGGCGTGGCTGAGCACATATGGAGAAAGAAGGGAGATCACCGCCCTCTGTGGGATCATGTTGAGATCATTGACAAGGAACACCATTGGAAAATTCGTAAACTTAAGGAATCAGCACATATGCTAGGCCACAAAAATCTCCTGACCCGACCAAGCATAGAAATAAATACAATATGAGAACCAGTAATAAGGAGTGCCAGAGAAAAGCAATGATAACAACATAGTTGCAATATGAGCTCTGGTAAAAACATAAAATGATAACAGCAAAATTGCAATATGAGCACTGGTAAAAATGGTTGCTGAAGACATTAGGTTTATAATACCCAGAAATTCATACCCAGATGTCCTCAAGGACACATGGCACAGTGGAGAAAGGCGTTGGTCCCAAAGAGTGTAAGTTCAATACCCGGTTAAGGCAGTGGAGAACTTTCAGAGGGAAATTAACAGGAGATAATTGATAACTGACATCCATCCACGTGGAACTAGAACAGTCTACCCCAGTGAGCGAAATAAAGGTTTCAGTCGACATTTCAACCACCTGAAGATAGTTGTGAGTGATATGGCGAAAAAGATGAGGACAATAGTCCGAATAATGTAAATAATGTACATAATACCTCATCTCAGAAATATAGACAGACTAAGTAATTCATCGAGTCTAGAAGAAACCTCAACAGAATGCGGAAAGCACTAGATTTGGGACTCATCAGCAGTGCGCATCCACTACCGAGAATTGAAACCCGAACCGTTACGATAGTTCTCGGTTTCATCTTCGGTGACGAAGAGGAACCGAGAACTGTCGGTACAGTTGGTATGGCGTTTGCCTCCTATCGTAACTTTCCCGGTTTCAATGAGGTATTATGTACATTATTTACATTATTCGGACTATTTACATTATTGTCCTCATCTTTGTTGTCATATTTATCACAATGCCTAATTACACCTAATTGTACGCTCCGGCCTGCTTCAGGTGGTTGGAATGTCGAACTGAATCCTCACAAGGGGAGACTGTTCTAGTTCCACGTGCCATGTCTATTGGATGTCAGTTATCATTTATCTCCTGTTAATTCATCTCTCTAAGTTCTCCACTACCTTAACCAGGTATTGAACTCACAAATCTTTGGTTCCTGTTACTGGATCTAACCAACGTCTTTATCCACTGAGCCATATATCCTTTAGGGCTTCCATTAGACATGGCATGTGAAGCTAGAACAGTCTACCCCATTCATTCATTTACGCGCAGATACCTTTGGGAAAAGTTAGAATGTATCCATTCATTCATCTAGTTTGAATGTGATTTATTCATTCATTTAGCGTATTTTGCGCCGCTATCCTCTATCTGACAATTGTGGTTCATGATGGCATTCAATGCAGAACATTGGTTACCCAGTCCCTCCTCTCAGAAGTGGATTTATTTTTGAAGATACCTTCTTCTGGCCTTTGCTTAAAGAGGCAGGACCTACAAGGTGGTTTGAATTTAGAGTTTGCTTCTTCTAGATTGGTTGCCACCCAAGACTATAGGACCCGATGTGTCCTACTATTTTACTCATAGCTGGGGAGCGAAGAGATGGATTTATACGAAGGGTATAAGCACGTAAGAGAATGTAATGAATTCGATTGGAATTCGAACTCGGCTCTCCCAATCCTCAAACCTCAACCTCTAATTCCGCCGTACCCGCTCCCTTGAATGTACAATGCCTGTAATTTGGTTATCTGTTATGTTAAATCTCTTTTGATTTTCCTCTACTTCTTTTTACAAGCTCTTGAATGTATAGTAAAAAAAAAAGAAGAGCAAAAGGAAAAGAGATTTAAAGGGAAAACATAATTTCGTGGGCACCAACTAGTGACAGACACTAAATAATTTTGCTTAGAATATTAAAAAAAAGGCGGGAAATAAATCAAGTTCGTCCAAATCTGGCGGCGGCGGAAGCAGCAACTAATAATGTTGATATTAGGTTGGTGCATAAATAATGACGTAATAATGTCGTTTTTTGACGTTACAAAATACGTCAAAAAACGACATTATTACGTCATTATTTTTGCACCAACCTAATATATGAATACAACATTAACGGCTTTAAATTAAAACTTTAAAGCTAAATGTCGAATAGATAACATTCGTTATGATTAAAAGTCATGAATCGACTTTGTTATGCGATCTATACTCCTGATTTTTATTTAGTGTTTTTAGCCGATATACATGCTGTTTATCGCGACAATATTATTAATAGAAAATGTTTTTAAATATTAATTACATTTTCTCTGTCATATATATATATATATATATATATATATATATATATATATTTATACACATATATCAAAATAAAAAGAAAGAACTGTCAGATTTATAATCCAGTGTTTTTTAGCACTTATTTTTAAAAACAGTGCTCGATACACAGTAGAGCATAATATCATAATTATTATTTAAAAATATGTATTCATCGCGATGAATATATATTTTGAAATATATATATATATATATATATATATATATATATATATATATATATATATATATTATTGAGTTTTACTGTGTAGACATTTTAACCGGTGCACTTACTGTTTATCGCTAGAATATAAATAAAAGAAATATTTTTAATATTTTAATTACATTTTCTTTATGTTATAATGTTTTACTATTTTGATATCATTCCAAAATAAAATTTGTACGGTGTACATATTTTTTCCTTGTAGATAACAAACCAAATTTGCACCAAAGAATTTACTTTTAATCATATTTACCTTTCTCTTCATAATCTATGATATTTTTTTTAATTTTAATTTATCCCCAAAAAGATTTTTCCATATCAAGAAAAAGTTGTTTTTTTTTTTACTAGTTAAAAGTGTTGGCATAATAAACATCTTCTCGCCTCCTCTGTGATTACGGGCTTGCTTCCATGTGTTTACTTGGATGGTAACCTCATCCATGCGGCCAGCAGATGGCAGAGGCAATCCAATACTGACCACTGCTACCGATAGGGGATAAACAACTCGGTATTTCTCACGTCTTTCGCTGGAATCGCTACATGAAAAGTTGACCTCTTCGTCTTCAGACCATCTGTGAGTTTCTTGTCGCGTCTGGTGTTAATTCCTTCTCACTCACTGATACTTTACTGAATGTTGTTGCTCTCTCCTTGTCAAAACAAGCCGAGCACAAAACATCATGGAGAGAGAAAAAAAAAAAATTAACAGAAGACAAAAAAATATTTCGAAATTATTTGCACTGAGTTGGCCTCAAATATATTCTTTTCTCGTCAACGTTTCAATGTTGCGCAGGAATTCAAAGCGGCTTCTTTGAAATTCGCATCATCAGTTCTGATAACTCGAATTAAAAAGAGGTAGTTAGGTTACATTGGTTTGGTTGACATCTGTGAAAAGCAGTGCGAAAAGCAATATAAATAGAGCATGCTAAACGACGTTATCTGTGCGGGGTTAAGTCAGATGTTAAGTTTTAAAGATTACTGATTCTATATTTTCTTATCTGATTCTCTCATAAACTGAACATTTAAATCGATTATCAGGGACAACTTAAATAGACTGGTCCACTCGTAAAAAAAAAGGTAGGGATATTTTTTCGGGTAATAATTTTTGTTTATTGGCATTCATATGACCAGATGTCGGCAAACCCCACCCAGCCTTCGAATGAATTTTGTCCGGCCCGTCAATTTTACATCTGGATACTAATTATCTATTTCATTTGTAGACCAAGGCACAGAAAAGATATCAGTTGGGGTAAATTAACTTACAATGCGAGTGATTTTTTAAATCAAAATTTCATTCTGATTTCACTGCTTACTTCTACAAGAAATATGTTTTGTCGAGCGTAAAACATAAAAGTCAGTTGAATAATGCGAACACGATGCCATCTTTATTTGGAAGTACGTATGCTTGTGAACAACTTTTTTCGAAAATGAAATATACTAAATGTCCTTTAAAGAACAAGGTTGCGACGGTAACCACCTGGATGATGTTTTGCTCTAGTTATTGATAAATATTTCACCTGATGCGGAGAAGTTATCGAACGATAAGCAGAAACAAGTGTTTCATAAAATAATTCGCAATTTTCAACTGTAGTAAGAAATTTGCATTTTTTTTCTGATTGTGTTAGTCGTTATACTATTGGACGGAGAGGGCTGAGGTCGAGACAATTTATTATAATACATTTGATATCAATGCCCTACTCCGAGACACTGCATAGATATCTGGCCCGGTCTCCTCAAAAGGTTGATGACCCCTACATCAAATCACAACATTTGTCATTATCAATACTTTTTATTCGATTTAGAAGTGGCATCCGCTTTATAATACCCTGACAGTGTAAGACCGATCTCTGACTGTTCCAAAAGTTATTAGAATTAGTTGGTATTTACAAATGTCAAATGAATATGTAATGACAAAAGTACGCAGGTATAGGCTTTAAGAAAGCTTTATTCAAATGAGAATACAAGGTTCGCCTATAGTGTCCTTTTATAGTCCCAGTAAACAGAAATAGCTCTCTCAAAGAGGAGAGTAACAAAACAAGGGGAGATCACTCTTGTTTATTCATAACAGAATATACCTGTTTGTTTTTAATTAAAAGAAATCTTTTTATAAACAGGAAAAGAAAGAAAATCTGTTTTTGTACGCTGAACAGCTACTTTAAATAACTAAAAATCAGGAATCGATTTTACGCTAAATCGATATTATGCACAGGACCCCCTTTTTAAATGGTAAGGAAAAAAATCAATATTTTTCGATTTTGGCAAATGTCGCATCCTGAGGAATGTCTAATAAATACTAATATAAAAAAAAATTCCAAAAGGTTTTTTTTCCTACTTTTTACAGGCATGCCAGTCTATATGAAACCAGAGGTATGAATTCATTTGAAATTACCAAACTTCGAAAGGGAATATCTGGAACAAAAGACCGTTTCTAATTGCATCCATTCATGGATTAAATATCTCGAAATCATAGCCCTGTATCAGTTTCCTTGATGTGCTTATGAGGTCTTTAATTTAAAATGCCCTTTATTCAATCTACTACTTCGGGTTTAAATTCAAGTGTGCCTTTCTAATCAGATTAAAGTTTATCTTACAACAATCAATTTTTTTCTGAAGCTCATATAATCCGCAAAACTGTACTTGTATAAAATCACAACCGCTATAAACACACACACACACACACACACACACACATATATATATATATATATATATATATATATATATATATATATATATACACGCATATATATATATATATATATATATATATATATATATATATATATATATATATATATATATATATAAAAACAAGTTTTGTTAAATTCAACCGACATGGTCTATCTATTAATTTTTTTATTAAATTTTTAGTAATTTTCAAATGGGATGTTGTATGTCGGGATGAAAATTATTAATAAATTATTCAAAGGTTATGTTTTTGTTTTGTGTTTATTTTCAAGTCATTGTGTGTTCCTACGTTTCTCATCCTTTTCACCTTTGTGGATCAACTGAATTAGTTTTCATTTCTCGGGAAACCCCTGCATAAGAATTATTATGAATATCTATCATTTCCACCATCATAATCAAGAACTGGCAGTTGTCAGTCGAGTAGGCACACTTTTCCGACTAAATCCTGTTGTTTTTTATTGTTTGGATGAATTCCTTTTGTATAAATATTCCTTACAGACACTCACACACACACACACAGTGATGTTCTAAGCGTAGCTTAGATGTGGCACAAGGCTGAAAGCGTAGGGTAACGAGTGACGAAATGATTTTCTAAGGGTAGCTTAGATGTGACACACGTCTACTCAATACTCAGTTGTAATAGCTCTAGCAAGAGAAGCTCGCTAGCCACATTGAAGTGCCCAACACACACACACACACACACACACACACACACACATATATATATATATATATATATATATATATATATATATATAATAAAAATGTTTTTATAGACAAGTTTTACCCTGTCCGGGAAACGTTTATATTTAAAATGTGCTCACTACCCAATTAAAAATATCGAAAGTGTAGAGCTAGTTAAGATCTAAAATATTACAAACAATAACCTTTTCCGTTACTGCGGTTTCTACCAATAAAGACTTCCTCAGGCAGTGAAAAGATCAATTAACCTGAGGAAGATTTCATTGGTCGAAACCACAGTAGCAGCAAAAGTTAGTGTTTGAAATATTTTAAATCTTATGTACATGTGTGTTTGTGTGTATGTATGTATATGGAAGTTGTACAGATTATTTAGGTATAATATTATATATATATATGTATATATGTGTGTGCGTGTATTCAACTTCCACATATATATATAAATATTCCTGGATTTGGTTATGAGCAAAAGGTGTTTAATCTAAAACGTCCTTTATTTAATCTACTTCAAGTTTTAATTCAAGTGTGCCTTTGTAATTTGATTAAAGTTTATCTTACAACAATCAATTCGTTCTGAAGCTAATATAATCCGCAAGAATTATTTATATATATATATATATATATATATATATATATATATATGTGTGTGTGTGTGTGTGTGTGTGTGTGTGTGTGTGTGTGTGTGTGTGTGTGTGTGTGTGAAAATATTGTAGAAAATAGGAAAGAAACTGGTTTGGTAAATAATCGAAAGTTCCTTAGTATTTTTGTTATTATTTTTAAAAAATAGTGCTCGATACGAAAGTAGAGCATAAATATAATTATTTATTTAAAAATATGATTCCAACTCGCTACATAAGAGGTCTCATGTTTCAAAACAAGAGCCGAAAACTTCAAAATAATATTTGAATTCTGACCATACTATTAAAACTCGTAAATTTCAGAAATAAGTCATTCCCAAAAAAATTTCGCTTGAAGATGGAACAGAGCCTACTTTAACTCAAGTAAATTCAAATATTATTTTGAAGTTTTCGGCTCTTGTTTTGAAACATGAGACCTCTTATGTAGCGAGTTGGAATCATATTTTTAAATAAATAATTATATATATATATATATATATATATGTGTGTGTGTGTGTGTGTGCGTGTGTGTGTGTATGTATGTATATATATAAAATTTAATGGTCAGAGTTAAATCAGACAAGGAAACAATAGTAATAAAATGTGCTCAATACTCGTGAGAAAAAATATAAGAAAAAATAAAAATAACATGATTTAAAAATCAGGAGGTCAGTTAACCATGGACGCGTATGTTAACTGATCTCATGATTTTTAAAGTATATATATATATATATATATATATATATATATATATATGCGTGTGTGTGTGTTTGTGTATATGTGTGTATTCATATTTATATTTCCTCACAGTGTGTATATATTCGAAAATTTTGAATATAAATACTTGTAGCAAAATAAAACCCTTTCATTTGTCTTAATAAAGTCGCTCAGAAACCGAAACGTGTTGGCTAAGATAAGTTTATTTTTCTCTTCATTCTTTTGCCCTTTTGCAAATATAATCTATCTGAAATTTTACATACATATATATATATATATATATATATATATATATATGTGTGTGTGTGTGTGTGTGTGTGTGTGTGTGTGTGTGTGTGTGAATTTTACCAAACAAATTCAAATTAGTTTTCGTTATAAAATAACCTCTTTTAATGAAAATACAATTTCTAACAATAAATCCATTTTTACAATCCTTTCTTCGGAAGAGTGAATGTAATTTGTAGAGATAAGTGAATAGTATATTATTCATTATTCTCTCTTCGAATTACATAGGTGATTCATTTTTGTTGTTGAAAGTTCTCAAGTGATGTGATTTCTGTTATAGATCTTTGATTGTGATTTTGTAGCGCCAGCCCACAAGATTCGAAGAAGAGTAGTCCCCTTCCCTCGCCCAAAGCCATTTATAATCACCGGTCTGCGAAAGCGGTTGTTTATCGCTGACAGTTTATATGTTTCTGAGCGAATTGGGTGCCATGGAAGGCATCTATATACAAGTCACTATCGGACGGGAGTATTTAAGAAGAAGAATGTACGGTCATCAAGAGGAGGAGCCAAAGGTGTAGGCTACAAACTGGAGTCATCGGAATGAAGTACAGAAATTTAAACATCTGGGAAATATTTTAAGAAACCTTCAGAAAATATGACAGCGAAACCCGAAGGCCCATTGGAATAGTGCAAGTGGCTTTCCAAAAGATAACAAAAGTATTAAGCAACAGAAAAAATATTCTTTATAAAGCAACAGAAAAAATATTCTTTATAAACATTGGAAAGAGTGCTGTAAAATCAGTGCTCCTATATGGTAGGGCATGCTGGACAATTTCTTCACAGACCAAGAGGAGACTTGAAACAACAGTGATGTCGTCCTACTGAAGGATACTGAGAATACCATGGACGGAATGAGGATGTTTAAGGAAAATGGAAACGAAAAGGCTATTTTTATTTAGAATCGAAAACAGAGAGCTGGAATTTCTGGGACACATAATGAGGAAAGAATGATTAGAAAATTTGAAACTCACATGAAGACAAGGTGACAGAATAAAACAGCGGGTAAACTATCTAAGTAGCTTGTGCAAATCGATGACAGAACAAAGAGAAAGAGTGATAATAAAAATAATAAATAATAAAGAAAGAGTGATAATAAAAATAATAATAATACTGTTAAGATCTATAAAGGATAGGAAATTGTGGAGAACCGTGATCGCTTATGTCCTGAATAGTTACGTCACATAGAAGAAGAAGATTGTTAAGCTTCTAAAAGTTGGTTAATAAAACAAATTCTAATGTTAAGAGAAACTTGGTATATAAAGAATTCTATAGAAATCAAAAAGACGTCTGTTCATTAAAACGAAAATCGCCATTATCTAAAATAATCATTTACATTTCTCTGCGTACAGGGTCGCTTTCATTGTGAACTCTACTGTTTAACACTGTGAGCCTGATCCTTTTTTTTTTGTAATAGACGAAGTAATTAATCCCAAGAAGATAAAATGTACTTCTGTATTAAAGCATATATACGGAGCTAGATGTATGCTTAGTGGAAGAAATAGTTGCAGGCTTTCACATATTTCAGAGCCGATAAAAAAAACAAACCCAGATAGCCTTTAAATTACGCCAAATTTAGTGAATCCATAGTGAAGTAAATTTAGTAAATTTAGTGAATCCATAGTGAAGTAAATTTAGTAAATTTAGTGAATCCATAGTGAAGTAAATGCCCTACAAATATTCCAGGGTTTAGAAAAAAAAATCCACAGAAGCAAATGTGAAAAGTAGAATTATTTTATTCTGAATTAAAATTTTCTCTTAAAAAACTTGATTGGAATAAAATCGATGTTAATGACAAAAACGGTTTAATTATTAGGTTGGTGCAAAAATAATTTCGTTTTTTAACATATGTTACTATGTGAGAAAACGAAATTATTTTTGCACCAACCTAATAGAATATGGTCTTTTTATAAGCACTAGAAATTTTTTTGGTAACACACTGACGAGTGTTGAAATCCTCACAGTATTAAGTATTGTTGAAGTAATCGCTAACTTTTTTGTTGAGCTTTACAAACTCTGCGTTTCGTTCAATTTTGCAAACCAATCGTGGAAATTTGAAGAAGATGATTTGTTTGGAAAAATACTTAAAATACAAACTTACTTCGCGGTTTAATAATATTTTTAATTTTCTTTAATTCTCTATGACTTCATGGTAAACAATATTTTAAAGGAAAATTCTCTTTTTTCTTTTTTACTTTTTAACAACGAAGAATAAATTATTAGGATTTCTTACTCTTGAGGATGCAACATACATCTGGTCATGCGTAAATATTTATTTCTGGAGTCAAATTCAAACTTTTTGAAGCGTTTGGCCATTTGATTTGTTTATAGTTCTCGCAAATGCAGGACGCGCTGGAAACTGGATTCTTGTATATATAAAACTTAAAGAAAAGGTATGCAAAACACAATATTGCATTTTTATTAAATAATTATTTGTTATTTTAATCATTAAATTGTTTTTTTGTTTTTTTAAGTAGGAGCATTTTGTATATTAAATAATGAAATTTTACGTTTTTCCCCCCAAATCAATAAACATTTAACGTATTAAGCCACGCATCTTAATAAAAACTAATTGTACTTTGCACCCCCCTTACCTGTTTGCACTTCTCCCTCCCCAAGAATTGATTTCGACCAGTCAAATGCATGGCTATTTTAGAGATTGTGACAGAGGGACTAACAGAAGTTACAGAATTATATATATATATATATATATATATATATATATATATATATATATATATATATATATGTAGATTACGAGTGAAAGTGATATGCTCTAGTTTTCTTTAAATGCATGTTAATTTTGGGGGCACAATTCTCGTGTGTTGGGTGATTCGTTGTTTTTGTTTAGCGACATATCAACATCTATGGGTTATTTATGCCGAAATCTAAATTTTTTGTTCGCAATCTTTATTTATTTATAGAAGTTTTACTAATTAACCTATAGCTGGGGGAGAAGAACTGAATTCATACCTTTTCGAAGGGTATTTCCGTAAAAGTGACTATAAAGAACCTAATGGGAATTGGAACTCTGCTCTCCGATTAACAAGCTCGAGCCATTATCTATTACACCAGCCGCACATCCAAACTTACAGCACCTGGTGTTCCCAAGCAGTGACCCATCTACGCACTGACCAGGCTCGACGTTGGTTAATTTCGGTTATCCTACGTGAACCGGTGTTACAACGTGATATGGCCGTAAGCCTACATTTTTTTTAATGTATTGTGGCTTGTGTAGATAAATACATACATCTGCGTTCAGATTCGTTTAAGCATATTTTGATCGATGCCTGTAAGCATATACATAGATAAATCTCGAAATCCGTTAAAGTTCTGATAATTATACTTACATACACACATACGTATATATATATATATATATATATATATATATATATATATATATATATATATATATAGATAGTGTATTTAGGCAGAATTTTTTTATTGATGCATGTTTCATTAAATAACATAGACAAGTGTTGTCGATTTATTTTATGTAAATTTTTTTCATATCGTCTGATAAGTTTAATAACATTATCATTAAACGAAGAAAGAAAATCACAATATTGATCCATATTTTTTAATCCTATCTAAGCTTTCGGTTTATATAAGCCATTATCAAAGATGACAATTACATTACAATATATTAAGCAATTCACGGACAAAACAGTGTTGATAGTCTGTTTCTGTTTACGTGGAAGATTTCCGAGCAAAGGCAAACTCGTGCATATAAGACGCTGGAAGCGAAAATCGTACTGCAGCTCATGACGTCACACATGACTACGCGAGATTAAAAACAAGAAGTGTTAAGTAAGAGAAGCCGTTGGTATAAAGCAATGGCTTCTGTTCCAATTATAGACATTTAAGAATATTTGTGGAGATTTCATAGTTTATTTTGTTCAGGTTAGGTTTCAACTGTTTTATGTATGTAGCTTCAAGAATTTTTAGTTTTTGTTTATTGTTTTCATGTTTAAGTATAATTGTGTTTTCAACGAGGATTTTCAGGAATTGACACTACATTTGAATGATAACTCTAACATTTTTAGGCAATTAAAACAACATGCCTGGCCGCATACACAATTCCGGAAAATCTTTGTTGAAAACATAAATATTCACGTATAGAATATGAATATCTTTTTTTAATCATTTCACCCCAAACAAGGCAATAAAGCCACTAAGACGCAAACAGTTACCAAGTTTTAGAGAATATTAGAAAAAAAACGCTATTAAAGCGAATGAACAGTTAAAATAATAAGAATTAAGAAAACAGTAGGCAGCGATTGACATTGCATTTAAATTTTTGTAGATAAAAGTTGACTGGGAAATAAGAAGACGGAAGAGTGTTCCACAAGCAAGAAGTGCCATAGAAGAAATTGTTAGCATGTAACTTTTGGCTATATCTAGCCATTTCAACTGTAAAATGATGAGACTTTTCTGCCAATCTAGTACTGCGCTTAAATTACTAAAATCTAAATTCCGTAGAGGAAAGTTCACAAGGACAATTACCATGAAAGTATTTATAGAAAAGGCACAGGGAAGCTACATTACGAGAATGGGAAAGTGATTGAAAGCGAGATGTTAGGTCAGGACCAATAACATTGCAGATTCTTCTTTGGATTTTATCAAGAATTTGTTCAACCCTTATGAAAAGGTTACAGCGTATTAAAGTAACTGAATGGAATGACAAATTCTTCGTTGCGAAGC
>OZ010573.1:67724376-67736876 GCA_963932145.1 Acanthosepion lycidas
ATTTTAGTTGTTGCTGCTGTTGAAAGTCCTCAAATGATGTGGTTTCTGTTATTTGGTACAGTTCTTTGTAATTTTGGGCGCCAATTCACAATGATCGGAGATGTATGGTCTTCGCTAAGAGCTAGCTTTCAATCGCTCGAATTCATGTTTTTTAACGATTGGTATGAAAAATCGGTTGTATACAGATGACAGATTAGATATTTTTTAACGAGTTTGGCATCCATATGAAAGATTCGATTATGACCATTTCAACATTTTTTTTTTTTAACATTTTTGGTTTTATTTCGTTTATATATTTATCATGAATGGTTTCATTAACGTTTTAAAAAGGTTCGCTTTCACTAAGAACTCAAATACAGAGAAAGAAATATCGAAACAAGCTACAGATTTTTAAAAATGAAAATTATACTTGAAAAACTGAGATTTACAATTGAACATAATATCTAATTATATAAAAGTTCGTGCACTTTTTTACGTTTAAAATTTTCCTTTGGTGGCTACCTTAGAACAACCAGGGATGTAAAATTAAATGAATCCTACCATGACTCGAACGTCCGATCCGGAGATAATTAAGTCTAATTAGATTTGTTTTCTGCTGTCTAATTGTGTCAGGAAAATGACTTAGGAATACTAAGTTTTTTTTATATGTTTGTTATTACTAGAATTAGTAATTTTTTTCAATTAGTATTGCTGTTTTAAATTCACTTAAAACAACAAAAAATAACTTTGAAATTTTCTTTGAATTTTTATAAAATTTTAACAAGACAGTATTCTCTTTCAAGTTTAAAATCATCAAATACTTCATTTGAGATAATTTTATAAAAGGAAAATAAAGTAAAATAATTTTTTACTAAATTCCACCAAATACAAGGCTTGAGAGTCAATCAAGCTAGGGGAATCCAGCTGAAACGGTAATGATGAATAAAGTGTGTGATATGAATGGGAAGCGGAAGTGACAGAAAGTGAAGATTATGAAAACAAGGAGAAGGGATAACGATTGACCCTTGACTTAAAAAGGTTAAGATTTGAAAGTTGCAGCACTTGAGAAAAAGCTGTGTAAATGAAACTTTCTTCTTATATTTGGAACACAAAGGAAATGAGGGGTAGTAACACGTTTATTGAAATTCCCAGCGGAACCTTTATTCGAACCGGTAACCTTGTAAAATTCCTACCGGCATGACACTAGGGACAAAAGAATAGATAGATAGACATTCAGACTGAGAAAAAAAAATAAACAAACTCACCAAAATATAGATGGAAAAATCGATAATTGCCAGATGCATGATTAAATTATTCTCTTCGATTTTTCTCCACCACGGCACGGTGCTTATTTCCGGCGGCACGCTTATAATTTTTCAAAATATTTACCAGCATTATTATCCGAGCGAAATTTTCTTTAGTCTACCGGTGTTTGATTGATTATGTTGAGCGACACATTAGCCTCCATGCGTTATAGAATTTTAAAATCTAAATATTTTAACAATTTTATAACTTCAACTAAATATATTTTGAATCCAATTGTACGTCTTCAACTACAGATAAAATGATTTTTGGTATTTTTTTTATATATAAACATTAATTGCTTGTATTTTAACTGCAAAAATGTATTTTTATACTTTCATAATGTTTTGTCTTTCTTGGTAGAAGTCAATATTTGCCCATATCTGGGACCCTAACAGGTGTTACCACCGCGAATCAGTGTAGAGCAATTAAGAGGTGGTTCCACGCTCCTCAAAACCTTCAATATCACAATCAGAGGCTTTGCTGCCGGATGTAGTTTATCGTCATACCTAGGATGATAGATTGTCCTCGTTCTTCTGTCCATGTTTGAAGATAGCTTGTCTTGTTCTTATTTATTTTTGTCCCATTATTACTCAACACGTTTCCACTGTACGACCCGGCTCAGCGTTTAAACCCACAATTACTATGTTACTAAAATTCACGAACGAACATTTTAATCAATTAAGCT
Source organism: Acanthosepion lycidas (assembly GCA_963932145.1). Classification (NCBI taxonomy): domain Eukaryota; kingdom Metazoa; phylum Mollusca; class Cephalopoda; order Sepiida; family Sepiidae; genus Acanthosepion; species Acanthosepion lycidas. The sequence continues at coordinate 67,726,346 of OZ010573.1, forward strand.
AAATTCATATTCACTTTGAAATTCCTTGAAAGTTATATGGATCGACAGATATCTGATGAAGATCACAGAGTGCAGCAGCCGAAACGTTGTGATAATAACAATAAAAATGAGGAAATTAATAATGTAAGTAATAAACTCTGGTATCATGTGTATATATTCCTGGCTTAAGTGGTCTTCGTATTTTCTAAGAACAGAGAAAGTGAGAATGTTAATGCGAACAGGCATATATGAGGGAAAAAATGCGGGAGGAAATTGAATAAAAAAGAAAAAAGGTTTTAATTAACCAAAGGAAGCAGAAATAAAATATTCAAATCAATAAAAGCATTGTGCGCGATTCTAAAATCCCACCAAATAATCCGTATTAATTATGAGATAGATTTATATGAAATAGCACATCTGAAGCCACACAAGTCGTCCTGTCACAAAAGCAATCCATTGCTTCTCTCGTGTGAAATGCGGTTAAAAGCCGCAGAGACTTTCGGCTGCTTAATGTGTAAAGTTCTTATGAATACATTAGAAATTCTATCAGAAAAGAAATTATGGATAACATCACACTTAAAGTGCGATGTCAATTATCTCCCGCTAAAAGATGCTCCAAACAGGAATATTTAATAAATGAAATGCTTTCTTTTGTCTGCTTTTTTCATCCACCCGATTTTTTTTTAACGGATTGGTTGTTGAATCATTTTTTGGCGACAAAAAAAAAAAAAAAAATCTCACAGCCAATGGATGCCCTGGGCACGTATGTGACAAAATTGGCTTCAAGAAGTAGACTGCAGCAATTGCCACTGTCACCGCAAACCAGTCTCATAATTCATCTTATTCTTCTCGCTGCCATCTTATGCTGTCCAGCTTACCACAGATTTTATATATATATATATATATATATATATATATATATATATATATATATATATATATATATATATATATATACATATACATATATATATATATATACATATATATATATATATATATATATATATACATATATATATATATACATATATATATATATACATATATATATATATATATATATATATATATATATATATATATATATACATATATATATATATATATATATATATATATATATATATATATATATATATATATATATATGTTCGTGTGTGTGTGTGTGTATAAATATAGGGAAATGAACGAGTAAACGTTCATATACAAATACACACACACTCACACACATATATGTAAATAATAATATAAAAAAGTTAACATTGAAGTCAACACTCAGAGGCGACAGGCTGTTTCATGCTAGACGCAATGACGGCCTGACTATTGCGTCTAGCAGGAAACAGCCTGTCGCCTCTGAGTGTTGACTTCAATGTTAACTTTTTTATATTTATATTTACATACGCTCTGATTTGTTTTGTTTTGCTTTACGGCATATCAACCTTAATGGGTTATTTAATGCCGACAAAATTTTTATTGCTGGTAATATTTTGTTTTGTCAAAAATCTATTTCTGGCAATATTTTTCCTTCAAAATGTATTGTTGGTAATATTTTTTAACAACCTATTTCTGGTATTTCTGTTTTTACACTTTCATACTGTTTTTACCCCAGTTTCGGAGTTAACTATTTGCCCATAACTGAGAGCCTAATAGGTGCTACCGCCCTGGGTCAGGGTGGTCCTGGGAACACCAGCAATTAAGAGGTGGTTCCACGCTCCTCAAAACCTCCTGATCAGAGGCCTTGCTGTTGGATGCAGTTTATCGTCTAAACCAGGACGCGGATGTACTTTATTGTCATACTCAGGACAGACATACGCCCTATCTCTGATACTAAGTCCTTTAGCCCATAAATATAGCACAGCTTAAAACTACATTTCTTCATTCATATATATATATATATATATATATATATATATATATATATATATATACAAGTGCGCAGGTATGCAGAAAAAAAATAGAAAAGAACACGTTGGGTGTATAATCCGGAGTTCCTTAGTATTTTTGTTTTTATTTTTAAGAAGACAGTGCTCCATACAGAAGTAGAGCTTAATTATAATATTATATATATATATATATATATATATATATATATATATATATATATATATATATATATATTTATATATATATATATATATATATATATATATATAAAACATGCTCAGTGTTAAATAACAGAGCTATTTAATACATAAAAAATATACATAATAACCTACGTTGATTACACAACTCAATGGCATGAAACGCCGAGTTCTAGGGTAGTGTGTGTGTGTGTGTGTGTGTGTGTGTGTGCTGAAAAATTCGTTGGGCTATTTAAATAAAATTGTTTCGTTCTGCCGCATATCGTCGAGTATAGTTCGAGTTTTTATGATCAGTTTTTACGAAAAAAAATAGTATTAGGTTGGTGCAAAAATAATGACGTAATAATGTTGTTTTTTGGCGTATTTTTTAATGTCAAAAAACGACATTATTGCGTCATTATTTTAGCACCAACCTAATATATATATAGGTAATTTTTTTTGAAGAGGTTAAAATTCACGCTATTTCGGTAACCGTTTGCACTATACACAGTTTTTTTTTATTTTTATTTTTTTTCTACAGGGCTTAAAATTAAATTGCATTCCTCATTCTGACTTCCTAACAAATGAAAATAAATATAAATATATTTATTTTCATTTGTTATATTCTTTACATTTCTTGGTTTTATTTTCTCTTAAAATTCTCCGTTAAATATTCTTATAAGATGCTGCGCAGTATCCGATAAATGATAATTGCACAGGATGAAACATAAAATTAATTTTAATTCTAATAGTTTTATTTACGGGATGCAGTAAAATTATCAATAGGAATCAACAAAATTGAGGAGCCTTAAAAAAGCATATCCCACTATCCATGTATAAATTACACACAAAGTATTACGGTACTTGCTACAGGAGGGGAGGGAATTATTTACAATACACCGAAGAAAATAGTTATTTTACTGAATATTTATGAACTATAAAGGAATACATTATGAACGAAAAGAAAAGTACTGTATCTAACTCTGTTTATCATATATTTTAACGTAAGTGGGTTTTTGGGGGGGTTTTTTTGTTTTTGTTTTTTGGTGTAGCTTTGTACAAAAAAAAATGAAGACCATTTATTTGGTATTAAAATGTCCAGGATGATGCCTAGTAGTGCAATATAGGTCTACTAGTATTGCTCAGAAGCAAGTCATATTATACACAAGCTACAGGTAAAAAAATTCAGATTAAAATTTTTTAAAAATCAGCAGTTGCACTATACATGAAGTAGACATGCATTCTTCTCTATGAACTTCTGTTAACTGCGAAAAGATTGTCATTTTTTGTTAATTTTCACCAAAAATTGATGCATTGCTTGAACTTTTGAACCGACCATTCTTATGACACTTTAGAAAAACATATCTACTGTATATACTCTAGTGCGAGTTTTTATCAGGTTTTTACGTAAAAAATGGGGATGCGCACTATACATAGATTCATTTTTTTGAAGAGGTCAAAAATCATGCATTTTCAGTGACCAGTTGTACTATACATAGGTATTTTTTCTGACGGGGGTGGGGGGTAAATTCATGAATTTTCGGTGACTGTAACCTACCTGGTAGACCTACATTCCCACTGTACATTTGGCTAAGCTTAATGAAACAGGTAAACTCGTTTAGCCTGCCTCTCATAGCCTAGATTCTTTCTTTCTTTTCTAGCAAACCGCAGAACATCATTCACTATGCGTGCCGCTTAAAATCTACAAATACCTTATATAATTCAAATCGGTATATATATATATATATATATATATATATATATATATATATATATATATATATATATATATTAGGATATTACAACAAAAACGTGTAAGAATCGCTACACAATTGCAGTTGTGTTTCACCGCATAACAATGCGTCTCCTCAGGCAATTGTAAATTACTGGCGAATTTTTGATGTAATATCCTAAAATAAATAATACTGCTCTACTAGCCCTCTTTTAAATTAAATCCTACGAACATTGAGAGTGTAATCTATATATATGTGTGTGTGTGTGTGTGTGTGTGTGTGTGTGTGTGTGTGTGTGTGTGTGTGTGTGTGTGTGTGTGACTTTATAGTTTGTTTTTTACAATGGGGTTCATCCTTTATAAGGCCCTGGAGCCACTCGAGGTAGAGGCTTACAGAGAAAGAGACAGTTTATGCTACTTTGTTTATATATTTTTAAAGAAATAACTAGAGCAAAATGGAAGATTGGTACCCGAGTTTCAGTTGCACTGTGCGCATCTGTGTGTGTGGCATCTACCTAACAGGGAGAACTAACATGTGAGATGTTTCTGTAAACTCTTTTCTTCCGGTTTTTAATGACTGTTCATATAAACCGAGGCGAGGAAAGTTCACGCTTTCACTTGACACCGGGAATCATGGCGGCCGATCTCTGCGGGAGGAAAGAAAATTTCGAAACAGTAGTAAAATGCAACGATGCCATACAAGCAAGTCTTTCATGCAGGGATAGAAGCGCCAGGGTTTCTGCTATCCGTTCTGTAAGCAGCACTGTACATACCTCCGAACCCACTGTTTATCTCTTGTCGCCGACAGACACGACTGTTTTAATAACACTTAAACAAACATTACAAACAGTTCTTGCCAGCATATCTCCGCTGTAAATCTTACTGATGAGGGTCGGTAAATTTGAGGCTCTGTTCTACATTTGACTCGACATAAGATTGCAATTAACATGGAACCCCGCATGTAAAGATGCGTGTAGTATCAGAAATGGTTCACTTCCTTTTTTGGCGTGACGCAAGAATTCTAACGACTGCTTAAGGGACATCTTACTGGAACTGGACTTTGGATAATTTTGATTTCAGCTCCCATAAATAGGTTTTACATTGATTGATGTTTTATTCCCGATTATATCAATCAGTTATGCGTGATACACATTCAGGCGATCATGTATCTTTCGATACATGACTGACGAGGTTGCCATTTCTTTCTGCGTTAGTTCTTTCTTGCCATCCAAGGCTATAGAACCTTGTCTGTGCTGCTATTTAACCATAGCTGAGGGAGAAGAAGAGGATTCATATCTTTCCCATCACAGTATTAGAACGTTAGTGAATGTAATGGATTTGACTGGGATTCGAACTCGGCTCTCCGATTCCTCAACCTGAGCCGCTATCCATTACTCTACTGTGCCTCTACCCCAATGATATAGCCATTATTTAAATCACGGCCAACAAACTGTATCGACGACTCGTAAAATCTGCAACAGTTAACGCCCTTTGCAACTCGATTTTGCTTAAAAAAGCAGAGTTGGAGCCTGAAAGAGGGAATGTTTCAGATTCAGTAACAAGTGACGTGTAAGTATGAGTCTAAATGACTCAATGAAAAACAAGCAATAAGACATGTAGGCTGTCAATACTGAAAGTGAAAGTGAAAAGGGATGTTGGTTTTGATCCAACGTTTCAGATTTATGGCACTTACTCTGTTAACAATCACTGACTCATAATCTTCTCAGGTCTGATGCATTTGCTTACTTATAACTTCAGCGAAACCTTCAAGCTACATATGTCAACAGGGGTTCTGAGATAGAGATGGAAGCATTTGTAAAGTAACCGTAAGGTTCATGCCTGAAGTTATGGTGACCATTAACAATAACAATTCGTTTTGAGAAAATTTCTTTACGAAAGGAAAAAAAAGAAACAGAGAAAGAATGTTGCTTTTGCTTAACAAAGTGCAACCTACGAGATATCACGCGAGATTTTTTCTTTTCTTCTCGTGATGCTGACGAGATGTCAAGAAAGAAACTAATTACTTTTTGTGCGGTTGACGATATATTTCGAGAGAAAATTTTTTCTCTTCATACGGTTAACGAGATAAATCGCGATAATAAATATTTCCTCTCGTGCGGCCAACGAGATATCTCATTAGAAATATCTTTCTCTTCGTGCGGCTGGTGAGATATTTTGTGAAATGAAAATTAAGGATCTACTTACCGAGTCTGTGTGAGTGAATCACAGGACAAGGTCAGAGTTGGTAAAATGCCAAAAGTTACTTAGCACAACAAAAGATAGGAAGTTATGGAGAGCCATGATCACCCAAGTCCTAAAGAGGTACATAACAAGTTTATGTAAAGGGATTACAAGATGAGGAGAATAGTAAAGTATCCAAATGTTACTTAGAATCAAAAACCCGGAAGTTGTGGAGAGTCATTATCGCTTTCATTCCGAGTGACAGCGGGATCCTTGTTTTCTGGAATCCATATATTGAGAAGAGGGAGAAATGTTTTTTTTTTTTTGTTTGTTTTTTATTTGTAGAATATTAGACATAATGCATCCGAAGGAATGTTTTGGATATTTAAATAGTCATCTGATCGGACAAATTGGCAGCTGATTTCAAAAAAATTATATACATTTGATTGCTAACTGGGGAAAGGAATGGCTTGTTAATTTTAACGCCCCTAAAATGAACAGCTCTCTGTTAAATGTCTGCGAGAACATTTTCTGTTTAGCATGGTTGATGCTAACCTCCAGGAGAGCTATACAATGCGTTTTCCGTTGACATAAAATGGAAGATTCCTAGACCTGTTGCTAGGAAAGTTGCTAGACAATTTTTCTTGTCAGAATCTATATTACATATGTATGTCTACCATTCGTCCATGCTTTGAATATTGTTGTCACATGGTTTCGTGCTCTTGCTATATATTTAGAAATCCTTGATAAAATCCAAAGAACCAGCAATGAAATTGGTCCTGAACTGGTATCTGGCTTTCAGTTAATTTCGCAACGCCGTAAGATAGATTCCGTGTGCCTTTTCTATAAATACTTTTATAATAATGTTGTCTTTTCTATAAATAATTTTATAATAATTGTTCTGATGAAATTTTCTCTATGCTTGTTAGATTCTTTGGATATAAGAGCAATACTAGACTGGCGATAAGGTCTCATCATTTTACAGCTGAAATAGCTAGATGTAACCGTAAGTTCTATGCTAACAGTTTCTTCTATTGCATTTCTCTCATGTGGAACTCTCCTCCCACCGGCTTCTTCCTTTCCAACCAAGTCTGATGTTCAAAAATTAAAATGCAATATCAATCGTTATCTTCTGTCTTTTTTATTTTCTGTTCTTTTATCGTTTTTGCACCTTAATCTTTTTTTTTCATTTTCTTATATTCCTTCACACTCAATAACCCTAACCCCATCCGGCTGCATCTTGGTGGCTTTATCGCCCTGCTTGGGGTGAAATGTTTAAAACATAAGGTTCCCTCAACACATGTCCGAGTTTACAGAGATCGAGCTTCTACTCACCTCAGTGCAATGACTCCTCTTCCTACTCGTTGCACCTGTCTGTCGGGCTGAACTAGATTTGTTATTTTCTTTTTATGTGACGTGTCCTTTCAGGACGTAGGCGATCATGGCTCTCTCATTCCCCCTATCCCTTGTAGCTCTCAATATTTCGTGCCTCTACCAACTCCCCCGGATCACGTTCTGCCATCCACTTGCTTAAGCCCCCCAGATATGTCATGCGTTGCTTTCTCTTGTCTCTTTTTCCCTCTATTCGACCTGTGAGTATCAGATTCTCCAGGCCTTCCTTTCTCATTACGTGTCCCAGAAATTTCATCTGCCTCTTCCTTATGTTAAGTATAAGCTTCCTCCTTGTTTGCATCCTCTCCAGGACCTCATCGTTGTTCACACGCTCAGTCCATGATATCCTCTGCATTAAACTCTTTTTATAAAAACCTTGAAAAGAGCAATTTAATCATGAACGCGATTTGAACTCGACGTGTCTTTTCTAATAACACGTATACATTTAAGCAAAACCCTCGAATCTCAGATATCGATATACTAAAAATTTAATACACACTTAAACTACGATAATATTTTAAAAAATAAAATTGACACAACCAATGAAAGCAAAAATTTACAATTTAAAAACTGATACATACATAAACACTAACGCCATAATATATACAAATGACGTCTACATCTACATTACTACTGAAAACAAAACAATGTAGAATTTAAAAAAAAAAATGACATATACCTCCGGACTATTCCACGCCTAAAATCTCTGATGAAGCCATATAAATACAGAAACGTTAAATTTGTGAGGATTTCTTATTTGATCTTTATTTAATCTTTGTCTCGAATTTAAATCATATTTTTTAATTCACATACATCTGTATAATCATGTATTCGCAATGAACACGTCTTTCTTCATAGCTTTTCTTCCTCCCCCCCTTCTCTCTCTCTGTGTGTTTCTTTCTTTCTTTCTCTCTCTCTCTCTCTCTAGCTATCTCTCTTTCTTTCTTTCTTTCTTTCTTTCACACGCGCATACAAAAGACAACTCTTTTATTTTTCTTTCCTTCTCAGGTTCTCCTCTTCTCTTTCTTCTTTTCGTATCGCCTCTCTCCTTTCTCTTCCTTCTTGTCGCTTTTCCTTTTTTTACTTTCTCCCTCTAAACTTCCCCCCTTCACTCCCTCATATTATTTCCTCTCTGATAGTTTTTTTCTCTTTCACTTCTCACTTCGTATCCAAATCTCTTTTCAGCGTAGCGTTTCCCGTGTTACCTCTTTCTTTATTCCTCTTCCTTTTTCTCTTTTTACGCTCATTTCTTTTCGAACATATGCGCTTTTCTCTCTCTCTCTCTCTCTCTCTCTCTCCCTCCTTTCTCACCCACTATCCCCCTCCCTAAGCTAACCCATCTCCAACTTCCCGCTTCGCCGTTATCTTTCTTCTCCCACCATCTTGCCCATTCCCAAACCGCTGCTTATCATTCCTGGCCTTCCTATCTACAAATCCGCAGATGCAGAGCCAAGGACATCCAATCCTTTCTTGATGGTGTCTTCTTGCAATGGACACAATCAGAATGAACACGGCTAGTGTTTGAGATGTGGTAACTGGCGTTAGCCTCGCCGAGGAAATCTTGACGGCCAACGAAGCCATTCTTTTATTCCATGCGCAGTCAGGGGTCGTCCTGTAACAAGATACCGAACCAGTGTCAGGTTTACAAAAACAAAAATAAAAAAGACGAAAAAAAAAACAAAAAAAAACAGGATTTCGAACAGTTGTTGGACAGTGTGTATGTTAGTACGCTGGATGTGGAGGGAACGTTACCGAAGGGTCAGGAATGCTTTTGAAGAGATTGGCGAGAAGCAAGTTGAGAAGATATGCCGCTCCTGTTGTTTTTTTGTTTTTTGTTTTTTTTTCTTTCTCTTTTTACCGCCCTGTCTCTTCAGGACGATGGCGATCATGGCTCTCTACAGATTCTTTATTTCTTTATCATTCATGAATAGCCATGACTTTTTGGGAAAGATGGTGGAGTGGTTTTCCGTTGTTTTCTCCACGGTTTGAAATCCATCCATACAGCCTACCACCCAAAGTTGGAGGACTCAGTCTGCCCTGCTATTTAGCCTATAGCTCCTGAAGGAGAAGAGATGAACTCACGGATTTCTTAAGGGTATTTTTGCGAAAGTAAATACAGCAGGATAGGCCGGGACTTGAACACGGATCGCCGACTTCCGTTTGCGCACTAATAGATGCTAGGCTGTATGGATATCAATTTAAAAAGACAGTAAGTTTCCTCTCCATTAAAGAAGGAAAAAGTCGCTTCGTATTGTTCACTGTTTGTGCTAACAAGCCTCGCCAGCCAGGTAGTTTTAGAATTCTCCATTATGACTTGAGACAATAATGCCTACATTTTGGAGGGACCGCCAATTTTCAGCCGTTAGACCGACGAGTGTGCGAAGTGTTTCCTTATTGTTTTAATTATAAGAACAAAAGTTCTTATTTTTATCTTCAATACGAATTCCGGACGATGTGTTTCCGGTTTCCTTAAATTATTTATTTATTTTACTGTTCTCCCAATAAAACGCTCAAGATGCATTGAATGATAAAAATGTGTTTCTACCGGCGGATAGTGAAAATGTGAAGGATAGAACCTGTGAGCAAAACCAGAAAGTATTAAAGAAAATAGGAACAACAATGAAAATTATATTTATAATCTGAACGAATCAAATGAAGATTCCGGAATACATAATGAGGAAAAGGGGCCTTGAGAATTTGCCACTAACAGGACATAGCAAAGGTTACGAGAAGCGGAAGAAAACAACTTACTAACAAGTTTGGGTGGATGGATAATAGAACAAAGAGGGGTGTTAAAGGTACAAAAGATACTTAGAGCAACAAATGACAGGAAGTTGTGGAGAGCCATTATCGCGCAAGTTATAAAAGGATTTGCCACTTTAAGGAAGATAATCAGTGAGTAATATAAGAATATTGCCCCAACGTTCTCTTGCTATTACAGTTGTGTCTAGCGTAGACTTTAAAAATCTACAACTTTTGTAAGGGTAATTGGATATATATATATATATATATATATATATATATATATATATATATATATATATATATATCCCAGTTTCCTTCACTATATATATATATATATATATATATATATATATATATATATATATATGAATCCATTCTTAAAGAATCTAATTTATATATATACATATATATGTATATATATAATACAAAGAATACATAC
>OZ010573.1:67739376-67784376 GCA_963932145.1 Acanthosepion lycidas
TGATTATGCCATTTTCTTTTTACGTTACTTGGGTTACACATTTTAGTTGCTGCCACTTTTAGAAGTCTTCAAGTGACATGGTCTTAGTTATTTCGTAAAGTTATTTATTTGCAATTCTGTTTCGCTACAAAGTGCAGTCCTCCCTAAGACTTACACTCATTTTTACTCGTTGATCTGAGAAACAAATTACATATAAATTCCAAATTTAAATCTAGAACCTTCTCACCGCTGTTGGAGGAACTCCTACCTGATTGATCATGTCTTCGGGGGTGGAGCCGTACTTGACACGCTTGGCCAATTGCCGGTTTGTAAGACTAACACATAGTTGGGGTGGATGACCGTTGACTCTGAGTTCATCCTCCCTTTAACAGCTCTTGTCCTTCTGCTGCTTAGGTTACACTTACAATTGCTGGTTGGTTAGGGTATTTGACTCGTAGTTGGGGATGGGTGGCTGTTGACTCTGAGGAGTTCATCCGCCCTTTAAGAACGCTTCTTTTTGTTCTGGTCAGGTTCCAACTACCCTCCTCACCAGACCAGGCTCTGGTTTAATCACTGACCACACGAACACTCAGGTTTTGAATTTTTGAGTTGTCTTTCTCTTAAAACGATTGCCAACCAAGGCTATAGGATCCTGTCTGTCCTGCTATCTACCTATAATTGAAGGGCGAAGAAGTGGATTCATGTCTTTCCAAAGGTAATTCACATGTAATCTAATGTTTAATAGTAATAAATGTTTGAAATATTGAACTAAATTCTCATACATTTTTCAGTTTGTTCACAAAACGTAATCAATAAGCAAATGAATGCACAAATAGCATGCGCATATATGACTCATATTGATGTAATCTTTGCGAATATCGAGTTGTTATCGTGATGCGGCCGGGTACAGGACGAGTCAACATCGCCGACTCAGCGCCCCCAACTCAACACCGCCGACTAAGCGCAAGAACAACTCAGGACCGAGACACCTCAGCACCAGGAAAAAATGTACTTATCAAAATTAAAACCCATTTAAATTAATTATACGTGTATATTGTTGTTATAATAAATAAACGTATGTGTTATATACGAATAAAGTGTCACTGCTGACACTTGAGTTTGAACATATATCGCCAGTGAGCAAACACAAGCGATCCTATTATTAAGTGGATCACGTGACCATAGAGGAAACCCGTATATAGGAAGTTGCGTCACATCTAGTTTGATCATCATTCTAATCTATCACACTATTCGGATCTGTATTTCTACTCTATCACTATACGGACCGCAATTCTTTACTCTATTCACTATACTATTTCTCTATTCGGATCACTACACGGATTACTGTTCGAGCGAGTATTATTGAGCAAGTACTACTAGTGCGAGTGTTATTCGAAGGCAGGCGTCTGACACCAGTATTGTTCAACGGCGTTACTATAGTTGTATCTGCGATTACAAAGCCTTTACTACAACGCGCTTTACGGAAGTGACTACAAATATTCGTTGACATCACAAAAGTGGCAACCAGTGTTCGTTGACATCACAAAAGTATGCATAATCTATAAAATAATATAAAAAGCAAAGGTTTCTGCAATAAACAATATTAAAAACCAAAATCGATTACAACTAGAATTCCTGTAAGAAGATTTAAGAATTTATCTGCCCAAAAAACATGCTTTTTTTTTTTTTTTTTGATCATCATAATTAAAATGTGCCGCAGAAGTTTAACTATTATTATTAAAAAAAAGCTTGAAAAATATTACATTAAGATATTTGAAATGTTTACTATTTATCAAATTCTAAATGTTTCTGATGAATTCAAGGTAAGCGCCGTCACTGCTTTCATTCCAATTCTTTTTTATGGGTTCGCCTATCGTCCGGTTCACACTGCTCTCCAGTCTTTTGAACAGGGTTAGAGGTTTATCTCTTGTTTCCTGCTAATGATTCGGTTTCCGGTTCCTTCTAAAGACTTCTTTCACTCCCAGTACCCGCTTTTGCGTCTTAGTACCCATTATCGCCTTGCCAAGGGGAGAATTAATTTAAAAAATGTCTGTTAAATAAAATGTGATATTTTTTGCTTGCATGCTGCACAAAACTAACGTTGAAACGCCGGTTCCTGTATAATCACCGAAGTTAAGCAACATCAAGCCTGGTCAACACCTAGATGGGTGACCGATTGGAAATACCAGGCGCTGTAAGCTTGAATGTGCAGGTGGTGTAATGGATAATTGCTTGGAATTGTTAATCGGAGAGCCGAGTTCTAATTCCTGTTGGAGGCGTTATATTTACTTACACGCAAAATACCATTTAGAAATTTATGAATCCACCACTTCTCCTCCTACCTATGGGTCAATTAGAAAGTATCAGTATTACAATTATTATCTATCTCACCATCAAAAATTCTTACAATCTGAAAATATTTTCTGGTTTTAAATAACCTGAAGAGGGTTGCTAAGCCTTAGAAAACAAATCAATGAATCTTTTATCAAGGAAGACACTTCCTCCAAAATTTAAATATTGCGTTAAAAAGTCAGTAAAAAAATTTTTTTTTAAATATATAGTAGGTGATGTTCGAGAGTAGAGAACTATGAACCGGCCGTCGGATTATTTTGAAATGGATTATTTTGAAATGGATTATTTTGAAATGGATTATTGTAGTGATGCATCTCTTTTCTCGCTCCCTTTACGTTCTTCTGTACTTCTATTGACATCGCAATCCCGCATTTTTTTTAAAGCGTTTCACCCCAAGCAAGGCGGGAAGCCACTAGGACGCAAGAGGTTACAGAAGATTTGTAGCAAGATCAGATAGGAGTGATAGAGGAAAGGATGAGGAGAAGGATAGTGGATAGATCAAGGCAACTGGAGACGTCGATTGACATTACATTTGAAAAGTTGGAGATTATAGCTCTCAGAGAAACTGGAATAGGGAAGGGAGTTCCACAGGCGAGAGGTGCGAGATATGAAGCTAATGGAGTAGAAGAGACGGTTACATTTAACATTTTCGACAATGAAAGGATGAGAACGGGATGCCAGCCTCGGAGGGCGCTTGAACTCATGAAGTCTGGGAACCAGCGAATGCAGCTCCTCGGAGCAATCCCCATGAAAGTATTTGTAAAAAAGACAGAGAGAGGCGACGGTGCATCTGTGATAGAGCGACTGTAGACGAGATGCCAGATCAGGGCTAATTATATTGCATATCCGCCTCTGGATCTTATCAAGAACCCCAAGACGAACAGAAAGGGTTCCAGACCATATATGGCAGTAATACTCCATGCAAGAGCGAATTGTTGATTTGTAGATCTGAAGGATCGATTCCAGGGAGAAAAATTTCCTGGCGCAGCACAGGGAGGCAACTTTCCTTGCGGTGGACGAAGCAATTGACTCAATGTATTTGTTCCATCTCAGGTCAGCAGTCAACGTGAGACCGAGCAGCTGCAGAGAGGTGCTCTCGAGAAGTTGAGCGTCAGGCATTGTAATGGGGGGCAGGGAAGGATCTCTGTGGTGATTAATAGAGAGCAGTTTTGTTTTTGAGGCATTAAAGTTGACCAGCCAATTCCTGCCCCAGTTCACAACCGATTGGAGGTCCTTTTCGAGACGCACAGCCAGGTTAGTTTTGTCAGCGACACTAGATTTGTTTTGGGGGCAGGAGTAAATTGTAGTGTCAACCGCATAGATGCCAACTTGGGAATGCTGGTCGACTCAAATTTCGCGGTTTCACATCACACAGGCCCTCGATCGCTACGTTCTATTCTGTGCCGTTGTCAATGCCCAATCATCAGACTCACGTAGGGATCTATGTGCCTTTGTGTACTCCAAATAGAAATAAAAATATAACATCCTTTCTGCGGTTCTCTCGAAAAGAGATTTATGAAGGATTTCTTAGTATTGTAAAAGATGTATATCAGCTGCACAAACCACTTTAATAATGAATGCACAAATAGCATGCGCATATGTGACTCATATTGATGTAATCTTTGCGAATATCGAGTTGTTATCGTGATGCGGCTGGGTGCAGGACAACTCAACATCGCCGACTCAGCACCGTCAACTCAGCACCCCCAACTCAACACCGCCGACTAAGCGCAAGAACAACTCAAGACCGAGACACCTCAGCACCAGAAAAACATAACATTTTTAACGGAATAAAACTAATTTATCAATGATTAAAACTTTAATTAGTGAATATGTTTACTTTATTAAAAAAATAAATATCTCTACGATTTGTTTTATTAAAAATAATTAAAAGATATCCCCTAATTAACTTTTTAATCCTAAATAAATTACTTATTGTATATTTTATTAATCCATAATAAATCACTTTTATTTATTAATACTTTATTTATTGTTTTTATTTTATTATTAAAGTTATATTTTGACGATTCTGAGTTGCCTCAGTGCTAAATTGTCTCGGATGCTGCCCACTTTACAATAGGTTGATAATCAATTCAGCTCTCCAGGTTTGTCCGCACGTGACCTAGGCAAACACGCAGACTTAGAGTGCGTTTAAAGGATCGATGCATTTAAGAAAGAGAAAAGGGGAGAGAATTAAACATGGAGAAATATTTTCATGGCAATTGTTCTAACGAGCTCTCCTCCATGGTACCTTGACCACGTGGATTTAATCGTACAACTAGATTGGCAATTAGGTCTCATCGTTTTACTGTTGAAATAACTAGAGGTAACTTGTATTCCTGCCACCTACAATCTTCAAAACTTTAAATGCAATGCCAAACACTGTCTTCTGAAATATGTCCTTTTATTGTACTTTCTTCTCAATAAAGTCTTCTAATTCTCCCTGAAAGAAGATTTAAGAGTTTGTCCAAAATTCGACATTACAAAGAAGATATTCTAAAAAATAACGTCAAACTCAGATATCTCATTAAATGTTAAATTATAATAAAGAGAAAAATAAATGTGTTTTTTTAAAGAATTTTAATTATTATCTTTTTATTATAAATTGTAATTGTTTTGTTTGCGCTAATAAATAAATCATCAAATACATACATTTTTTTTAATCATCATTATTTAAGTGTGCCGCGGAAGTTTAACTATTGGTTCAAGTGTACCCTGAGATTAAAAAAAAACTCTCGCTTCTTAGTGGCTTTATCGCCTTGCTTGATATGGAAGGATTAAAAATAGAGAGGAAACTAAAAGCAGAAAGAAATAAAACGGGAACAAAGTCAATAAAAATTCAAGAGAAAGTTTTAAAAGTTTTACTGAACTTGCCTATCACATTTCTCGCTGCCGCTACGTTCTACCCTCATCATTATAATTACTGTCAGGCCCGACATGTCTGCCTACATCGCAACCCTACGTTTGCTGGTCGTCTCAAATTTCACGGCTTCATGTCTTGCAGTTGTAGTTCAGTGCATTTTAGTGCAGTTTTGGTCGATGTATTTGTTTAGGATTTTCTTCAGTCGTTTTGTTGTTACTCTAGACAAAAGCAGACATCTACACATGTTGGTGCGTTCTTTCATTTCAGGCGAATCAATCAGATTCACACACATGCGTAAGTTTCTGCATTCATTCATTAAAAGGCAAATCTTCCCATCGGCAATTATTGATAAATATTCCCACGGTATCATTTCTTGCCGAAAGCTATACTTTTGAAAGCAACTCATTTAGAACCGAAAAGGCATACTATAACTTACAATACGAGTTCAACAACTAAAATCCATAGATAGATTCTGTGTGAAGTTATAAGCAAATCGTATAAAATTCGATAATTCAAATTTCGTTTGAAAAAAAAAAAAACTGTTAAATTTTTAAGAATCAATTCAGATGTCAAAACAAAGCCTATTTTAGGTAATATCAATACGTTTTATTGAAGTTACTTGATGTATTCTAAAAAAAATATGCCGTCTGAAGTTATTAGGCAAAATCAAATAATTATATTTTACTTCAATAAAAATGTTATAAAATCAGCAAGAAATGATCAACACCTAAAATAAAACAAATAACAAACAAATAAATCTTTTAATACTTTACATTTTAATATAGTGATCCTTCTTTTCAAGAACTGTCAGTAATCTCTCATCCATTGATTTTGATAATTTGCTTACTTCAGCAAGTTCAATTTCCGACATGGTAGTTTTAATTGTTTCCCATGGGTCTGCTTGTTGCTATATTGTTTGCCACCTTCATATAATTTCATCGTCACAAATGACCATAGATTTTCGATCGGATTCAAAGCAGGATTTGTTGTTGGCAATGATTCCTGTAAATCATTTATGCTCATGGATAAGCTTAGACACGTGAGAAGGAGCATTGTTGTGCATAAACACACACTTCACTTTAAAACTGTGAGACTGGAACTTACCATTCAAAGAAAGTCTTGTTTATAAAATCGCAATAGTTAGCAATGTTCAGTTTAACTCCTTCGTCGACTTTGAATGATCTAGTGGTGGTTTGATCGACAATTCTAGCCTATATCTTAATACTACCGCCTCCTTGTTGCCTTCTTTTAGCCACAGGCACGTCGGAATTGGATAAAATCCATTCTTTGGCACATCCATCGGGTCCATTAAATGTTACTAGATTTGTCCATGAAAATTCTCATTTATTTTTGGTCCTGTTTAGATGCTTTTAAATATTTGCTTTAGAGAGAGGAGTTTGCCAAAGAGGTTTTTTTTACAGATCCCCATTTACAAATTATTCTACACCTTTTGCCTTTCTTTATTACCTCACTTCCAGCCTTTTCAAAGATCTGAACACTGGTCATAAGTGATTTTTTCGCTATAACTCGTTTTAGTTTATGTTCATATCGATGAAGAAAGTTCTTAAAGCCATTTCCTTTGCTTCAAGTTCTCAACTTATATTTTCAACAGCCTTCTTTATCGTTCGATGATCTCTGTAAAAACTTTGTTATCTCCAATGTGGACATTCCCTCACTCAATAACTTTTTTTTATTTTCGGATTTTCAGCAGTTGTTAGATCCTTCCATTTAACCCATGTTTCAACATAAATTATGGGCAAACAGAAAAAAAATAGTTTTTATTAGATTTCAAAGGTCTTAAGGTAATATTAGTTTAATCTACATATTAACTTCAGTCAATCGATTTTCGTAAATTCCAAATATCTCAAAAACTAACCATTAAAAATGACAATATACTTATTTAAATATTTTACTAAGGGTAAGTATTTACTCTGTCTCCCCACTATTTTTAGGTGGAGACCCGAGCGCGTACACCCTGGACAGGAAAAAAAAATTCACCTCAGCCCCCGCAACCGTCGGTTGCGCTGGACTTGGTGCGAGCACAGATCCCTCACTCTGGTGCAATGGGAGAGCGCGGCCTCGGGTGTTCCCCAGGACTGGGCACCTCTTCAGTATTATTTTCCTCAGTTGCCTCTCTGTCCTTTGACAGAGAAGCCCCTGAGCGCACTCTGCCCAAAGACAGAGGCGCAACTGAGAGATGATAAGTAGACTTGTACCTACTCAAAAAGTTACACATTACTAAGGGTAAAAATAGACGAGTTTAAATTTGACAAATATTGGTTTAAAATTTTTTGTGTTATTGAGGTTTATTTGATTTGCATAATAACTTCAGACAGGCTATAGAAAGAAAGAAAGAAAGAAAGAAAGAAAGAATTAGATAGATAGATAGATAGATAGATAGATAGATAGATAGATTTTGGAAGGAATGAAGAAATGAAGTGGGAGAGGGGAAATATATAGATAACATAGTTGTAGTATAAAGCACAGGTTGACCCTGTGGGTGTTGAAGAAACACAGACTTGCTTGGGCTGATGTCTACACCAGGGATTAACAAAACCCCAGACTGACGGATATCTATGTCTATATAGTAATAATAGTAAATAAGATTATAGTGAAAAAGGCATTTATTTTGCATAAAAAATATTTTTCAGCATAATCTCCCTCCTTGTCAATACCCTTAATCTAGTAACGTATATTAAGCATGTAAAATGAAAATAAAGTGTCAATTTAAATACTTATTGATCAATCTTCGTGTATCTAGCAATATATATTCATTTGTAGGCGCCAATGATAGCGTATTGTTGTATTATGTAGGTCATGTGCTAAGCCTTACATATCTAGCCTTTGATACAAATAGACGTGTTTGAATATATTATATAATATTATTTTTCTACTCAATTCACCCCAAGCAAGACGAAAATGCTACTAATACGCAATGGTCTACTGAGAATGAAAGAGAATAAGATGACCTTAGAAGAAACCAGAGATCCATTCATGAACAGGAAACAAGAGATAACCCTCTATACCTGTTCAAAATACTTGGGAGGAGTATGAACCGGACGATAGGTGAATCTATCTACTCCTATTGAGGGAAAAATGCATAAATAGTAAATTAAATTTTGGAATTTTTAGAAGTTTAAATAATTTAAATTTCCAATCATATTTTTTAGTCTCAGACACAGCCTAATTATCTTGTTGATAACAAAAAATTTTTAATCAATTTCATAATTATCAACATTCTCATTCTCATTATCATTCTTGTCATTATCATTATCATTCTCATCTTTTTATCATTCTTGTAATTATTGTCATTTCATTTTTAGTATTATTTTCATCTTAATTACTATTTATTTTATTATTAGACTCATTATTATTAGCATTATTATCATAATTATTATTATTCGCATCTTATTGTCATTCTCATATCATTATTCTCATCTTATTATCATTCTCATTATTATCATTATCATTCTCGTAATTATTATTTTCATTTTATTATTATTTACAACTTATTATTATTCTGATAATTGTCATCATTTTCATCTTATTATTATTATCATCTTATAATTCATCATATCAATTTCTTAAATGATTCATTCTAAGATTGCATTTCGAATTAGAGAGCATGCGTGTCAAATATATAAATATATTTGTGCATCAGCATGGTACAAGGCCACTATGGACTGCGCGAGTTTGAAACTTACTACATAAACGTGTATTAGACCAGTCTGCTAACTAGTGTTTCATCGCGAAACGTTCAAAATCGTCTTGCGAATGCGTATTTGCCTCGGCTATAGAATCGAAAAGGACACACGTGGGTTTAAGAACAGAAAGCGACTGTTTTGCAATTTCTGGAACATAATGAGGAAAGAGAACTTGGAGAATATGACACTCACTTGATAGTGATTTTCCAAGCGTAGCTCAGATGTGGCACAAGGCCGAAAGTATGGGGGCGCCCATTGAGGATCGAATTCACTACTCGGTCGTAATTGTTCTAGCGAGACAAGCTTGCTAACCATTACACCACCTCGAGTTGCCCTGACACTCACTTGGTATATTGTAGGCAACAGGGACAGAGGGAAACGAGACCTTGTAAGATGCATGACAAAGGATAGTAAAGGGGGCAAACATTACTTATAGATACGAAGAATGGGAATTTGTGGAGAGTCATGAACAGCCACATCCTAAAAGGACATGACACAAAAGAAGAGGACATGAAATTGTTACTTCATGAACTGAATATCTTCTTTTTTTTTTTCTATTCAATTTCCTGTTCTAATTCAGACATGACATAGTGTTGACAGTAGACACTGAAAGGAAACTGCAGAAACATCTCTAGAAGATAGTAAAGGTAAAGCCAGTGGAAAAGACTAAACATCAATTGTAAGAAGAGAGAATGAATGGTTGTCAGCAAAAGGGACAACCTAACATACGCATTACAAATTGGAGATATCAAAATCAAGCAAGTACGAACATTTTAATATGTAGGAATTATTTTAACAGTGGACAGAAAATATGGCACCGAAATCCGAAGGCGCTTTGAAATAGCAAAAAATGTTTTCCCAATGCTAAATAAAGTATTAAGAATTTCGTTACAAACAATTGATCATTGGTTGTTATATAATGTAGGTCATGTGTTCAACTCAGCTAAGTTTGTTTTGGTTTGATTTATTTTACGGCTTATCAACCCCAATGGGTTATTTAATGCCGACAAAGCTTTCATTGCTGGCAATATTTTGTCAAAAATCTATTTCTGGCTATAATTTTTTTTCAAAAATGTGTTGCTGTAATAATTTTTTTCAAAAAATCTATAGCTGGTAATATTTTTTTCCTCAAAAATGTATAGCTGGAAATAGTCTTTCTTATTTCAAAAATTTATTGCTGGAAATATATATATATATATATATATATATATATATATATATATATATATATATATATATTACAAAGTATTTATTAAAACCGGTTTTTACACTTTCAGGGTGTTTTTACCCCAGTTTCAGGGTTAACTATTTGCCCATAGCTGGGATCCTAACAGGTGCTACCACCCCGGGCCAGGGAGGACCTGGGAACGCCAGCAATTAAGAGGTGGTTCCACGCTCCTCAAAACCTCCTGAACAGAAGCCTTGCTGTTGGACATAGCTTATCATCATACCCAGAACGGCAACTCAGCTAACCCTTAAATATCTAGACTTTGATACAAATGGGCATATATATATATATATATATATATATATATATATATATATATATATATATATATATATATAATCAATTCACTCCAAGCAATGCGATAATGCCACTAATAGGCAATGGTCTACTGAGAATGAAAGAGAATAAAATGAATTTAGAAGGAACCGGAAATTCAATCCTAAACAGGAAACAAGAGATAAAACTGTTGCTGAGCTGTGAGATAATATCGTTTTGTTTTTTGTTTTTTTCTATGCCAGTACTGACATATACTGTGCAATCTCCTCACAGACGAAGAAAAGGATGTATGACAACAAACATGTAGTTCTACAGAAGGATGCTGAGAATACTATGAGGTCGATTTTTTAAAAAGAGAATAGAAACAAAACACACACTTCTAATTAGTATCTAAAAGAGTAGGCAACATTTCAAGGCATATAAGGAGAAAAGAAAGTCTGGAGAATTTTACATCCACAGGACATATTGAAGGCAAGAGAAACAGTGAAAAGCGGCAAATATTCTACCTAATGAGTTTGTGTAAATGGTTCGTACAAGGATTAGGAGAGATAGCAAATAGACAAACCTCAATAAGAACTGCAAAGAGAAGGACATTTTTGAGAGCTATAGTCACCCACGTCATGAAGAGACGACATATAGAAGAAGAAGAAGAAGAAGAATGTTGACCCACCAATTACGACAGCATTACTTCTGTATAGCTGACTGCCGAGGTCACTTGATATTAACTGTCGACATAAAGTTCTTCATTTACTGTTTTACACGCTCTGACGCATTATAAGACGTGTGGGGTAAAGTTCAAGTTTGAAGCATAAGGAGGGGGGAAGTTTAACAGCTGAAGCTGATCGATAAATATTGATTTGAAAATACTAATATCTTTGTTTGGAGAAACTATTTTAAGAAGCTGAGGCTGTTTGCTCGGGATATCAAGTTCGGGGCAAAATAAACAATGATCATATCCTCCCCACCCGACACTTTTGTTTACACTTTGATTATTTTTAGTTTTCGCTTTATGATTTATCTTTCTTTTTTTTTATGTTATAATTTATTTAGTGTTAGCAGGATGATGTGGTACTGTCCGGATCTCGTCAAGTTACTTTACACACACACACACACACACACACACACACACATATATATATATATATATATATATATATATATATATATATATATATATATATATATATATATATATATATATATCCCGTTCGTAAAAATATATATTAGGTCTGTACAAACGTTTCCAACAACAAAAGCAGTTTTTTTTTTTTTCAGCTACGGATTAACTCTGTTCACGCTCGGGTAGTGTAACACATATAAGCGCAAAAGGGGTAATCGACGAGCCGAGTTCAAACCCCGTCATAGTCTGTTTCGTTCACTTTCGCACAAATGTTTTGGGAAAGGCATGAATCCAATCTCTTCTTACACTCCAGCTATGGGCTAAAAAGCTAGCCTTGGTTAGCAGCCAGTCTAGGAAGACTATTCTAAATTCAAAACCCTGGATAAGACAACAGGTAAACGCCCCACTATATTTTCCAAAGTCATGGCTGTTCCTAAATAAAAGGGAATCTGTAGAGAGCAATGATTTTCTAAGTTCTTGTTATGTAGTGGTTTCACAGTGGATGCTTGTATTTGTACTAAGTCGGTCCTAAAATAGGTTCGACGTACAAAACGTTAGGAACTTGCTATAATAGGTAATGACGTAGTAATCTAGTTGGGGTGGCTGATACTTTAATATCCGACTAACGGTCGTCTGACATCGACTGACTGACCAACTCTCTCTGTGCTACTGCTACTACTACTACCTACTTATTACAGGTGGGAGAGTAGGTGTTTTCCACTATAACAGTTCTGAAGAGAGATGGAATTTTTTAAAAGATATTCCTCCTCATTCTTAGTGTTATTCGAATGCCCTGTGGGATAGAGAATTATAGCCTACCCACCTGTGGAGCACAGGGCCATAGCATCACCACGATAATTGCTGCTGCAGTGGTTTCTGGTTTTACGATTTTGAATCTGGAGTTGTTCTTTTCCTAGACTGGTTGCCAATTAAGGCCCAGTTTACTCTGCTATTGTAATCAAAGAAGGAGATGGACCCATATAGTTTCCCAAGGCTATTTTTATGATAGTGAACGCAACGAAATCATTTTGGAATTTGAATTCAATGTCTAAAGATATCTGAGCGAAAGCAGACTCACGAGGCTGAAATGTAATGAACTGAATGTAACGAATTCAGCTTTTTTTTCTTTTTAATCGGATTTACCTCAAGCAAGGCAGTAAATCCATTAAGACACAATGGATTAGTGGGTGTGAAAGTATTAGAAAGCAGGAATATTACTAAAGAGCGAGAACAATAAAAGAGCAATCAGAAAGACAGTAGATAACGATTGGCATTTAAATTTTTGAAAATCATGATTAGCTGAAAACCATGAAGTCAGGAGAGAGTTCCAAAAGCAGGAAGTGCGAGGAAAGAAGCTTAGGATAGAAGTCACGGTTACATCTAGCAAACTCAACTGTAAATCGATGAGACCTTTTTGCCAATATATTACTGCGCTTAAATTCATAAAGTCTAGGTACCATATCGAAGATGGATATTTATTTGTACAATGGCACAAAATGTGGCACAAGGCCAAAATGAGGAATTGGGGGAAAAGGACGGTCTTCATGTGTCTTAACTTTAGACTTAGCTAGCCACAAGCACTGACCCAAACATACCACAATATCCCTAACACCAAAACAACACACTCTTACTTTCCTTTCTTACTACATCCACCATAATACCTCATTGTCTCTATAAAAATCCTAACTAGTTCCCATATGTACAATTCATTGTCTGTGGTGGAAAGGGGAATAAAACAACAATTTTAAAACTAGCCCCAATGAGGATTACAATAGAAAACTATTTACAAGATTTAGTATATCGAAGAGCTCATCCGAACAATTACAATGAAAATATTTATAGAAAAACTGCACAGGCGGTGGGAAAGTGAATGGAGCCGAGACACCAGGTCAAGACCAATAATATTGCTGATTCTTCTTTGGATTTTATCAAGAATCTCTAAATATATAGCAAGACCACCGGACCATATGTGGCCGCAATGGACGAATTGTGGCCAATTTTACCGAAACGAGCCGCTCGCCATTACACTACCCGAACATCCATACTGGAACTAGCTTTTCATCTCCCTACTATAGAACCTAATCTTAGACTGATGGAATTAAACTATTTACTTGGAAGAGGAATACCCAGCAAGTGCTGAGAGTGATGGTGACTCAGGCGCCTTAAGATGTAACTTAGCTCCTTGCTAATTCAG
Source organism: Acanthosepion lycidas (assembly GCA_963932145.1). NCBI lineage: Eukaryota > Metazoa > Mollusca > Cephalopoda > Sepiida > Sepiidae > Acanthosepion > Acanthosepion lycidas. The sequence goes on from OZ010573.1 coordinate 67,753,093, forward strand.
ATCCCCAAGACTTATCTTCTTAAATAAACAAATGCATCTCCAAAGGTTGATCTGCGTATGACACATTATTGATTTACAGTTAATCAATATGTTTATCAGAGTCTTAGGCTAGTGGGGGGGTCCTCAAATTTCAACTATTCATTCAATTCCTGCATCTCTATTTTTGTCGTTTCAATACAGGATTACAGAAAACTAAAACTTTAATGTGTCCATCTCACCAACTGGAAATGTCCCGAAACTCTTGCCAAACATTCATCGTCATACAGAGAAGATTATAAGTTCCTGTTCAGGCAGTCTCTAGAATTAGGTTTATTTTAATCTAATTCTCTTTAGGTGTAGATGAAAATACATATGTCGATGTTCATTTGAAATCGTGTTACTTCTGTCGGTCAATGTCGGTCTAATCTGCCACGTGTGATTATTAGCATTAGAGAGAGAAAAAGGGTTTTACTACATGACTATCAACTTAATATGCTTTTATTGCAAGAGTAGAGACAACAATGCTTCAAAGTTGGTCCTCACAAAAGATACGATAAGAGGCTGGACTGACCCGTAAGTGACCGACATCTACAAACCATTTTAATATTCGTATTTATACACTGAATGTATGATTTTATTAGGGTGTATCAAAAGTATTTTCGCTTTTTACCGGCCTTTGCTCTATACTGGAGGGTTGCTACTTTAAGAATTGTGGATGTTTAAGAATTTTAACGGACGAGTTTCAAAAAGAAATGATTGCAGCCCATGCAGGATTTTTATGCATATTTCTATAACAACATAGAAGAAAAGAGAAAGGAAAAATATATATTTACGTGTATACAAGTAGACCGAAAAAGTAAGAAAAACATTTATAGAAATGGCATAATGTGCGTGTGTGCGTTCGCGCACGCCACGTGATTTAGTGAAATTAAGAAGTCGGACTGAACACACCTTATGCTTATCGTATCCTGGAGCCCAGTCATGAATTGAAAGATGCATGATTGCCCAATCGTGTATCACGTATGGCACTTGACTGACTGCAAAAGACATCTAACATTGCCACATCTGTGCAAGAAAATATAAAACCGTAGCAGGACTATATATATATATATATATATATATATATATATATATATATATATACAGATAGATAGATAGATTGATAGATAGATAGATAGATAGATAGATAGATAGATAGATAGATAGCGAGCGAGTATGTGATATACAAATCTCTATATCATACTAATAGTGGGTAATTGAATAACATCATAGAAAAAATTTCATTTTTTTCCATTTGATCATTCAACTAGGTATATATATTGTGACAGGTAAGAAGCTTAACCACTTCAGCCTTTATTAAAACCTCGAATACTCGGCCGAAAAGCAGTAAGAGGCTAATAAGGCGATAATTAGAAATGTCAGAAGATTCTCCAGAGTTCTTAAAAACAGGGACTGCAGAGGACTTCCAATAAGCTGGAAAGCAGAAAGCAGAGTGGCAATAGTTGTAGAGTTTGGAGAGAACAGGACCCAGCTCGGGAGCTCATTTCTTTAGGACGACGACTGGTATCTCGTCGCCACCACTTGACTTATGGGAGCCTAATTTAGAAACGATGTCCGAGACCACTCAGTAGAACCTCAGTTCTAGTTGGGAAATCAGGTGTAGGTACACCAAATGAGTCGAGCGTTAAGTTGGAAGAGAATTTCCGAGCAATTCATTCAACTTTATCCTCTGTAGATGTCAGGACTTCGAAATGATTGAATAAGGGAGGGATTGAGGATTTACTGTTGTTCAACACACTCTTTAAGAGCCGCAATAATTTCGTGAACCGAACTTGCTGTTGCATTCTCTCGGTCGTCGATCGTTAATCGTTTTGGTTCAGCAATGAAAGACTACAAACAGAGAATTTTAACTTAAGTATTTTTATTATTCATGTCTACACGTACATTATCTACCTATCTGGTGGGGATCACCCACCCCCTCACTGGGAAGCCTTTTCGGACACGAAAGTGAACACGTCTACATCGCTTGACGGATAAGAACCAACTCGCTGAAACCTTTTTTCCTATCTTTTCCCCACGTTATCTCAGCCAATCAAAATCGACTTCTCTATTATGGCTCACATCTGATGCTATCTGTCAACCTCCGGAAGTCGGAGCCGAGATACACTTCCCCTAAAAATAATTGTCTGCTAAACTATTATTTAACACTTGCGAGATGCTATACGCTGTTTCATTCTGTCAGAAGATAGCAACTCTGCTTCATTGAGGATATGCTTGCACTCGTTACGAGCAGAGACAAAGAGATGTCTGTTGCAATCAGACATGACGCTCTGGTACCACTGGTTGAAATGATTCCTGTCGTCTATAGCGACCGAGAATGTTGATGAAAGCCAAGCAGATAAACGCTGTTGAACTTAGTATTTGCTTTCTGAAATGAAAGCAATGATGCCGGCTTTCACCCTAGAGGAGACCTCAGACGCACATTTTGAACAAGTTGATTAAAAACGTCATTCCAAGGAAATCCCGAAACGAGTTCCAATCTGCTCGTTGATAACAGAAAGATATTCTGTTGGTAGCAGGTTCTTGGCTGGTGGGGGGACGGAATAGATATTTACAGACACTACCGCATGATCAGAGTTGCCAAGAGGGCAGAGCTGCATAGTACGACAAGAGTCGGGATAGAGATAAAAAAAAATGAGTACGAGAAAAGAAGCGTGTCCATCAGGGCTACTGGGGAAACGCATGGGGAATTCAACCATTTGCGTGAGAGGATTGAATGATTGAGAAGTTAAGGGTTGGATGTCACCGAGCTCGGTGACAGAGTGTTTAATACGCTTGGCATGGTAGGCATTAAAGTCACCGAACACGAATGTTTGCAAACGAGGTTAGGGAAGTGGCCTTGTCTATACTATCTAGCACGCAATAGTCTTGATACGGAGTCATATGTACGAATGGTCTGGAGATTCAAGAGAAAGTTCACTAACCAGCGGGAGATGTTCGCGGACATAAACTCCCAGGCTATGCATGTGAACTTTAGAATCTTTAATAATGAGAGCAAAGTTACCAGGAATCGAGAAATTAGAGGTGGAAATTAAAGAGTTAAGAATAGTTTCGTAGAGAACTAAGATGTCCGGAGACATTTCGAAAAGGAACGATTCAACACAAAAGTTGGTAAGAATACCACGAATGGTGACGAAACAAAGATTAAGGGGTTTCGATGTTTTTTTGTTTTTTTGTTTTTTGTTTTTGTTGGAGGGGCTGGTTTAGGTTTAAATCTTTGGTTGTTTATAGTCATGATGTGTTATACTGGTAAGGAAAGGCCTAGGGTGGTAGTAGCAGTCGGTCATATAATGTAACATGTGCAGGAAGGGAACAGGCGAAGATTGCAACATAGTATTAGATTGGGGTTTGCCCCCCGGAGGTCTTTGCTGGGACACCTTTTCATGCGCGACATTGCACTGCAAGAATCCCGATAGTATGCAACTATTGATCAAAGCAGCCTCTCAAGACACTACGCAAGAGTTCGGCCTCCTAACTACCAGTCGGGAATAGCAACCAGAAAACTGCCAACCTGGTATCCTTGATATGAAGATACAGACGCACGCATTTATTAAATTTTATGAAATTTCGAGAAATTAAATTTTGTGAAATTTCGAGAAATTAAATTTTGTAGCGCTTAATATTTCTATTACTTATATGCTGATCTCCTTGGGGAATTGGAATCATCGATTTTTTTTTTTAAACAGAACCTCAGTCACCAAAAATCTGCTCTGAATCGTAAAATAAAAAATGTAATAAAACTAAAACATTATTTGATTAGAAAATAATTTTGAATTTTCTCTGTGTGTGTGTATGTGTGTATTAACTTATTTTTTGTAAATTCAGTCGTCCATACACGACTATCGGAAAATAAGAGCGATAACTATAGATAAATTTCAGCCAAAGTGCCTGGAATTCACTAAAACATTCGATTACGGAAAATATTTTCGTAAATTTTTAAGATAACTGCATAGTTAAAAAATTATATAAAAATGCGCTCACGTTATATTCCTACACAGGTATATCCATCTAAAAAAAAATTAGATAAGCTTCTGCCTGTCAGTCTTGCCGTCAAGCTGTCAAAACCATAAATAAATAGCTACCGCCGTGCTAAAAATGCATTTCTACAATATTTTACATTTAAAGTAATAAGATTAAACTTTAAATCAGCTAATATTCCTCAAATAAAGTTTCAGAAAAGTACATTTTATTTTTGAAAGTTTTTTAATACAGAGAATTACATCGTGATGGCGCTAACATGATCGATTTTAGCAATTTCAAAACGAGAACTCCTTCCAGTCAATTTGAATTAGTTTTGAAATAAAATAAAAAAAAGTAGTTTGCTTATTGGTAATATTAATTGTATGATGAGGTATTAATTGTGTGATGAGGTATTATGAGACGAGATATTATGATTATTTACATTATTCGGACCGCTATCCTCATCTTCACAGCTATATTCACAACGTTTCTGCCGTTGTACGCCCCAGCCTTCTTCAGGTGATTGGAATTTCAAACTAAAACCCTTTATTTCGTCCACCGGGATGGATTGTTTTAGTTCCACGTGCCATGCCTCCTCCGGATGTTTCAGTTATTTCCCTTTAACTCAACTCTCCAAGTTTTTTGGTTCACCACTGCTGTAGCCTGTTATTGAACCAATTCACAAATGTTTGGGTCTAGTCATTGGATCTAACCAACATCCGTATCCACTCTGCCATATGTCCTTGAATAATGGAAATAATGTTAATATTAAATTTAACTTGAAATTAAAACTAAAATAAAAGCTTCAAAGAGGATTCTTACTTTTTATTTTTTTAAATTCATTTTAAACCATAGGTATCGCATTTCTTTTCTTTAGTTTTATACATTCACAAACACACACACAAAGATATATATATATATATATATATATATATATATGAAGATTTCTCCGATTTAACTAGTAGAGAAGACAATATTTATGAACCTGTAGTCCCCAATATTTACCTAAAGAAGAAACATGCATAGAAAACACATTCAAAAACCTACAATACCCATATCATTTCATCCACAACGCAAGAAGAAAGGCATACAGAATATACAAACGCAACAAGACTAATAACATAATCCGCAATAGTAAATCACATGAAAACAGATATATAATACTACCGGCCAATTCTGTCACGTCCACTATCCAGAATAACCTATCCCATCTAAATAATCTTGAAATAGTCACAAACACTTCCAAAACCATTTGGATATACTAAGATATTCAAACAATAATAGCACTAATATTTCTGAAGCAGGCATTTATAAAATAAATTGCCAAAACTGTTCCTCCTAATATATTGGAGAAACAAGTAGAAGTTTTAAAAAACGCATTGATGAGCACAAAAGAGACCTCACAAAAAACAACTTAGCTAATGCACTAGTCATACATAGAAATAAATTCAACCATAATTTTGATTTTAAAAATGCTACACTCATAAAAAAAGAAAATAACTCAGAAGGAAAATTCTGGAGAGTGCCGCCATGGAAAATTACCCAAATATTAATCTACGCCCAGGTTTTTTCCCTATTTCACCTTTCTTAACAAAATTAATGCTCTTACAAACAAATATACACAACAGATTCATAAAATCAAAAGAAAATGGTTGAATACATCAACACAGATATAATGACAATATTCTCCACACGTGACAAATACTGACGTTATTTTTCAGTTAAAAATATGAAAATAGAGCGTTTCTCTACATTCCAGTTGCTAGGCACATTCTGTTTTTGTTTTTATTAGTTACTTTGTTCATTTAATTTCATTTTCGTATGTTGCTTTGATAAAGTCCACATTGGACGAAACGCGTCAGCAATTACCAGTTTTCCTATTGTCATTTTTATTCATATATATATATTCCTGCACGCGATACCTAAGATTTTAAATAATTTTTAAAAAATTAAGAATCTTCCTTGAAGGTTTTATTTTATTTTTTTTTTTTATAAAAAAGGACATTAAATTCAGCATCCAGAGGTAACAGTCTGGAATCGTCAAGCCATAACAACTGCGTTTAGCATTAAACAAACTGTCGCCTCTGTGTGTTGACTTCAATGTCCACCTTTATATTTTTGTCGCTCAATCCCTGATATTATTGAGCACTTTAACACATAACTATACCATATCTTAAAACTATATATATATATATGTGTGTGCGTGTGTGTGTGTGAAAATATATAGAAAATAGGAAAGAACTCGTTAGGTAAATAATCCAAAGTTCTTAAGTATCTTTGTTATTATTTTTAAAAAACAGTGCTCGATACAAAAGTACAGCCTAAATGGAATCATATTTTTAAATATATATATATATATATATATATATATATATATATATATATATATATATATATATATATACTGAGAGGAATATAAACGTAAGAGTAACAAATAACGACACTTCTCCAGTCATTAAAAATTAGCCAAACACACGCTCGTAAGCATAGTACAACAGAGGCATTTGTGTGCCAGTATCTGCTCATGTCCATCCAGAGATCCACTGGTAAATACTCTTCTTATCCTATTTTGCTTGTTTCAAAAACGAACCTAAATGACTTTTCGCGCTCAGCATTCGCTTCTGTGTAAGTTTAACATAGTCTGCATTATCTATAATAGTGTATGTTATCGTTGGAATGGACGGACGGACGGACGCTCGGGCGGACGGAAGGACGAACGGACGGACGGACAGGCAATCGGGCTCGACAGCGCCAGTAGTCACTGACTGACCAGTGGCATGTGGAACCAGTCCAAAAACCGTACGCTGCATCACTTTGTGCGCCCAGCACTGATGGGTGACCGCCACCACTATCAACAACAACAATAATAAAGCCGAGACGCTAAACTAGTTGAATCGCCAATAAATGGATTACCCACTCAAAACTTCTTCTCTCAACGCCACCGTAATCACAAGATGGCCGGAGGGGGATTAACGTTAATCCGTCACTTAAAATCGCTCGAGTTCACTTAAGTCGGTGACTGTCGCTGGTCTTTTAATATTATCGTTTTGGCATAGCGAGTGCGACTCTTCTAAAAGTGACGGAACGGATAGGGATTGACCAACTTTAGTCCTTCTTATTATGTTTTAATGCCTTTAGTTCTCTGAACCCGTTCTTTCTCTTTAAAAAAAAAAAAAAAAATCCTCTCCCTTTCTCTATTATTCATTTTCTTTCTTCTTTCACTTTCCGCCCTCTCTTTGTTTTTGTTTTTTATCTCTACGGCCATTTAATTCACTTTCTCTTCTTTTTTCTTATCTCTACTCCCATTTAGTTCTCTCTATCACTTTTTCTTTTATCTCTACAGCCATCTTCTTCTCCCTCTCTATTTTTCTTTTATAGCTTCAGCCATCTGCATCTCCCTCTCTTATCTCTTATCTCTGCAGCCATCTACTTCTCTCTCTCTCTTTTATTTCTACAGCCATCTACTTCTCTCTCGCTATCTTTTATCTCTGCAGCCAGATACTTCTTGACTTTTTCTTTCCTTTTTAACATATTTCCTAGAAGCGGTTTTTATACATTTTCCTTTTTTGTTACTTTCTTTTTTCATCACGTTAAGCATTCATCTTTTTTCCTTTCTTCTTTTTCCTACTCTTTTTTTCTATATCTTCCCCATTTTTCTTTCTTTCTTTTATACCCGCACTCATCTTCCTTTACTTTATGGCTGTCTTTCTCTTATAATACCACATCTTTTTCTAGAAACATTTTATTGGCTATCCCTTTTTGTTACTTTCTTTTTTCCTTTCTCCTTTTTCCTACTCTCTTTTGCTTTTCTTTTTTATGGACACCTTCTCTTTCACACATGCTCTCTCTCTCTCTCTCTCTCTCTCTCTCTCTCTCTTGACGTGCACAGATTTCTTAAAATGACTGAGGCGCGTCTCTTCTTGTTCTTATCCTCGTCACATTTCTTGGCGCTTTTAAAAGATTTTGCATGCTGAAGAGATATCAATCGCTTTATTTACACACAGTGTTAGACGAAGCGTTTCTGACGCAAATTACAAGTACAGGATCAGAGTGAAAAGTCATTTAAGTGGTGTTGACTTAAGCTAAACTATCATACGTTTCATTTCTGTACATACAGTTGCCTATTCATTCTTTTCATGCGTCTCTTTCCTCTACTCTCGATTCGTATACTCCTTTGGTATAAGGATTAATGTATAACCTTTACAGATCAAAGTTCGAGCGAAAGAGACTGAATCTTTATATACAAGTGCATAATAATACAATTAAAAAAAGGTAATCTAATCTACCATACCTCGCGTTTTCAAGTTTCGTAGAAATTAATCCGTTCATCAAGCGGTTGATAAATCATTTGGATTTATTAATGAATATCTTCAAAAATTTAAACACAATGTCAATTTTTATGCTCGGTTTTCTTAATTCCTGTTCTTGTATCTTTTCTCTCCTAAATAATGTTTTTCTTTTTCTCATATTCTTTCACACTCAGTAACTCCTTGCATCTTAGCGGCTTTATTGCTTTGTGTTGTGACCTAGGAAAGGTTACTGAATAGAATAATTACACGAAGGTTGGTAATGAACGATAATAATTAGGACAAGAACAACACATATAAGATTCGGGAACGGCAGGCAGAAGTAATAGTCAACTTCATAAAAGTTGCTGAAGATGCGAAATCCCACTGATTTGTCGAGTGCCTTCAAGTCGAAACAATTCTCATGGTGATGATAGAGTCAATATTTAATGTTTTTTTTATGCAACGTCTTTTAAGAAATACATAAGTTTTTCTTTTTTCTAATAATCAATTTTTTTAAAATAATTTCAGTGCAAGGTGTTGTAGCATACCTACGGATAATGGATATGTCCCCATTCACATAAATACAGTAGTAAATACTGTATGTTGGTCTGCAGTTGAAGATTCGTCTCCAGCTGTGCTGGTCAAACTCTTTGCCTCAGAGCAGAGAGGATACCCAGACGAGGCTATGTCGAAGGGAAGTGTCTCGTCTCGGGAAATCGCTACCTGACCCCGTTTTATACGGGGTCTACAAGGAATTTTTGGCCGAACCTACGGGGTCGGATACCCCATATTAAATTCGGCCTTGTGCCACATCTGATCGCGTGGGGCAGTTGGAAATTAATTGTGGAATTCACTTGACTCAAGTGGAACGCGTACATACGATCTATCGCTAAAGTTCCCAATACCACTCCCCTGTAACTACCTAACTCCTCGTGCTATCCTTTACTTTTACAAGAGTCAGGTCAGGTCTAAAATGGCGTCTTGTTGTCATATTTGGGCTGTCCAGTCCTGAATTTCCAGACTCGATAGAGTCGAAAAGTGTCTCCGCGTTTTGGGGGTGACAAATTATTTTCCACGCTGCAACCCTCTCTCACAGACGAGATGTAACTAGCTTCTCACTGATCTATCACTATTTCCATATTGCTCAGACGAATTAGTTCCACCAATTCTAACCTTTACGGCTAGGACCCATCATGCCATTCACATTGGAGCAAACCACCCTCATTCCCTCCGTATTCCATCGGTTCCACTCGAGCAGTTTCTTTCCGCAAACCACTGCTCTGTAGAACCGACTCCCAAGAGAATATTTCCCTGATCACAACAATCTTAATCTATTCAAGTCTAGAGTTAACCGTTATCTTCACCTATCTGCATAAACTATGCTTTTACACCGTATCGCTCTTCCTCGAGTGGATTTCGGGGCTTTTACAGCGAAAATACTGTACAGTAGTTCTTGCAAGCTTTATGCGGTATTATGGAATTTTATTGATATTTCTTTTAATGTTGTTGTTCAATGTTTAGACTATGGTTGTTCACTCAATATCTATGGATGTTATTCTGCCATAACCATTTCCATAATATTTTCTCTCTGTTTCCGAAGGTATTATCTTGTGCGATTTGATTCCAATATTAATATCGAGCCTTTCTTTGATTTTGGTTTCTTAGGGATAATATGCATCAATATTAAAACTAACAACTTCCCAAACCAATAATCACCCCTTTTTTTTCACAAGTCCTTTAGCCTTAAATGTCCCGAAGATAAAATCTTTATGTGCAATCGGATTAAGTTTTAAATAAAAAGCCTACTCTGGTTGACCTACACTGCTTTTTATCTCTGGCCATAATAGGCAATGTGGAGCCGAGGGTCATATCGTCGCACCATCTTGTCTTATAGGCGTTTTCCTTTGCCTTGGTGTCGACTTTGTCACGCCTGTTGTCTCTGAGATAATGTCCTTCACTCCAGTCGGCTGACGAATCCATGTGTTGCTATTCCTGTCATGTGAGGGGATGCCGAGCATGATTCGTTCCATTTTACTTTGGGCCACTGTAAGAGACTCTGCAGCTATGGTTTTGAGCACCCATGCCTCACTTCCATAAGTCATCACCGACAGACAATATGCATTAAACAACTTTCCCTTGATTTCGATTGTTGACTTGGAACTTCTCATGGTGCTATAAACTTTTCCAAAAGCTGCCCAGTTGAGCACAATCCTTCTTTTGATCTCCGAAAGCAAAGAATTATCTCTTGCAATCTTCTTTCCAAGGTACACATAATTTTATTTTTAGAAAAAGTGTTCAATAAAAAACAGTAGAGGATATTATAATTATTTTCTATTTTAAAAATATCGTTCCATCTCTACACAGGAAATTTAAATTTAATTTTATAATTAAATTTAAAATTTTAGTTTCTGCTTTAAAACATAGCAATTCCTGTATAGCGATGAACCATTCTTTAAAATAGAAAATAATTATATATATATATATATATATATATATATATATATATATATATATATATATTATATATATATATACACTTTTTTCTCACCAGTAACACAACTCGAGTTTTATGCTTGATGCAATTGTGAGACACTGATTAAAAATTAACCAGTTTGAATATTTATATATATATATATGAAGATTGCATAGAAGCATGAAACAGACTGTGGCTGATTAGTTTTGATTTCAATGTCCACTTATAAATATATATACCAGATGTAACAGCATAATTGTCCATCCCACAAAATGTTTAATATCTAAAAAAAAAACACTGAACGAATTGAGTTTCTTTTTTCTGGGTTTTCAGATATGGCTTTTAGCCATTTTGACACCATCTGTCGCAAGAATCACTGAAAAACCCTTTGACTTATTCAGCTAAAAAGAGAACAGGTTAAAATCGTTTTGTGCCAGCCCCACTGTATCAAAGGAGCAATGGTGAGAATATAAAATCATTGAGGTCGTCAGTAATGATACCATACACTGGCTTCTATCTTCAAATTCCATTCAAGAACCATCAAGATATATATATATATATATATATATATATATATATATATATATATATATATATATATATATATATGAACTCATGGGCTTCCTATCCTTAGCTCTGATTAATAAATGATGAACATGTCATTTTCGTTCGTGATTGATTTCATCAGTATTCTACTGTTAAGCTTGGAGAGTAATTATACATCCATATTGCTTAAAGTAAAGTCCAATAGTGTTATATAAACCCCAGAGAATTCCAGTAAGATATATTTAATCATTTCTAAGATACAATGTTTCAAACCTTAATCCAACAATACACTAGGTATATATATACATACATATACAGGGTGTCCCAAAATAATCTATACACTCTTTAAATCGTTATAACTTATTCAATTGATGTATTTTGACTTGTAAATAAGATTAATACAAGAGAAAAAATACACATTTAAAGAATTTGAGTGTAAAAGATACAAAAAAATAAACAGAAAGTTAATAAGATAAATTACTACTTGAGGCAATGGCAGAATGTTCATATAATGATGAGTTCATATCAAGTGCTCAGACTGATTGCCGTTCTGTTCAATACACTTTTTATATCCTGAAGAAATAGACCTACAAACGTCTAGTATCATTTCCTCTTGTATTTGAGCACATTCTTCTTCAATTGCTAATCTCATTTCAGCAATTGTTTCAGGTTTCCTGCTGTAACCGTGGTCTTTTAGAAACCCCCACAAAAAGAAATCCAAGGGTGTCAAATCTGGTGATCTAGGTGGGTATTCAACTGACCCTCTTCTTCCAATCCATCTGCTTTGCATATTTTCATCCATAGATGTTCTCACATCCCGGTAATGTATTATTAACTATTAATATTTAAAGAGTATATATATATATATATATATATATATATATATGGTGGCCTGACGATTGTGTCTAGCATGAAAATGACTGTTCCCTCTAAGTGTTGACTTCTATGTTCACTTTTATATTTACATACGCTCTATCTCTGTTATTTCACCACAACCCTTTTAAAGGGCTCTGGATGATCAGACTTTACTTCCAAAGGTTGAAATAAAAAATGATCCAGAGCCCTTTAAAAGGGTTGTGGTGAAATAACTTATTACATGGAACCTTAAAGTGATCTGTTTTTATTCAAACATATTTGCTCTGAATTCACATTGAGCTCTCTGGATATCATCCTCCTTGGGTCTACCCATACGGATTACCTAGTTTTGCATAAACTATATATATATATATATATATATATATATATATATATATATATAGTTTATGCAAAACTAGGTATATATATATATATATATATATATATATATATATATATATAATGATATTCGGCTTATACTAAATCCCTAATTTATTTCTGGTGAATTTGATTTTTAAATAGCTAACTAGCATTAAATTTAGTTTCTTTGTAGATTTTTTTAAACATTTTTAGACACTTAAATTACTATCAAACGTTTATCTAAATTGCTAAAGTTATGTCACCGGTCTCCTTCCTCCAAAAACCCTACGTAGATCTCTTATCTCTTTACTTCCCCCTTTTTTCTTTTTCATTTTTTCTTCTTTCTTCCTTTTCTCATATAATTTCCGTTAAGTTGACCGATTCAATAGGGTCAATGTCTGATCCTTACCCCCTCCTCCTTCCTGAATATTAAGTATTGTAATAAAAAGAAATATAAAGATATATTTTAAACTCTCCCTTCCCTCTCTAAGTTCGACCATGTCTCTCACACCATTACTCATCACCCTCTAATTCAACTTATATAAGCTTAATACTTCCCGTCAAAAGTGTAAATTTTAAATTGATTTTTTCGTTTCGTCTTTGAAAGTAAAGTCCGAGGATCCAGAGAAAAAATTCTCTGGTGAAATAAATTATTACTATGGTGGCTTAAAGTGATCTGTTTTTCTTTTAAATTAAATTATTCGCTCTGACTTAACATTGAGCTCTCGGAATTTCATCCTCCTTTGAATTATCCGTGCGCAGTAACAAGATTTTTGTTACTTATATATATATATATATATATATATATATATATATATATATATATATATATATATATCGAGAGTAACTGCAAAATTGTTCAAAAAGTGTGTATATATTGATGTAATAAGAAACAACAATTAGATTAATGATCCAAAGATCTTTAGTATTCATGTTTTTATTTTTAAAAAATAAATAAAAACAGTACTCGTTACAGAAGTATAGCTTACAATTATAATTATCATAATTATTTTTTAAAATATGATTCCATCGCATAATTTCAATGTTTCGAAACTGAGACTCAAGTCCTAATTTTTCAATATTAAACTTAAAATTTAGTACACAATTTCATTCTCAAGCGAGGTTTAGAATAACAGTTTCGAAACATAGAAATTTGTGTGTCACAGTGGAATCATATTTTTAAAAAATAATTATAATACATACATAAATATATATATATATATATATATATATACATATATATATATTTCATATTGTTCATATATATATATATATATATATATATATATATTTCAATTGTTCATATATATATATATATATATATATATATATACATATATATATGTTTCATATGTTTCATGCTTCATTAAACCCATTGCATATTAATTATTATTATTATTATTATTTATTATTATTACTAATATATATATATATATATATATATATATATATATATATATACTAATAATAATAATAATAATAAATATGCACAAAGTTTTAACTGTTCCCAGAAACCATGCATTTTTCTTATGTTTAACGTCTTTATTTTCTATTGCTTTCCTTGAAAAAGACAATTTATCAATTAGTCGCTCAAATTTCAGTTTAAACTGCTATATTCACTTTCTCTTTCGCAAAAATTCCCTTGAGAAAGACATGAATTCATCAATTCTCCGCTATCACAGCTATGGGCTAATTTGCGGAGTAGAGTAGACTCTCTAGCCTTGGATAGTAATCAGCCTAGTAGAAGGCACACTCTGAATTCCAAGTGACAGAAGAAAAAAGGAAGCCACAATATTAACTACCCCACCCCCACAAAAAAATGCGTGGAAATTCGTAGATAATAAAGAAAAGGTTATCAGTTGGCAGCCATCATCGCTTACGTCCTAAAGAGACATAGTATTTATTTTTAAAATTGCTATTGTATTTGAACTGTTCTCTACTACTATTACTATTACCATTATTAGGCAGTAAACGAACAATATTCTTCTTTTTCTTCTTTCGGCCTTAATCCCGAAAATAATCGTTGGGACGCCGACGTGCTGAACTGTCCACCATTCTCTTCCATCTGTGGAGCTCATGTGTCAGAGCCTGGTGCATCCACGAATGGTTTCTTGGTGTTTTCTCATCATGTGACGTGTCTTGGATCTTTAACTGGCGAAGCCCATCCCTCTCCAACTAGGTAGTCCTTCAACTAGGTGGCTCGTCTTGGTCGAGAAAACGTGTCCGTTGTAGTTCATCAGAGGAACGCTTCCGCTCTGGACGGTGACCTACTGACTTTTGGTTCTGTGGATGCTTGTTTTATACAGCTAAATACTCGATGTTTTGTTATTTTACGTAATTATCTCATTATAAACGATTGTAAAGAAAAATCCCTTATTATTCGGGTTAAGTTGTTTTTTTTCTAATGAGACTGATTCTTAAAGCTGAAAGAATTATTAAAAATGTTCGGCCATCTGTCTGCACCGCTTATTCAACTAATTTATTAAACCACTAAAGTTGCGTACATCTTTTTTATTCTTTTATTTTCTTAAAACTCGAATCTCAAAGCAAGATAATACATTATCTTCTCTTAGAAATCTATATTTTACATATCAGGTCTAAAATATTTAATAAACAAAACCTATATTGACATATCTTTAGAAATCTGTCTTGTACATATTAGATCTAAAAGAGCTAAAAATTTAATATGCAAAATCCATTTTCTCCGTGAACAATGTGTCTGTGAATGCGTATATCTTGTAAATTTCTCTGTAGTGTATCGGATCACGGATCAGTGTTACTGTTGTGGTATATGTGGCAAATAGGCTTGTCAGCAGTTGCTAACCCCTCGTCCAGCCGGTTTTGGATTAAGAGCTGCCATTCTCTAAGACTGGTTGCTAACCAAGGTTAGAAGGTGCACAGTCTGCCCTGTTAATATTCTTAAGCTTGTATGTCGGTTGAGAAGAAATAAATTCATACCTTTCCAACGGTATTCGTGTAAAAGCGAACGTAATGACCTCTGCTGGGATTTGAGCTCGGCACATCCCCACTTTCCACACAGATAACCATTACGCCATACTCTTATCCCGCGGATGAAAAATGCTAATAAAAGAATTTCTTTTTAATTATTGGGTCACTTCTATTGAAATTAATTGTGAAGCGTCTACATGTTGAATTTTTCCTTGTTTTTTAGCAGGTTTTCCATTATTTTTTCTTTTATCAAAGGTGACAAATAAATAATATACGAGAATTGTCCAGAAAATTATAAGCCTCACCTAAAAGGTGTTCGAGAAACAAGACAATTATTCTCTATTTTCAATATACCCACCCCATTTGATATCAATGCACTTGCAATTCCATCACCGAAGACGATGGCGCCCTGGCCCTCAAAAAACTCCTCCACAGCACATATGATTTCATTGTTTCCAAAATGACAACCCCAGAGGGGGGATTTGAGTTTAGGAAACAGGAAGAAATCAGATGGAGCTAAGACTGAAGCAGAAGGGGGATGAGGTAGCAAATGAAAGCAACAGTTGGCTGCTTCAGCTACTCCAACTTGAACAATGTGAACGGGCGAGTTATCCTGCAGCAAGAGCACGCTTCCTCTCAGTTTCCATCTGCATTTGAACTTGATTGCTTCCTCAAGTGTCTTAATTCTGATGCATAGTACTGTCCATTAATAATGTGTCCCCTTTCCAGGTAGTCTATCATGATTACGCTTTCAGAATAAAAAAAACAGAAGCCATCACCTTGCCAACAGACGCTGCCTCCTTGAACTTCTTCGACGCGTGGAGAACCAGAGTGTTTCCACTGTGTGACATCCTCCCGGGTGTCGCTGCGCCAAATGTGACGTCTAACTAGCCGCGTCCGTCGTGCTATCCTGTCCTGTGACGACCAACTCGCTTGGTATTGGTCGCGGCACCAAATGTGACGTTCTAACCTTTTGGTGATTCGGATGGCAATCTGGTTAGGTTCGGTATCAGCCTTGTCGTTCCCAGCTCGCCTCCAACGTCTGGTTACCGAAGTAACTGTTTTGATTTCCAGTCTAACCTACCCACGTTGTGAATTGATCTTAGGCAGACGAAATCAATCAGTCGCTTGGACGTAATGCAAGTCGAGTTCGAATAAGGGCGATATCGCACAAATATATGTAAAAGAAAAGAAAATAATAACTCGAAAACTTCAAATGTGTTAAAAAAGGATAACAATATTTTATATATGGTTGCTGAATACAGGACTGCGTCTACTTCCCAACCCGCTATATGGATTCGTGACACTTTGTGTTTGTTAGGCGAGTCTTAACATCTTAAGTTGTTTTCTCTTTAAGAAACTGGTTCTTGGTGTATCTTCAGGTGATATTCGTAAAACCTGTTTTGGTGGTGTGAGTCTAAGTCGTTCTTCAAAAATAAATTGTTCTTGGTTAGAAATTGAGTTCGGAATTTGCGCGAATCTTAGTCAGCTCCTACGAGGTGGGTCTTCAGAGCTCTCAGCTCACTGCAACTGCTTGCCTGTCTGTCTCCAACCCCAACTGCGAACTTCACTCAACTTAACTGGAAGTCGAACTCAACTGCACTTAACTCGCTGCGACTCTGCTTATATGGACGCCGACCAAAACCGGGGGGTGGGGCTTGTCGGGGTTTGAGGTTCCTTGATGATTCTAAACCCACAATCCACTTCTTTGTTTTCGGTCAGGAAAATTTTATTATTTTCCATTTTTGGAAGTCTTCCTTCTTCCCACCTTCTGTTCTCATATTGGTATCTCACCCATACCCTCAGAGTGTGTCAACGGGTTTCCCCTCTCTCTCACAGTGGCATCTCACACCTATCCCTTCAGGAGGCGCAACAGGCCTCCCCTCCTTCTTCACATGATTACCTCCGCCTAACGGTCATGCCACCATTCAGCCAATGGGCGCTCAGCAGCGTGGGTGTGGCCAGACTAGCCTCGGTTTAAAAAATCTTGCTCAAAGAAAAAAAAATTATCTTCCCTTTTTTTTTTCCTTTTCTTTCTTCTCTTCGAGGAGACCTCACACCCTAGACTCTTTATCTTAACCGAATCATCTGGAATTCGTCAACCAGCTTTTCGCCAGCTTCAAGTGGGTGGTCATATGATGAGATCGCATTCTGGCGTTAATTAAAAATAATTTTCTTATCATAGCCAGACCCTGGTACAAAACAGATGCCTTTTTCAAAAGATCTTCGTAGATAGCCAATGGCTCAGTCTTTTGTTTTTGTAATTCTGCGGTTGATCCAACAGACATTTTCTGCGACCTAAATAATTTTTATCTATTTAGAATTCTGCCCTGTAGGTCATTTGACTAAGCCTGAAATTTTCACCCGCCCAGTAACATAAATCAGATTAAATCCAGTATCTTCCTTTCTCGACAATGGAAATAAAAAAATTTACCACTTTTCTTTGTCAGAAAAATAACACCGCTTAGTGTCCTTTTCGTGATGGCTTCTTATCACCTAACTTTAATTCTCGCCTTTCTTCTTTTTTTTTCTTCTTTCTTTTTTTAGCAAGCCAAATAGTGTCACAATCCTCCCTTAACCTATTTTGTCTTTTACTCGTAAATAACACCTAAACCCAAATACATTATTTAGCATGCATCATGCATCATGCATCTGTCAGATGCAATTCTATTCTTCTTTTCTTTTTTACGGTTTTACATGCAAGGTGATGTACTTTTCATCTTCTTCTGTTCTACATGCAAATGTAATGTTCTTTTCATCTTCTTCGTTCTACATGCCAATGTAATGTTCTTTTCATCTTCTTCGGTTCTACATGCAAATGTAATGTTCTTTTCATCTTCTTCTGTTCTACATGCAAATGTAATGTTCTTTTCATCTTCTTCTGTTCTACATGCAATTGTAATGTTCTTTTCATCTTCTTTTGTTCTACATGCAAATGTAATGTGTGCGTGTACCTGTGGGTGTATGTGTGTGGTTATTATGGCTTGTTTTTCTTGGTCAATGTTTTTCTCTCCGCTGTAGGGTTTTTTCCGCCGCTCGTGTCGGTCTCACGCCAGCCTCCTCCATCGGTCTTTCAACAATTTCTTCGCTGATTCTGTATGAGTAAGGAACACTGCTCGGCATCTCCCTCTCGAGTTGCTGCACGGTCATTTGATTATCTCTAGTTAATTTCCTCTTACTCCTAATCTTCCATATTGCCATACCCACTATGGCTATAATTATGAATGTACCCATCATTGCCGACCGACTTATCGCGATTTGCTCATCATCTTCCCAAGCCATAGCTTCATTTCTCAACGCACTTAACTTGTCCCTCAATTGATCCATATCGATCTTTTCTATCGGCTTCATTAGTACTGGCATTTTATTCAAGGTAACATTGGAGAATCCCTTCACTATTGGCTCCCATAACTCTGTACAATTGACTAAGCTTCTGCCAATCAATTCTATGATTGAATCTTTCTCTTCATATCTTTTTTCTTCCTGGTAATAGGGGGTCAGGAAATAAATATCCCAAATGCCGAACATCCCATGGGTAACTTTAACAGGAATAATGGTGGCCTTACTCTTAATGTCCTTGTGGACTCTCCCCCACATACCCTAGACAAGCTGATGGGTTTCTGTGTGGCCACTACCCACACCCCGTCTGAAATACTGATAGCTTGTGGTAATGCCGTGTTTGCTAATACCTCTACTTGACAAGTTCTCTTAATTCCCTCTTTCTTCCCTTCAAACATTTCTAGTATGCACATTTTGTGGTTACCAGCTATATAGATAGGGCTTAACGATGTACAAGTCCCTAGAGCATCATTTCTACACTTTCTAGCTTCTTCAGCTGTTAGCAACATGAATTTTGTTCTACCCGAATTTAAAGCTATGTATTCTGTTTCCATCTTGTACGTTGCTACCATTCGTGTAGCTACCATCATCATCATCATCATCATCAACCCTTTCATTTTGATCATTCCTGCAACAAGATTCTCTTATTTTTTTATTCTTTATAACCATTCGCTCTTGTTCAATTCTTCACTCAATTATTCCATAATTTCTTTCTAAGTTTGTAACACTTCAACTCTTCCCTCCCCTAACTAACTCCTAGCAGACAGAACGGTCCGGGTAGGTGTGTGGCGCTCCCACTTCAAAGGTCGTACTACATGGCACCACTGATGGCCAGTTGGCAATGCCAATAATCTTCTTCCGTCCTTCGTGAGGTGCAGCTCGCGACTCCATTCCCTCCATCCACATCCACCACAGTCAGCCAGTAGGCTTTTGGATGAGCCAGTGTCGTTATCTGTCGATACCCAGTGCTTCTATTCTACACCGCCTTGTTTGTTCTACTGAGACTTGGGGTTCTCCACCCTTCTCAATCTCATCTTTAGAGGTAGTTCTTGCTCGACCTCTAACCTTCCCTCGGTGTTTAATTCCCGTTCAGGAGGTGTTTTGTCCTCTTCTTCCTCTCCTGATTCTTCCTTCTGCTTCGAGTCCGCGCCCTGGACGTCTTCATTACTTCTTGACTCGATGCCTAAATCTCTCCTGTTTCTTAGTCTTTCTCTGAGTTGGGAAAGGGGTATTTGATCCTCTTCCCCCCACTCGTTGAACTCTTCGTCTTGTTTAGGGCGCCTCTTTTTAGAGCGCTTGACTGCTTGATTGGATCCCTTCGTTTTTCTCTTCCTTTTCTTTGGACATGGGGGTGCGATGGTGACATCACAGGGTCTTCTCTGCACCGATTCAGGCGACGACTGAACGCCACTGATCCCGAGGGTTCCAACTCCGTCACTCGGATCGCTTCGTCTATCTGGCCAAGTCGATCTATCTCTTCATTTTCCTCGGAATCTTCTCCCGTCTCCATTTCTTCCGGCTCAACCAGAGTTACCTTCCTTGTCCTTGCCTTTTTAGGCCTCGGCTCGCTCATTTCCAGGTTAGCTATTTCAGCCCTCTTCAGATCGTTGGCATGGACCCTCCTTGCTCGTCCTGCCACTTGATCCCATATTACATATGATACTGGACCCGTCTGCTCTACTATCCGGTAGTACGGTTCCCATCTGTGGTCCAGCTTTCCTTCTCTCTGTTGGATTTTATAGTAGACAGGGTCTCCAACCTTCAATTCTACCTTTCTTTCAGCATTGACTCTCTCATTTCTTCTCTTCTGTGCCCTCTTTATTCTTCTTCTGGCCTGTACAAATATTTTATGTTGTTGTTCCAGCAACAGCTGATGATGATCTTCTCCCATATACTTTCTTCGGGGCTTCAACAGGTTATCCACAGGCAGGACCACGTCTCTACCAAACAACATAAAGTAAGTAGGTTTCGTTTATCGTAAACCTCACGGCCGCCAGAGCCTGCGTCAACTACCTGTATTCTCTCTGGCCAGCTTGGCCAGCACATCTCCGAAGGTTCTATGAAACCTTTCCCTTGGGGGTCATATGGAGATGATTTACGTGCTCTATATTCAAAACTGTCAGCACTTCTTTCATTATGCTGTTTATATTCTCTGTGCCATTATCAGTGACAAGTTGCACAGGGGCGCCATACCTCGGGAAGATTTCACTTATTATCAAATCGGTTACAGTTTTCGCTTTCTTGTCTGGTACTGCATATGCCTCAGGCCAATTTGTTAGCCAATCGATAAAACTCACTATATAGTTGTTTCCTTGTGCAGTTTCCCCATATGGTCCTGATACATCCATACTCACTTTCTCGAAGTTCGGCACGTCCATCTCCTCCAATGGTGCCATTTCCTGCTTTCTGCTCTACGACTGGCACACTACACAGTTCCGAACATAGTTAGTGATGATTGTTAATTACTCCGATTCTATAGGCTTTATCATCTACTCCATGCTCTACTTTTACAGATCTTTCTTCCAGTTGTTTCGGTATACTTGAGAGTAAATCTGCGCACGTGTTTTCCTTCCCTGCCAAATACTCTATCTTACAGTGGTAGCCACTTAACTTTAGCGCCCACTGTTGAATCTTATTATTTGTCCATTCTGCCTGCAGTAGGTACTGCAGAGGCTTGTGGTCTGTTTTTATAGTAAAGACCGCACCATTCAAGTAGTAGTCCAGTTTTTGGAGAGCATACATGATAGCATATGCTTCTCTTTCTATTACTGGCCATCTCTGTTGTGTCTCTGAGAGCTTATGAAAGAGAAATTATATCGGTACCTCCTCTGGTATGCCTGGCACTGGTCCTTCTTTATCGAGATACGGCTGGGTAAGAACTGCTCCTACACACTGCTCACTGGCATCAGTGTATAGTACCATGGGCTTGCTGAGGTCTGGGTACGTCAGCAGTTGGACGGCTGTCAACTGTTCTTTTAAGGTATCAAATGCACGTTGACAGTCTTCTATCCACTTGAACCTAGCGTATTTCTTCGTCAGGGCTACTAGTGGTATGGCAATTCTCGAGAATGCCGGAACGAATCGTCGGTAGTACCCTATAGCTCCTATAAAGCCTCTTACTTGTCTCACTGTCTTAGGTTCTGGCATTTCCCTTATGACTTTCACCTTATCCATGTCGGCTTTAATACCGTCTCCGTTTATAACAAAGCCCAAATATCTAGTCTCCTCCTTCAGAAACTGACACTTCGACAATTTCAATTTTAAGCCGTGCTTTCTTAGTCTTTCCAACACTTGTTATAGATGGAAAAAATGTTGTTCTACTGTTTCTGAAAATATCAAAATATCATCTAAATATGCCATGGCAAAGCTCTCGCATCCTCCTAATACTATTGACATCAGCTGTTGGAAGATTCCCTGGGCATTGGCTAAACCGGTAGGGCTTCAATTTCACAGGGGGGGGGGTGATCGCCGGTGTCGATTTTCATTTTTACTGTGTAGGTCTGGCCCAATTCCTTATCTGATTTGGCCACTAGATCTCGATTATTTCTCAGCAGACCTCCCACTCTGGCCCTAAATTCATCAGGTGCCAATATATCCCCTATTCCTTCTGTTTGCTCCACAAGTTTTCCTCGTTTCTCCTCGAATCTCACTCGATTCAGAGTTCGTAGGGGTAGTGCTTTTCCTATCTCTTCCCCTCTCTTAACCTTTATCGTCTTTTGGGCCTGGTTCACCATCATAATGGGTACTAATTCAGCTGCCTCCACTACTGCCTCACACAGAGTTACCTCATTTTCTTCTAGGCCTTCCCTTCTACAGGGACCAATTGCAGGGTTCCTTTTCCTATTTTCTTCCCTGTCATTAGCCTACCCTTTCCCGGCACCGCCGTTCTCGTGGGTAGCTTTACATCTTCCTCCACCACTATTGTTATATCTTTTTCCGGTGGGCATCCCAATGGCGTTTTCTCGCCATTCACTACCAGCACAGTGGGGTTGAACTCTATCCGAGCCCTCTGGCTCCGAAGCCAATCTTCTCCCAAGATTGCTTCCGTACACAGGTTGGGGGTTACGTAGAATCTCTGGGTACTTCTTAATTTCCCAATCCTCACAGGGAACCTCGCCATCCCTTTTATCTCCAGGGGGCTCCATCTGACTGCGTGACCTCTATGTCCGCTTCCTGTAACCCATTCTTCCGTTTCACCCGCCTGTATGCTTCCTCTCTCAGCAATGAAACAGACGCTCCTGTGTCTATCAGGGCTTTCACTGCCCTACCCCCTATCTCTGCCCTACAAGACAGCTCCCTCTCCTGCGTCAGCGAGGAGAATACTTGGGCTTTCCTTTTCCTGGGTCCCACCCTTGGGTCATCCCAGACATAGGCGCCGGTAGCAACAAACTCCTTTCATTCTTCTCATATGGGTGAGTTCTGCGTTTTCTGCACCTGGGCGGTCCCGGCTGGATCTTTCCCAGTCTCTTGCGGCTGTTCCTAAGAGTACAATTCCTCTTCAGGTGCCCTGGTCCCCTACAAAACCAGCACCTTCTTGTTGGACAGTTTACCGCAAAGTGGCCCACCTGACCACATATCCAACATTTAACTCTTCCTCTCTTCAACTGGGCCACCCTCTCCCTTATTCCTGGGGTACCTGCCCTCTACCTAAGTGGCTCTCCTGACCACATGTCCAACGTTTTGCTTCCCTTCTTTTTATCTGGGCCACCCTCCCTCTTAATTCTGAGGTGGCCCGCTGGCTTTTCCCTGGTTTTGTCTTTTGGGCTCGGCCTTCTTTAACGATATCGGTGGGGCACCTTTTCTTAACCCGTACCACTTGGCCAGGTGTCCCCTCTTCCCACACCTAGTACACTTATCCCGCTCAAAGTCTGGGGGCAAACACCACTTCGTCGGACATTCCGCTCCTCTGTGGTCCTCATATCCACATGTCCAGCATACCAGCCCGTATCGACCCGGTGTGGGCTTATAGAACCCATGCCTTGTTGACCAAGCCTTTCTTATGGGGTCTTCTTCCCACACCTCAGGCTCATCCACCTCTAGCTTCACCTTCCGATTCCACGCGGGGGGGTCTACCTCCTTCCCCCTTTCTTCCGACCTCTCGAATTAGCTCTTGCTTCTTCCCACCTCTTTTTACTTTCTCCCAAACTCCCTGGCTCTCTTTGGCCAGCGCCACTGCTGCCGATAACCTTAGCGGTCCTTCCTTCAACACATCGTGACGAACACGCTCGTCACTGAGCGCTTCCACATACAGATCAGCCAACTGGGCCTGCATGACCGCATTATTTCTCACTACCTCTGGGAAAGCTAATGACGACAGCTTCTCCGCTCGGGTCCTCAATTCTCCAGGGGTTTCGTCCCTCAGCTGCGTCAACTTCAGGAGGGCTCTCATGGCCTCCATCGCCCTCCCCCCGTCGGCGAACTCCCGAGTTAATAATTCTTCCAACCTTTCCCATGTCAAGTGGGGCTCACTGGCTAAGAGTCCTTTTATAAACTCAGACGCTTTCCCTCTGGTGGCATCATACGCCAAATAAAGGGTTTCTTGGTCTGAGAGTCCATATATTACGCGGCTCTTATCCAGGACTGCCAGCCAATTCTTAAAATCCCTTTTACTACCGTCAAACGCCGGGACCCTCGGTCCACCCAATAATTTTCTCAGGTCTGCTGGCAATCCCTGTTCAACCCCCTCTTTCTCTATGTCTACCCTATCTGGCTCGTAGTCAGACATATTTAACACAGCAAAAGAAAAACAATCTGAGCAGCAACAGTCGAGATTGGGAGATCAACCGAAAATAAAGTGTCCTACCTGACAGACGATTTCTGCTCGTTCTTCTCAGGTTCCGGGTTGTCATACTAGAGTATCTGGAACCGAATAGTTATAGCCAAACAAAGTCCTTTGGTTCCCACTCTAGTCTGTTTCAATTTGAGTCCTTGAGACGCCGTGTGTTGTCCTGGTCGAAATTTTTCTGCAACTCCTGTGGCAGCGGCTGATCCAGGGTCTTATCCTGCTGTCACGGCACCAATTGTGACGTCCCCCGGGTGTCGCTGCGCCAAATGTGAAGTCTGCCTAGCCGCGTCCGTCGTGCTATCCTGTCCTGTGACGACCAACTCGCTTGGTATTGGTCGCGGCACCAAATGTGACGTTCTAACCTTTTGGTGATTCGGGTGGGAATCTGGTTAGATTCGGTATCAGTCTTGTCGTTCCCAGCTCGCCTCCAACGTCTTGTTACCGAAGTAACTGTTTTGATTTCCAGTCTAACCTACCCACGTTGTGAATTGATCTTAGGCAGACGAAATCACTCAGTCGCCGGGCCGTAATACAAGTCGAGTTCGAATAAGGACGATATCGCACAAGTATATGTAAAATAAAATAATAACTCGAAAAGTTCAAATGTGTTAAAAAAGGTAACAATATTTTATATATGGTTGCTGAATACAGAGTGTTAACGGGTTTCCCCTCTCTCTCACAGTGGCATCTCACACCTATCCCTTCAGGGGGGCGCAACAAGCCTCCCCTCCTTCTTCACATGATTACCTCCGCCTAACGCTCATGCCACCATTCAGCCAATGGGCGCTCAGCAGCGTGGGTGTGGCCAGACTAGCCTCGGTTTAAAAAATCTTGCTCAAAGAAAATAAAATTATCTTCCCTTTTTTTTTCCTTTTCTTTCTTCTCTTCGAGGAGACCTCACACTCTAGACTCTTTATCTTGACCTAATCACCTGGAATTCGTCAACCAGCTTTTCACCAGCATCAAGTGGGTGGTCATATGATGAGATCGCATTCTGGCGTTAATTAAAAATAATTTTCTTATCATAGCCATACCCTGGTACAAAACAGATGCCTTTTTCAAAAGATCTTCGTAGATAGCCAATGGCTCAGTCTTTTGTTTTTGTAATTCTGCGGTTGATCCAACGGACATTTTCTGCGACCTAAATAATTTTTATCTATTTAGAATTCTGCCCTGTAGGTCATTTGACTAAGCCTGAAATTTTCACCCCCCAGTAGCATAAATCAGATTAAATCCAGTATCTTCCTTTCTCGACAATGGAAATAAAAAATTTACCACTTTTCTTTGTCAGAAAAATAACACCGCTTAGTGTCCTTTTCGTGATGGCTTCTTATCACCTAACTTTAATTCTCGCCTTTCTTTTTTTTTTCTTCTTCCTTTTTTAGCAAGCCAAATAGTGTCACAACTGTTTGCTTTGATTCAGGTTCGAAGTGGTGAACCCAGGTTTCATCTT
Source organism: Acanthosepion lycidas (assembly GCA_963932145.1). NCBI lineage: Eukaryota > Metazoa > Mollusca > Cephalopoda > Sepiida > Sepiidae > Acanthosepion > Acanthosepion lycidas. Next base: position 67,779,141 of record OZ010573.1, read on the forward strand.
GAGTTACTAATCCACGGTGGAAATTTTCAAGGCCAGCCTGGAGTTAGAAGTGTCCTGGAAATGTCAACATTTTACAGCTTCTCCTATGGTGTTAGAATTCTTGGGACCGATCTTGCAGAAAGATTGCTCAACCCTCAAGATTTCAGTTAAAACACTATTAACCGAACCAGAACTAATGTCTATGGACATAGCTATCACTAAGACGTCTGTCATCCAAAACCATACGAGGAATGGCATCAACACCATCAGTGTTTGAGGTTTTGGGATGACCTGACCGAGGCTCATCTGTGCTGTTCCTGGCCCACTTTAATTCTTAAACCCACTTCTTCACAGCTGCATAGTAAAGGGAAGTCCCCAGCAAGTGTCTATAGCATGTCCTCATGGATTTCCTTGGGTTTCATACCTTTCTTTTGCAGATTCTTTATGGCTGCTCGGGCCTCTGTTTTGTCTAGTTTTAGATTTGTCTCACACCTCTCACCTCTGTATGGGCCTCACCTACACAGAAATTAAGCCAGAATTCTGAATTAATTTTTCCAGTTTTATAAGAAATTGGAGTGTCTTGACACAACAAAAAAAAATCAACTATGGGTCATCTTTTGGGTCGAGGCTTTGAACCTTTCAGAACCACCCTCGTAGACTTACTTTTTCTTTTCTTATAGATTACACAACGGAAAGAGGATCGGTCGAAACCTCGTATTAACAAGGACACAAAGAAAGTCATTTTTTCAAACAAGAATTGCAATCTCAATGGCTCTTCATAAAATTATAAATAATCCTAGTTTTTAACCAATTTAAAATCTTTATTTTTTACTTATTGAAGAGATAGCCAGGTTTGATTCTGATATTAGGTTGGTGCAAAAATAATGACGTAATAATGTCGTTTTTTGACGTATTTTTAACGTAAAAAACGACATTATTACGTCATTATTTTTGCACCAACCTAATAATTAGAAACATAGTAACATATGTGAGAAAACGACATTATTTTTGCACCAACCTAATAGAAATAACAGGTTTAGTTATTAATAGTAGAATGAATGACAGGATTCGAGAAGTGCTTTTAGAAAGCATGGTCATTTATTGTTCCAGACCACGGTTACTACAGGGTAACTGAAAAGTAACTCCCTATTTTATGTATGATGGACTCTGCCGTCTTGTAAAAATTATAATTAGACGGGAGAGTCCATCATATATAAAATAAGGAGTTACTTTTCAATCACCCTGTATACTGAGCTACCATGTTGCAAATTGGGCGACATTTGAAATCTCATCGCTACTAAATTTTAAAAATAACTTTCTTCAAATTAGTAATCAAAGTGGTAGATATAGGCTTGAATAACGACGGACGAATTTTTGTGGTGAATGTGTAAATTGTAATGAATGAATGGGTCGTGAATCTGATCAGCTAGGTATAAGATAGTGTCAACCGGCCTCAACCCATTACCCACTTTTAGGCCTTGTGCCACAATAAATCAGCATTTGTAATCAAAGCTTAGCTTATTTTTAAAGTAGCCCAAAATGTCGCAAATAGCGAAATGCAAATTTTACTTGCGTTGGGCTTTCAAAATGGCATCAGCTGGTAACTCTGATTCTTAATGATAATATCAACCGTTTCCTTATAAGGAAACATTCGGCATCCATTGACCGATCAGCCAGTGCGAGTATAGTATTTTATAAAATCTTTTTATTAAAACAACTTTTCAGACCCAGTAGCTGTTATTGTTCTTTCAAGTACTGACGGGTGTTTCCTTCCTAACCTTCTGTTTGAAGTGCGGAGGGGCGTCAATATCTTGATTGTGCAATTATTTTCTCATCGAGTTACATGTACGATCCATTTTAGTTGTTGCTACTGTGGAAAAACCTCAGTTGATATCTTTTCGTTTATTCGATACTTGTATTTTCTTGTGATTCTGTAGCGCCAGTCCACGGGGTTCGAAAAAGGATGGGTCTTGCTAACACCTACACAGACTTCAATCGACATATTGAACTAGTCTTTGGGTAACAATAAAAGAAGAGAGAATATTTCTTTCTTTCTTTCTTTCTTTCTTTCTTTCTTTCTTTTACTTTCTCTTTTTATTATTTTCCCTCCTTTTCTGTCATTTTTCCTAACAAACTGAGTAGAAAACTCACACATGAAATAGTTCCAACCTTGACAGAGTTTAAAATCATTTACGCTCTATTGTGGTGGTGGGGGTGATTTATTTTCAGCTTCTCTTCCACAGAGGCAACATTGCAAGGCTATTACCCGCCTTTCGTAATTTCCATGATCAATATTTAAAGATCCATTCTTTAGTTCCATCTGTTCAGACCTTTACATCGTCCTGGGTATGACGATAAACGACACCCGCAGCAACGCCTCTGATGTGGGAGGTTTTTGAGGAGCGTGGAACCGCCTCTTAATTACTGTTGTCCTCAAGTCCAACTTAATCCGGGGTGGTAGTTAGGGTCATCAAACTAGGGTCAAAACACTATGAAAATATAAAAATACATTTTTATAGTGAAAATACCAGCAATACATTTTTTTTAAATATTACCAGCAATATTTTTGACTGTGACAAAACCCTCTTTGCAAAAATACGTCAATGAAACCTGATCTATAAACTGATTTCTTACAAAAAATACATATTCTATTCGTACGAACCTATCCTAAAAATTTTCTCTGTATTAAATAGCACATTGAGGTGTTGGTATGCCGTAAAACAAAATAAAATAAACCATCAGACTTTTACAGCCAGGACACACCATGCTCCTTCCACGGAGTTGAATCACCCCCATATCCTCCCTATTCCAAATCTAAGGAAAAAAGTTCACATTTTCCTAAGTATTGCTACTTAGAACGTAGAACAGATTCCCACGTGGAGGCTTCCCTAAACACTACAATCTTAACACTTTCGAGTCAAGGGTCAATCGCTTAGAGATGAAAATGCCCTACCTTCAATCCACACGTGGATATATACATCTACATAAGCATATGCATACGTTCACAAAAACATGACTCAGATGTGTGAATTCAGAGTTTTTCTTCTCTTAGACTGGTTGACAACTAAAGCTGAAGAGCTATTAGTACTACCATTTAACCCATAGATGGGAGAAATTGATCCAATCATTTCCTCACGGTTTTTGTATGAAAGTGAATGTAAGGAAAAACTGTAATTCGAACTTGGCTCAACGATTTCTAGTTCCCGACCGCTAACCATTGCACAACCCATACATAGATATGGCCAGCACTCCTGGCTAATAGAGCCGCTAGCCAGTCCCTGTTGCAGAAGCCTGCACAGGCACATTTGTATTTCTTCAACACTTGCAGTGTCAACCTGTAGTTTATGCTTCAGTTATGCTGCGTAGAGTTATATGTTCTGTGAAAGAGTCAAACTTACTGACGCAAATCCCAGATATTCGTAGAAAATTAATAAATGCGGATAGTGCAAAGGTTATCAGCGAGTAATGTTCAAATTCTCGCATAGTCTGTTCCGTTCCCAATTGCGTAAATACCCTTAGGGAAGGCATGAATCCGTCTCTTCTTCTTCCAACTATGAATTAAGTAACCAAATAGACTGAACTCACTTGCCTTCACTGGCACACAGTCTAAAAGTAGGAAAACGGTGAATTCCAAACCATAGAGAAGGCAATGGGAAATCACTATACTATTTTTCCACAAAAATTCATTACAGTTCACTGATAACAAAAAGGAAGCTGTGGAGAGCCATGATTACCTATCTTCTCAAGAGATGATATCTAAAAAATATAAATAAGTGAAGTAATTACTTATGTTAGTAGCGAGTGGAAGAGAAGCTGAAAATAAATCATCTACCACAATAGTGCAGAAATGATTTTGAACCCTGTCAAGGTGAGAAATATTTTATGTTCGAGTTTTCTATTCAATTTGTTAGGAAAAATGACAGAAAAGGAAATATATATATATATATATATATATATATATATATATATATATATATGTGTGTGTGTGTGTGTGTGTGTGTTCTATCTCTCTGCGTATTAGTAGTTGTAGTACAGTTTTCCGTGTCTTGTATAGCAACCGGGTTTGCTAGGCATAGCCACCCTATGTTCACCAGTTGTTCTCTATTTATACTTGTCTATCCAATTTGCATACGATACTACAATATATATTCGCTTTTGTTTTTATTATTACTCTAAGACATGCCTAGTGTGTGTGTGTGTGTGCGTGTTTATACGTGTATGTGTGTAAACGAGAGATAAAATTTATATTCCTTTACGCTCAGAATTTCTTCTCACTTGCTGAGGCTTAAAGTGGATGAGGTTGAAAGAATAAAGAAACAGAAACTGCGGAGGGCCATGATCGCATACGCTCTGGAGAGATATTATATTAAAAAATATTAATAAGCAATTAAATTAGCAATACGTACTTAAGTTGATTTGTGCGTACAAGTGTATGTATGTCTGTGTGTTTGTACGTGCGTATGTGTAAAGGAGAAAGAAAAGGTCTATTCCTTTTCCTTTCAGAATTCTCTCCCACGTGCTGATCCTTAAAGTGGACGTGATTGCAAGATCTGTCATTTTTTTTCTTTCTAAACTACACGTGTCCAACGATGCGCCACCAATCAGTAACCTTTTTCCTGTCTATCAAGGCTCCTCACTTACTTCCCTCTTCTCGCTCCACCTTACTATCTCTTCGCACTGTCCCCTCACGCTACCCTTTCGGCATCGACCTGCTAGCACTATCCGAGACAGGTTACCTACACTCACCCTATCTCACGCTTCTAACCCCACAATCCACCCCAACCAGTTTTTTTTTTCAACTCTCAGCGTGTCATCAGTTGAAATCATCATCCAGCGATCAGGACAAGGACGGAAACCTTTCGTCCGTAACTGTTTTACTGTAGCGCCATCTGGTGATAATTAATTTTACTGCGGCTTTGTCTCACTGATAGATTGGATTTTAACTGGCGACCTTCTCCTTACTTTTTTATGTGCATACAATTCTCGCCAATGTTCGAGTCATTTTGCTCAACCCGTATTACCCATGATGCTTTCCTTCCAGCTATTCCGATTTCATTTTCTCTTGCTTCTCTTCTTCTTTCCCTTATCCTGTCTTTATTGTCCCCTTATCTTCCACCTACTCTCTTTTATACTCTTTTACTTTCCGTCTTTCTCCATCTCTTTTTATTTTTTTCCATATTATTTTCCCCCTACTCCCTCCTATTTCTTCTTAATTTTCTTTTTTTTTTTCTCACTCCCCCCCCCCCGCTTATGGATT
>OZ010573.1:67789376-67934376 GCA_963932145.1 Acanthosepion lycidas
ATAAACTGTTACTAACAATTGATGGCATACTAAGAAATTAAAAAGAGGGTGTTGTAGAAAGGGAGAAAGGATGAGAAGCTGGAGTAGGTAACATATCTCTGATAGGGTCATCAAGTCGTGAGGCCAGAGTAGTTGTAAGTTCGATCTTCACTGGATACTTACTGGATACTTACTTCGACGTTAAACAGCAAGCAAACATTGACATGCAAAATCAACTACCTTAACTTTTTTAAGCGAAGAGTAATGGTTAACGAGGCTAATATCGTTGAACAATAGTACTCAGTAGTGAGTACGAGCCTCACCGGATGCCTTGTAATAAATCCCCAAAAGCTTAAAGTTTTCAGCGTGGTGTAATTGTTAACGAGGCTAGTCTCGTTGAACAATACTATTTACTGGGCGCCATTTAGTAAATTTGACGTTAAATAACCCGAAAAAGCTTAAACGTTTCAGCGTGGGATAATATTTAAAGAGGCTAGTCTAGTTGACTATTACTACAGAGTAGTGAGTTTGATCCTCACTAGGTGCCGCATACTTAATTCGACCTTAAATAACCCAGTAAGCATTGACGTGTCGGAAAATCAAACAACTAATCAAAACCTAATCAAGAAAGTTACATCGAGGCTTTCTACGGAAATATATTAGTTTTTACCAATTACTTATATTAGGTTGGTGCAAAAATAATGACGTAATAATGTCGTTTTTTGACGTTAAAAATACGTCAAAAAACGACATTGTTACGTCATTATTTTTGCACCAACCTAATAGTTGTATACCTTCATTCACGCGCACATAACAAACACACATACATATGCACACAAAATAAACAAAAAAGTATATGCACACGTATGTACAATGCACCAGGACTAATATACACACAGGCATTTCCTGACTATGAGACCTGGGTTCGAATATAACCAGGAAGGTGACATAAAGATGTTACCGGTAGAGGAGAGGCGGTACCGTCATACGTAACATTTGAAAAATGCCTGAAAACCCACACCACAGGATGACCCAAGCTTTGCAAGTAGATAGACGGGATTTGTTCAGAAGCCGTCGGTGGTTGTGCTAGGCACGGGTTTGACCTTAGTGAAATCTCCTAAAAGTGAACTAAACAATTGCAAAAAGTTTAGCTACGAAACTCAAGAGTCGAGGTGCTGAATATAACATCAATCAATAAAGTGACAATTTTTTGCATTATTTATATATATATATATATATATATATATATATATATATATATATGAATAAATATAGTTTTAAGGTGTAATATATTTATGGGATAAAGTGCTCAATGTCAGAGATAGAGCGTATGTAAATATAAAAGTGAACATTGAAGTCAACACTCAGAGTCGACGGAGTGTTTCATCCTAGACGCAATCGTCAGGCCGACGATTGCTTCTAGCAATGAAACAGCCTGTCGCCTCTGAGTGTTGACTTCAGTGTTCACTTTTATATATATGTGTGTGTGTGTTTTATAATTATTTATAAATATTGTTATTATATACCGTACCTATGGACACTAATGGGTATATCCCAATCTTCATAAATACGTTGGACACTATTGTAAATGGCGGTTAATTTGCAGTCTAAGTAGTCCACCACTAGCAGTGGTTTACCTACTTCACACCGCTGGCGAGTATTGTATTTTGTTGATGTTATAAAGATTACAATTTCATTTCCAACCTCCGTTTTGGTTATTCCTCATTCCGTAACCCTTTCTAGGTTACAGCAAATATAATTATGTATTGGGTTGTCAATGAATTAGTTCTTTTTTCTGTTTATTTTAATCCTATTATTCATTAACAATTTTAACAAATCTGTCAATACTATAAAAGTATACACAAATGTTGTAGAGGATGAAGAGAACTGCAAAAGAAAAACGTAAGATATTATGATAAAAAATATTTTGAATGTTAATTAAAATAGCATTGGAAAAAACGGTCGAATTTATCTGACAACCCAGTATATTATTATATTATAATATATACATACATACATATATATATATATATATATATATGTGTGTGTGTGTGTGTGTGTGTGTGTGTGTGTGTGTGTGTGTGCGTGTATAAGAAATATTCAAAATGTCTTACATTAATTGCAAAACTCCGAGTTTCATGCCGAAGCAATTTTCAAGTGCTGGAATTATTATATATATTTTTATTTATATTTTGAGTTGACACCTGTTTCTTTTTTTTCTTTTTTTCTTTTTTAATTTTCTGGTTCACGCGAGATATATTATTGTTGGGGTGGAATATTATTGGAGTTAAAATATTTAAATGAATTGTAGTTTAATTTTGAATTTGAATTTAAGCTCAGATTAACATTTAAGATTGAAAATAAGGTTAGAAATGAAAAAAATACACATTCTAAATTAGAGAGACGCTGGTTTTGAAACGAGGCCAACTCAAGTTTTTCCCCTAAATCAAGTAAAAAGTAATTGATAATAATATTACTAAAATAACAAGAACTAATGACATCAAGAACAAAGTATGCTATGATAAAATAATAAAATAAAATAAAGTACTACTACTACTACTACTAATAATAATAATAATAATAATAATAATGCATAGCAATGGAAAGAAAATAATTTAAAATGAAATAAGAAAAATAAAGTAAAATGAAATAAGAGCCTTAAATAGGAACATATAAATATGTAAATAAGCACGTTAAATGTTTAAATGGCTCTGTTACTTAAGATTAAGAACTGTTTTTCTTACACTATAGAGTATTTATATGTATTTGTATACAATCGCCCGCTCGTATACCTACCTATATTTACCCATTCGGTTATATATATATATATATATGAATATATATATATATATATATATATATATATATATATATATATATATATATATATATTAGGTTGGTGCAAAAATAATGACGCAATAATGTCGTTTTTTGACGTCAAAAAACGACATTATTACGTCATTATTTTTGCACCAACCTAATATATATATATATATATATATAGTTATAGTTATAGTTATAAAATAGATAAATGTAATGGCTAGGTATATGCAAGCGAGTGCTGGTGTGCATACGCGTGCAAGCAAATAAATAATCATCAAATTTATGCATGACGTGTAAACATATTAGTGCTTGATGTGGTTATATTAGTAACGATATATTTTAATTAGTACATATACGGTTACCTACGTTTTGGTGTGCGATTAAGTTTTGCTGGATTCCCAGCTCTTTGAGGACAAGACCTTGCCCTAAGTACTAATATATATATATATATATATATATATATATATATATATATATATATGTGTGTGTGTGTGTGTGTGTGTGTGTTAGTAAATATACATTTTCCTTCACCAATAATACGACTTTGATGCACAACGCAATCTTCAGATGCTAAATTGTGACTGACCGTTACATTATTTAAATATGCTAAATATATCTGATTGTCATAGTGGTGGCCTGCTCCATATTTTATACGGGGATTTCTGCTTACAAAAAACACTAAAAAATCTCTATTTTGTATTTAAAATAAGCATAAATATATAGAAAAATATATATAACCAGGACATACATACAAGTATATATAAACTATTCAAGCTAGTTAATATACAGTACACTCCTATACACACACACACAAATTACATACTTCGAGTTAGAAAGGTAGGAATTCAATTGAAATATAAATATACAAAAATAAGTTATTGTAATAAAATCTAAATATGTAAATTATGGATCTATATATACAGAGACATAAGTACATATGAATAATCACATTAACAAGAAACACAAGATCAAGTTAGTGCCTATTTACATATCACCTTGTTTGATAAAATATTTTCAAAAAATTAATTAATTATAACTAAATATACTTATGAAAATATGTAACAATACATATAATAATGCATATATAATATATATATATATATATATATATATATATATATATATATATATAGTACTGATTGGGTGTATGATGCTGTAAGACTCGAAACCCCTAATGGTCTTTAGCTAAAAATATCATTGATGATGTGTGCCGAAGCATCAAACAGATGTATTTCCCGAAAGAATATAATAATATATTATAATATTATATTATATATATAATATAAAATTATATATATATATATATATATATATAATATGAGAAAAAATTATATATATATATATATATATATATATATATATATATATATATATATATATATATATATATATATATATAATATGAGAAATAATATATCGTCTGCTTCCTTCTTCAAGTTTGCCCACAAATGAATAGAAAACTAATTCTGATGTAATACTTTGTCCTCAGCAAATAAAAATGGTTCTGCTGTCCCTGATACGTCATAATGTAGAATTCATCGACTTCGTCCCTTTTTTAGCACAACTTATTTAAAATCACTGGGGTGGGCGGTTTGGCGTGATTTTTTTTTTTTTTTTTGCTATTTTTATAATTTTCTTAATTTTATTTTCCGTTCTTTTTCTTCTGTTATCTTTTTTTTTCAAAAAAAAAAAAAAAAAAAAAAAAAAAATGATAGCCGGGCAAGTGCTTGTGGCGCTGTGGGTAAAACTTTAGTGATTTTGACAAGGCCCCTGCTGATCATTAAATATTCACAATTCTTTGAAAGGCACGGTCGAAAATACACTATTGGTCACGTGGACGGACGCTTCAACAAATCCGCACTTTTTCCTTTTTTCCTTTCCTTCGGTTGGTAACCAGCTTCTCGTGCTTTTTTTCTTCCGCACCCCTCCCAGTTTATAACTATACCACTCATTGCCTCTCTCTCTCTCTCCCTTTCCTTGTTCTCCTCCTCATCCTTATCTCCTATCTTATCTCATTCTTTCTCTTTTATTTCTTTCTCTTTCTGAACCTCCATATTCTTTTCTTTGTCTCTTTTCGGTTTCATTTTTCTATTTGATTAATTTCCTCTCAAGAAATAAACGCTTAGAGCAAAGAATTTCCGACCAGGCCCTTTATTCAAAGTAGTGTGGAACATCAACATCCTGATTGTCATTATTTTCTCTCAGAATTACATGTGCTATCCATTTTAGTCATTGCTGCTGTTGGTCATTGTGTAGTTTGCCAGTCCACGAGGTTCGAACTAAGATGGTGTCCTCCAAAATCTACAGACTTCATTCGCTTGACTCCATTTTTAATCATTGATCTGAGAAAGTGGTTGTGTACAGTTTAAACTATTAACTGTACACAACCACTTTGAATTTCTGAATGGGTTGGACACTATGCATGGCATCTATATGAAAGGTTCGATCTGAGGAGGCTATTTAAAAGCTTTCAGTTTAACATTGCATCTTGCTGTGTTGGACAAATATACCTCGAACGTAGCTTATTCTCTGTTCAGTTACGTTATCTCTTATACTAAATTTGTTATAACTAATCCATACACCGAATTATTTGAATTGTTTAGTATATACTACTTCCATATAGTGAATTATTCTAAATAATCCTGCTTTCATTCCAATTTCAGATCATAGTTTCCGGTTTTGGAAATGTTTGACTCCTACTTCCTGAAACACTTAATAGAGATTAAATGATTGGTTGATTCGTTTTTGACGGTTTACCAACACTTTATAGATTATTTAAAGCCAGAAAATATTTTTTTTAGATTGTAAGAATATTTTCTTAAAGATAATAATTGTTTAGTGATACAAGTCTTATTAATTCCCATTGCTGGGGAGAGAAGAGGTGGATTCATACCGTTCCCAAGGGTATTTGCGCGTAAGTGAATATAACGAACCCAACGGGAATTAGAACTAAGCTCTCCGATTAACAACTCCGAACCGTCATCCATTACACCACCCGCACATCCAAGCTTATAGCACCTGGTATTCCCAAGCGATCACCCACGTAGGTATTGACCAGTCTCGATGTTACTTAACTTCGGTGATCGTACGGGAACCGGTGTTTCACCCTGATACGACCGTAAGCCCGCTTAGTAGAGAATGTTGATTTTTGGTTTAGAGTGGTTAAAAAGTAAGAGGAAGAAAGGAAAATAAAAAGAATGTGGACTTGATTTTATAAAACAGCCGTCTAAGGGCAAAGAAGAAAACCAGTAAGGGTAGCGGTTACAACTAGTATGTTGAGATGTGAAAGTGAATGAAAAGAAGTGTCCGAGCATATATATATATATATATATATATATATATATATATATATATATATATATATATATATTTCTGAGAAGAAAAGAAAAAAAAACATTTATTTTACATACGAAATATTTTCAACGGGATCTACTTCGTTGTCGATGCGCTTAATTCACACAGACTGAACATTGTACGTTGAACATTTCTGATCAAAATTCAACTAATAAGTATGTGTCCGGCTACAAATTTATTTAACTCGCCTCTTAAGAAGAAAAACAAAAGGAAAAAAGAAAAACAAAAGGAAAAAAGAAAAACAAAAGGAAAAAAGAAAAACAAAAGGAAAAAAGAAAAAAAAAAAGCCCGAAAAGGAAAAAAAAAAGCCCGAAAAGGAAGAAGACATCTATGTGCCGTGTCACTTCATAAGGTTAGCAATCATGACTTTCCACAATTTCTTGTCCTTTCGCTTTTTCTCTTGCTAATATTATTTTGTCATCTCTCCTAAAACTTGTCCCGCGATCCATTTACTCAAGTCCGTTAGGTACTAGAGATATTTAATAATATGTTCTTCCCTCTGCTGGGGCTAGATATTGAAATCACCTTGGATCAAATCACTTTCGGATCACTGAAATCGAGATTTCCAAAATAGGCATGGCACGTGGAATTAGAACAATCTACCTTAGTGGACTAAATAAAGGGTTCGATTAGAAATTCCAACGTATATCGTATATTACCTGAAGAAGATTAGAGCGTACAGCAGCCGAAACGTCGTGAATATGGCAATAAAGATTAGGACAACAGTCCGAACATGTAAATAGTGTAAATACAACTCCTATGTTTGTGTGCATATATGTAAAGTGTGTTTCATTAAGACGGATCAAAGTCAGCAGTAAATAAACAGGATTTTTTGTGGAAATTTATTTATTTCTCTATTGGATCACGTTAAGTCGTAGCAATTATGTGGAAAAAATAATATCCGCCAATTCTGAAAGAAAATTTTTTTTAAAAATCATTAAACGCTTAAACTTTATTCAGATTTAAAATCGGTCCAACTTATTGGAACATTCTTTATATAGTCTTTGTTCACGGAAAGTTAATGCGGTCATTATTGACCGTGTTCCTCTTCGTAATGTCTGTTGCCATTGTTTAAACAACAAATGGAGTTTTATAGGAAAAAAAACGAGATCCTTCAGAGGGACTTAATGTTTGTTTGAAAAGACAACAGAGAAAACATAAAGTTTGAGGGCAAAACCAGATGAGCAAGGGAGATAATAACTATGACAACGCTGGTTATGGGAAAGATTTCAAAGGAAAAGCATAAGCGAGAAGTAAAACACGGACCATATATATATATATATATATATATATATATATATATATATAAGAATGGAAGGGCATGTTTAGAAAGGGAGAAATTGTAGTGTACGAAAATCATCATCAGCAGCAGCTGCAGCAACAACATCGACAGTGATGAACCGGCTGGCCTGCCGGCCGCACGGCCAGCTATTGAAGTGTGTCAGTCATAATCTGTTTGGGATGATTTCCTCTCATTCTTCACGCTACACTAACGAGAATGATGCCCTGCGGTGATGCGGACCAACTGGCGGGAAAGAAACGTGAAGTGAGATGAGATTGCAACCGGCACACTTCTCTCCAATAGCAGAGAGGTTGGCTAGCTGCAAGGAGTGGTGTCTAATACTAGCGAAGAGAGAGAGAAAAAAGAGAATGGGTCAGAAAGTGAGAGAGAGAGAGAGAGAGAGAGAAAGAGACTCCGAATGTAGTGTTAAGGATCTGATGGGAAAGGGAACGAGCAGAATTATATTTAGTACCAAAGAGAGAGAGAGAGGGGGTGAGAGAGAGTAGTACCCCACTCACTCCCACTGTGAAGGGAATTTGCGACATGATCGTTTATAAGCTTGCAGAGACCCTAGAGACTATTTGTTTTAATTCCGAGGGCGATGTCGCAAGAGCGCACTTTCCAACTCCGGTTGTAAAGGCGCGACATTACATCCGACCAGCAGTCTACCACCACGACCTCCCTCTTCGCAACACACTTTACAATCTGTCACTCAAAATGCGCCAGTCGTCTCTTTTTCACATTCTCTCTCTCTTTCTTTCTCTCTCACTCTCTCTATCTCTCTCTCTCTTTGCTTTTTCTCGAAATCACTTCCTATTTTCTTTCTTTCATGGTCACTTTCTCTCTCTTTATCTTTTTGTATGTTTCTTTATAGGATGCGCTGGTAGGGTAACTGTTATCGACTCGCAAAGTAGAAACGGTAACCAGAGTTCAAATTCTCGAACGGTCTGTTCCGTTCATTCCACACAAATACTTTTAAGAAAGGCATGTATCATACCACATCTCTCTCTCTCTCTCTTTATCCGCCAGCTATGGATTAAATAACAGAGTAGACTGGGTTCCCTAGCATTACCGATGTGGTAGCCTGTTTAGAAGTATTACTGAATTCAAAACCGTTGAGAAGGCAACGAGCAACCAGTTTCCTATCTTAGGCTTACAGCCATATCACACTGAAACACCAGTTGCCGTACGATCATCTAAGTTAAGCAACGTCGAGCCTGGTCAGTACGTAGAAGGGTGTCCACTTGGGAACACCAGGTGCTTGGATGGTGGATAATGACTCGGAATTGTTAATCGGATAATCCAGTTGGATTCGATATATTCACTTATAAATACCCTTCGGAAAGGCATGGATCCACCTATTTTCCACCTAGCTATGGATTAATTTAGTAAGACTTGTATCAATAAATCATTATTATCGACACAAAAAAAATCTTAAAATGATATTATCTAACTTTAAATAACTTACAAAAAGTTGATCAGCCGTAGAAAACAAATAAATCAATCGATAAAAAAAAACATTATTTTGCGAAGAAGTCCGTGATTCACAGATAATAACGATAAGGAGTGTGGAAAGATCCATGATTATCTACATTATGAAGGAAAAATAATTTTTTTTAAAAATCTCTTTCGCTTTTTCTCTTGATAATATTATCTGTTAATACATTCGTTTTCTTTCTCTCCTTTTTCTCACCGTCTTAACGCTTTCATTGCTTTATCCTCTCCTTTTTCTTATCGTCCCAACGCTTTCATTGCTTTTATCCTCTCCTATTTCTTATCGTCCCAACGCTTTCATTTTCTTACTCTCCTTTTCCCCTTCTCACACTCTCAGCTTTCGTTTTTATTCGTTTCTCTTCGAATAAATTATCTTCTTCCTTTTTAAAACGTCGTTTGGAAATCAGTGTTGTTTTATGATGTCGTTGAGACAATTTAAACTCTATAACCACTTGTGAATCAGCACAAATTCTTCTGCAAAGCCTATGATCGCCATATAAAATGTCAATTCAGTTTCTATTAAAAACTGGGTTTGTATCACGTTTTCACGTGATTGGCTTTTGAATTCAGACTCTTTGCCTTTGTTAGTTTTCAACTGAAAATCTTCTCACAACTTATAAGAACAAATATCCTTCAAGGCTAACTGAAAAAAATAAACCAGAAAAAATGCTGCTGTCTTCCAGCAGAGAAAAGTTGATAGTAACAAAATACGGTTTATTCTTCTGGATAATAATTGGATCCATATATATTCGCAAACTGATGATTGGTTAAGGTGGGGAATTTTTCAGCGCCCACTAGTAAATTCATATTAATAAAAATAAAAATGAAGTTTTTATCTAGTCTATTATTTTCAACCCAGTAGTCCACATGTAAATGCAAAATTATATATATACTAGCAGTATGGCTCGGCGTTGCCCATGCTTGATTCAAAAATCGTACGACTCATACAGCAATCGCTATCACTTGACTTAAAATATTTCTGTCCTTCCTTGCCTTTAAAGGAGTGCCCTTTGCCGTGCTGATGTTGCTACATGCCTTACTTCTTGCCTATGTCACACTGCGAATTTTTTCTAAGCTCTATACTAAACATTAAATCTGTTACGAAAAAAGAACTAAACAAAATGAACACAAAACGATCAGCTTTAAAAAAGGACTCGTAACTGGAAAAACCAAATGAAAAAAGAATATTAACAACAAATACTTTTTCCCAACCAATCCAATTCTGCAGAATCATAATCAACGTTGAGTTTAAGCAAGCGAATGAGCCAATTGGAGTAAAGTGCCATGCAGATTTAAATTTTTCCCACTTGTGACGAATGCAGCTATCGATATTTTTTGCATGCTAGCATGCTAGTTAACATTCGTGTCAGTCAGCTGTTGGCTCTCACGCTGGCCAATAGAATCTTCCTGCCTATTTGTGGCAGCCAGCTATAGGCTCTCACTCTGGCCAGTAGAAAATGGCTGCAAACTACATGAAAACTGCCGGAGAAGCATGAAAAATCGATTATTTTCACTATAGATGGGAGTTGGGAAATGCAAAGTCGGCCTTGGCCTTCCCGGTAACTTGGAGCATGTGCATGTAAATTTTGGTGCAAATCCGTCGAAAATTGCGGCCGTGCATTCGTTACACACACATCCTGCCTTTCATATATATATATATATATATATATATATATATATATATATATATATATAATTGTTGCGTTCGCTTTCTGATCATGAGACCTGGGTTGGAATCACTCTCTGATCGATTTGTCAGAGAGGTGTCCTCGATTTTACCCGTTGGCGATCACAGTGCTATAGAATTAGAAAGTGCCTGAAAACCACACCACATGTTGAACCAAGACGTAGACGGGCTATTGTCTATGGTTGTGCTACCACAAAGTTTCAAGTCATTGTGACCGAGGATTTGAGCGTACTAGCCTTGTTCAAACTCTTGATCATGCCAGACGATGCTCTCTCTCTCTCTCTCTCTCCCTCTCTCTGAAGCTGTAACTAAGGTCCGCTCTATCCTTGATATTGAGCACTTTAACCCACAAATATAGTATAACTTAAAACTACATTTTTATCATATATATATATATATATATATATATATATATATATATGTATATATATATATATATATATATATATACATATATATATATATATACATATATATATATATTATTTATTATAGGAGATTAAAAAGCAAAATGCCTCGTCTTTTTTCATAATTGGGGATAAATATGATTTGTTCAATTTTCCATGAGAAGCTGGGTTTTGCCATTCGATTACAGTTTGAATTAATTTCATGTCTGCCACAAAAAGATCTTTTCTAGGATTCTATTTCAGGCTACATTATGCCATGATCTAAATTTTCTTTTTTTAGATTAATTTTGAATTTAGCGCAGGTCTAACACCTGATTGGTTAACCAGGATAAACCCACAAGCCTCATTTTAATTCTGATCTTGTATTTTTCTCGTCTTCTCTTCTCTTTCGAAAAAAGATGGGGTATTTGCTTTTGCAATTAAAAATAGTCGTTTACTGATCAGTTATTTACCATCGCCTGAAGAGGCACAGCTTAGTGCCGAATCACGAAAGCTATTGTGTAGCGATTTTTAACATGTTTTTTTTTTTATTATTTTAACCTCCTATAATAAATAATGTAAATCGCTACTCTGTATTGAGCCCTTTTTTAAAATTAAATGCTACAGACAGTGGAATTATACCTGTTCTTATCTTATATATATATATATATATATATTCGACTCTCCTGTCGTATTAGATGTATGAGGGTCAAGCAGCTCAGTTCCTAGGAACCGACAACCTGATTATAGGGGTGAAGGCTTTGTGCCGAATCATCAACACTTTGAAGGTCCGAATACAGAGACTTGGTGCACTACGTGCCACAAGGTCCCCAAACGACCCTCATCAGGTTTTGGAATTCAGAGTTGTCCTTCTCTTAGACCAGTTGCCATCCAAGACTATAGAACCCAGTCTGTCCTGTTACTTACCTATTTCATATATATATATATATATATATATATATATATATATATATAGATGCGTATATATATATATATATATATATATATATATATATATATATATGTATACGCATCTATATCTATCTATCTATATATATATATATATATATATATATATGTATACGCATCTATTTCGAGTCTGTTGATTTAAACAGTGGCGCCAGTGGCCCCAAATTAGAGTACTATTAAAAGCTACAGTTTTGAATGCTGTTTTTGGGTGTATGACCGATTGACCAATGCGATCTTTCGTTCTTCGTTTATCCCCATGCCAGATAAACTACACTTTGTCAATATCTATCTATCTATCTATCTATCTATCTATCTATATATATATATATATATATATATATATGAAAATATATAGAAAATAGGAAAGAACTCGTTAGGTAAATAATCCAAAGTTCTTTAGTATTTTAGTTATTATTTTTTAAAAATAGTGCTCGATACAAAAGTAGAGCATAAATATAATTATTTTTTGGGGAATTTTTTTTGATTCCAAAAAAAATTTCGCTTGAAGATGGAACAGAGCTTACTTTAATTCAATTTAATTCAAATAATTATATTGAAGTTTTCGGCTCTTGTTTTGAAACATGAGAACTCTTATGTAGCGTGTTGGAATCATATTTTTAAATAAATAATTATTTATATATATATATATATATATATATATATATATATATATATATATATATACACACACACGCCTGAACATATATTCTTCTAATATAGTTGCATACAGTCGACAGTAACTGCCTTAAATAATATAAATTTTGGTTTATTATGCAAGAATAATTGCCTTATGTTTTAAAACCCATTTATTTCTACTTTTCTGAAATGATCTTCTATTCACTGAGTTTTCTCAAAAAGAAAAAGAAAACTTGTTAATTAGGTTCTTTGATATTACGAAGTCCCTTTGATTTTTCTTTCAGAATTTAAAAATTCAACCTTTTTTTTTTCTATTGTATAAATCAGTATAAACGCGCATCTTGGAAAAGAATTATTCAGATGTCTTGATATAAAATATACCTTTCCTTCTTGCTATTTTATTAATTTATTTTACTTACTTATTTTAATCACACGTGGGAACATTCAAACTACCGATGGAAATATTTGCCAAAGAACGACTTAAATTAATAAAAAAAAAAAAAAAAGTGCTCAATACACAATACTCAATAATGCTCGGCCGAAAGGAAATAGCAATTTCTTTTAGGAATTTTTTTAGAATATTAACAAAAGCTATATGTTGTGAAACAATGTATTTCTATATTAACTTTTTCTTCGTTGTCTTTATTTTTTCACTTAATTCTTTTATTCTTTCTTTTCTCCCCCCCCCTCTCTCTCTCTCTCTCTCTCTCTCTCTCTCTCTTACGCTTCTTTTATTTTTTATTTATACTTCTCTTTCTTTTTTAAAATATCTATTTTTATATTATCGACACTCCTGACACGATTTCGATGCTTCTTGTCTCTTTTTCTCCCACAGTTCGTTGCCTTTTTTTCTCTTACGATTCTTTTTTTCTTAGTCATCTTTTACTTATTTTTTTCTTTTTTCTCTCTTTTTTCTTTTTCTTTCTGTACGCTCTTCCTTTTCAGTCATTTTACTGTTTTAATTTCTTTTAACACCCCCGAATTCTTTCATTCTCGTGTATTTTTCTGCCTTGCGCAACTGTTGTTTGACTCTGCCTCTCTCGCATTTGTTCTCTATCACATTTTTGCAAGCTTATTTTCTTTTTCCATATCTACCTATCTATCTATATATATATATATCTATTGTTGTTTATCTTTATCTATCTATCTATCTATCTATCTATCTATCTATCTATCTATCTATCTATTGCTGTTTATCTTTATCTATCTATCTATTGCTGTTTATCTTTATCTATCTATCTATCTATCTATCTATCTATCTCTCTATTGCTGTTTATCTTTATCTATCTATCTATCTATCTATTTATCTATTGCTGTTTATCTTTATCTATCTATCTATCTATCTATCTATCTATCTATCTATTGCTGTTTATCTTTATCTATCTATCTATCTATCTATTGCTGTTTATCTTTATCTATCTATCTATCTATCTATCTATCTAAATGAGTTCACCCCTTTAGCACTGTTTATTCTCCTATCTATCTATCTATCTATCTATCTTAATTAGCTCAGCCATCTTTCAATCTCTGTTTATTCACATATATTTATCTGTATATCACTTTTCTTTCTTTCTTTCTTTCTTTCTTTCTATCTATCTATCTATCTATATATCTTTCTATATGTGTGTATATATATATATATATATATATATATATATATATATATATATATATATATATATATAATTTTTTTCTTTCTTTCCTTTCTTCTTTCGTTTATATCTATCTATATATTTATTTATCTATGCATCTATATATCTGTTCCTTAAGTACTGTCTTTTTCATTTGTTCTCTTCAGTCTTTTCCTCCCCTTCACTCTCGCTTATGTTATTTATTCTTTCTCTCTCTTTTTCCTTCCTTCTCACTTTTTCCTTCACACTTTTCAGCTTCTTCCATTCGGTATAAAATATGCGTCAAGTTAAAATCAACCAAAAACGAGTCAGAATATAAATTTAGCCTCGAAACAATTTTTAATAAAATGTTTAAAAATGAATAAATAAATAGACATTGTAAGAGAGAGCGAATAGGAATTATATATTTTTCTTTATTTTGACGTCGTCAGAGTCATGTCTCAGAATAAACAAGAGCTTCTACCAAACTGTTGACACAAAATAGGTGCTTTTAACACTTTAATTTCATTTCACTGTGCATAAATATACATAATTCCATAAATTTAAATATCGGAGAAATCGTCCTTCATAATCTTCTTTTTTTTTTTTCTCTTCCGAGCTTTCTGTTAAGTTTTTTTTCCTCTCTGCATCTAAGAAATGAATGCACCTCAAAGCGTTACATAGTTATAATTGTAAGTAACATCGTGATATCAAGTACATGTTCTGGGCATAATTTCCACAAAAGAAAGCTGTGTGGAATTCTGATGTTAAATGCTCTTCGGTGCCTTGAAACGGAAACGGTATATTTCCTTGTTCGAAGCGTCCTCCCTGTTTTAATCTACACGTTCCTTATATATGTGGCAATATATATATATATATATATATATATATATATATATATATATATATATATATAAAACCCAATTCGTATTCATTCTCCTCGTGTCTTTTTTGTTCCCCGTCTATTCATCTCCTTATATGTATCTTTCATCCTCTTTCTTTTAATTTTCTCCTTCATCCTTAAGTTTTTCTTTCGTTTACTCGTTCTTTTCCTATTTAAATTTTTATCATTGTCTCTCTTTTATCTCTCTCTCTTTCAACTTACGCTCTATTTTAGCTCCCCATTTTTTTTCTCTCTCCTTTATCTCCCCTCTTTTTTATCGCTCTTTCATTTTTCCTTCTTTTTTTCTTTTTCTTTTTTTACCTCCCTCTCCTTTTTCTTTTTCTCTCTTTTTTCTCCCTCTTTTTTTTCTTTCTGTCGCTTTTATCTCCCTCGCTTTTTCTTTCTCTCTATTTTACCTCTCTCTCTCTCTCTTTTATATTTCTCTTTTTTCTCTCACTAGTATCGTTCCCTCTCTTTTATCTCTCAAACTTTCTCTCTCTTATATTTTTTCCTTTTTTTTCAATGCCTATTTTCTTCATTATTTCCCACACTCTTTCTCTCTTTTCTTCACTTTTATAGTCTCTTTTATTTTTTTCTCCCCCCTTTTCCTCCAATATCTAATATTTTCTTTCTTCCTCAATCCTTTTTTCCACACATTCTTCCCCTCTCTCTTTCTTTCTTTCCTTCCTTTTCTTTTCTTTTCACTTGATTGTTCTTATCTTTTTTGTCTTGGAGCGAGAAATTCAGTTCCATTTATTGGTGCAAATCACAACGGATCCTTTTTTTTTTCCTGTTTTAAATTCAAAATTCGAAATTGTCAAATTTTCTTTTTCTGGTGCTTATTAATATTTCAGAATGTTTTCGGTTCTATTTTTCAACTTGCCTCCGGGCTAGAAGCATCAATTTCGGAACCAAATTCGAAATGATAATTATTAAAGTACGACATTCAATAAACACAGTTGTTAAAAGGGTTAGAAAAAAATGCGACAAAAAGGAACGCGCGCTGTATTCATTAACAAATTAAAGACAATAGTAGATATTCTTACGAATACCACTCAACACTTTTTCTTATATCAGTGAAGTTACTATTGTTGTCCATCAATTCTTTCAAATTAACATCATCTCAAAATAAATTATAAATTAATGCAGAATCATATTGGTTTTTTTTTTATATGCAAATGAGAGAAAAGCAATATGATAAATTTATATATCGAATATATTAATCCATCTTCTTTCTTTGAAACGAGAATTACTCTAGCTCATAAAAATATCCGAATACACTTATAAAAACTTTATCATCAACTATAAGTCGTTTCGAATGAAAGTGAATGGGACACTCCATCGTCAGTAAAGACAACACCAGTGATATCTATAGAAGTATTTGAAGAGAAAATACGCGTTTTTAATAGGTTTGTTCTTAAAATATACTTTTTTTTACTTGTGCAGACTTAGAATAGAATAATGGATATTCCCCCAAAACTAAACAGCATTACTAAAAAACTGGTATTAATTACTATAGTATAAAGATAAAAAAAAAATCAAGGTACAAATTTAAAAATTTCTTTTTTTTTTTAATTATGTAAAGTAACGAAAACAATAATTAACATCTTTTTAATAGATCCTATTTAGGAGCGGAAAATACTATCATACTGAAAATTCCATGGGCGTAGTGAGTAAGCAACGAGAAAATGGCACAACAAAGAACACTTATACTCAAAATTAGGAAAAGGTAACTGAAATTCCATGGATACATAATGAGAAAGGAGGGCTTGGAAAACTTAAACCTCACGAGGCGTATTGAAGAAAAGAAAGAAAGATAGGGGAAAGCAGCGGTCCGCTTACCTGACAAATTAAGTAAATGAATGGCTGAGAAAAACTGATACGTGAAAGTTGTGGAGAGCCATGATCGCCTATGTGATGAAAGGATGCGAAACGTAGAAGATGATGTATGACCTACTGCATTTTACGGAATATAAGACGCACTGATGTATAAGACGCACCCTTAAAAGGGAAAGTTTTGGAAAACAACCTTCAGTCGTGCGTGAAAGGTTTCTGTTAAACAAAAATTCAGTCGAATACTTTAAAAATTGGTCTATATTGTTCTAAACACAAAAGAATTTGCAGTCATAGCACGTTGAAACACCGGTTCTCGTAATTAAGCAACGTCGAACCTGATCAATGCTTAGATGGGTGACCGCTTGTAAATACAAGGTGCTGTCAGCTTGGATGTGCGAATGGTGTAATGGATAATGGCTGGAAATTGTTAATCGGAGAGCCGAGTTCCAATTCCAGTCGGGTTCGTCATATTCACTTACGCGCAAATACCTTTGGGAAAGGTATGACTCCACCTCTTCTTCCTCCAACTATGGGTTAATTAGTTGGACTTGTATCAGTAAATCATTATTATCTTTAAAAAAATTACAATCTAAAAATATTTTCTGGCTTTAAATAACCTGCAAATGGTTGATAATCCGTAAAAACAAATCAATCTGAACACAAAAGAGCTCAAAAACATCAAACGAAGAAAATACAGTAAATCAAAAAAGAAAAAAAAAGGTTTATTTTTATTTATTCTGGTTCAAAACCTATAAAACCCTCATTGATTTTACTGTTGCTCGGAAATGAACCAGACATTTCATTATTTGAAGCAATATTATCATGAAAGAATGTCAGTCGTGGTTAAATCCGTTGAGTTACGAATAATTAAATAAACAGCTATCGCCGTGTTAAAAAGTGCATTTCTGAGATACTGTAACTAAAATTAAGTAATATTTGTTTCAAATCAGATTAATTGAACTTTAAATTAGTTAATATTCCTCAAATAAAATTTCAGAAAATATATTTTATTTTTGAACGATTTTTTTAATAAAGAGAATATGATAAAAGACAAATAAAATGGCGCTAAAATCCATAATTTTAGCAATTTTAAAACGAAAACTCTTTCCAGCCAATTTAATGCCCGTAGAGATAATGAAATATTTTAAACGAGTCATACGTGTTGTTGTAGGTATCGTTATTATGAACCCTAATTTATTACCGAAAACAGACCCTTATTTTGAAGACAAAAGTTTAAGAGAAAAGCTAGAATCGTATTTGAAAGTTTTTTATGAAACAAAAATGAATTCTGATATTTAAAAAAGAGTGTGTACAGGGTGTTTCACAATTGTTGAAACAAAGCAGCGGCCTCTCAGATGGGGAGAGCTCGATGAGTGTGAGGACCTTAATAATCCAGCAGGATGGTACCCCGCCTTACACTGCTAATGTTACCATGGCATGGCCCCGTGAAAAGTTTGGGGAGCGTCTCATCATCCGCAAAGATGAAATAGAATGTGAGCCTCGTTTGCCTGAATAGAACTCCCCAGATTTCTTCCTCTGGGGGTTCCTCAAAGACATCTAACGAGTCAACCTTCGCACCATTGCTGCATTGAAAGCAGTCGTCATTGAGAAGATTCAAGCGATCATCCAGTAGGAATTTGCACGCGTTATCAACAACTTTGCATTGTATAGTGCTTTCAACTGAACGGCGGACTTCTAAAGAATGTACTCTAGGACTTCTGTTGACATTTTTGGTTCATGTTTAAGACTAAATGGTTGCAGATTCTAAAATATTATCCTTTTACATTTAAATAAATGTAATTTCTATTCATCTATCATTTATGGTCTCTGATTTGTGGCCGATTATTTTGTTTCAGGAATTGTGTAATATCCTGTATATTGTTATATAAACACAAGAGAGTTGAACACATCAAAATAAAAAACAAATACCGGGAAAAATTATTTATTTTGATTTAGTTTGGTTCAAAAACTACAAAATCATCATTGATTTTACTGATCCTCTTTCCCACTCATTGCGTTACTGATACGACATTTTCTTAAAAAATATATCACTTCTTATTTTACCAATGAATTCTTTACCAACACACACACATGTCTTAGAAATATAAGCAGATTCAGATATGACATTTTGCGCTAAAATAATGCCTCTTATACCCCGAAAAAATTACAAGATATTGTTTGACTGATTTGTTTTCTACGGCTTATCAATCCTTTGCAGGTTATTTAAAGCTGGAATTATTTTTTTAAATTGTAAGAATGTTCTTTTGAGATAATAATCATTTAATGATACAAGTCTTACTAATTAACCCATAGCTGGGAGGAGAAATAGTTGATTCACACTTTTCTCAAGGGTATTTTACGTGTAGATGAGTATAACGAATACAACTGGAACTGGAACTCGGACCCCCGATTTACAATATCGAGCCATTACCCATTAAAACACCCGCACCTCCAAGTTTACAGCACCTTGTATTTCGAAGCGGTCACCCAACTATTTGACCATGACCAGGCTCACCGTTGCTTAACTTCGGTGATCGTACGGGAATTGGCCTTTACAAGAGATCTATCTAGATTCGAACACTGAATGCAAGTATCAAATGTGAACATTTCTGCTATTGTAATTCAAGTAAAGCCATGCATACATATAAAATTATACAATATCATTAATAGTTGTTTTATTGCGTTTGCGATGTAACGATCTTAATGATTTTATGTTGTATATTTTTATTCTGATGTTCAAATCTACTGTCAAACAGTGAACCCTGTACGTCGGCAAGTGTTAAAAAGCAAAGAAAAAAAATTGTCTGCCTTCATTTGTGAGTTTCGAATGACGCGCATGCGCAATTTTCAGACTGTATGATTCCCAAGGGATGAGCTTTGAAAGATACAAAACTGCTGTTCACCGAGATGAATCGATGCTGGATGAAAATGGAAAAACAAAATGAAAAAAGTGATGAAGCAGAGAAAGGTGTTATTGCTCGTTGCCGTTGTTGTCGTCATTATAGACGCTTGTAATTATCGTTATTTTTTTTTTTTTCTTTCTTTTCAGAATTGTTTTGTGAGACATTTTGCCCGGACAATCAGGTGCGACTTTCAAATATAAGGGCCGCGGTCCGTCATTGTTTGTGTTAGATAAACGAACTCAGGGAGTTGGGGTGTGCCGATCGATGCTCAACAAAAAGGAAATGGCGTCGAGTGACAAGCATGTTATTTTGCAGGTGGATGTCCGAAACAGTCGTTCAGATAGGGAAATAACAAAAGAAATTATTTTACTACTACTAATAATAATAGATATATTTGGATCCTTACGTATCAAGTTGCTATGAAGAACATTTTAAATTTACACTGCAACGGACACAGTATAAATTTGAGTAAGAAAAACATAAAAAAAAGGAAATAAAAAATCATAAGAAGATTATAACTAAGAAATTAGCTGAAAACTGTACGGACATATTGAGCGAGAGAAGGCCAAGTTTGACTCTTTATGTAATTAGTTAACGAAGTATAACTTGAAAAGAGAGATTGAGGGCCAAAAAACTAGTCCTACGAACACTCGGCTGACTTCTATGTACACCACTGATCCATATAAAAATCCCAATGTACATGTATCGGACATGTTTAAAACATTTCCCTGAAGACACACCCGACAAACACAATTCAGTTACAGACATCCCAGGTATATAACGTAAACAGATATACCCATGTGATTACTCTATACTACGTCGCGTAGCCGCAGTTATTCAGGTGGGGGAGGCTTCACACGTTATTAGGTATCTTTTTTCCTAAAACTAAAATATTTTGTTGTAGGTAACTGAATGACAAAATAAAAAAAAATTCTTTTTTAATTTTTTTCCTTCAAAAGTCTTCATTGTACTAAAATAATGTTCCTACTGATGCGATTATGTGTGTGTGTGAAAAGTGTATGTATATATATATGTATATATATATATATATATATATATATATATACATAATTATTTGGATATTATATGCGCGGTACTTATTAGAAAGCGCTCAATATCAGAGATAGAGCTAACATGCGCAAAAGCGTGAAACCCAGGGTCACAAACTCACATCAATCCAACCAAATATATATAATGTGTGTGTGTGTGTTTGTGTCTGTCGGTCTCTCTCTCTCTCTCTCTCTCTCTCTCTCTCTCTGTGTGTGTGTGTGTGTGAGAGAGAGAGAGAGAAACAGAGAGAGATGAAGGCGCGAAAGTATAAAGCAGTAGGTTATAATTACAAATCGAGAGAAAGGTTAAAGATGCAGGGACGCTAAGCTTTAAATTTTACATTACTGATCACCGATGTGTCTAAAGTTAGCCAACTTCATTTAGCTTCACAAAGTTTTTGTTTTTATTGCAGTTGTTATCCCGAATTTTTATAGCAATAAATTTGTTAAAAAAGGTGTAATACCATAGGACCCTGGACGCAAATTTACCGTGTAAAACTCAGAAAATCAGTGTATTTTCTATATATTTTCGCCATAGTAAATTACTATTTTAATTAAAACTTCCATTATACGCATAGAAGAGAAACGGGAAGCAATATATATATATATATATATATATATATATATATATATATATATATATATATATATATTAATCTTCTTTCTTTGAGACGGGTATTACTATAGCTCATAAAAATATCAGAGTAATCTGATAAAAAACTTTTGTTTCGTTTTGTTTTTTTAATCGGAATCACCCCATGCAAGGCATTAAAGCCACCAAACACAAGTGGTTTGTTGTGGTGTCTTCCCACTAGTAAGGCTATAAAGTAGTAGGAAAGTAAGCCTCGGGGGAAAAGTGATATGGACTGTTCTGCCGTGGCTATGGCTGTTCACACCTCCTGTCGGGTTCTCTCGCTTGGGCGGAGGAGAGCCCGGGCGGGGCTGTGCCAAGAGCCGAAGTTTCGTCCGGGGAAGTGGACGGGCTCGAGCCCGGTTCTGCGGGGATTTTTTGGCCGAGCCTACGGGCTCGGATGACCCACATTAAACTCGGCCTTGTGCTACATGGGCCGTCGTGGGTGGGTGGGGTTAGTTCACTGAATATAACAGTGATATAGACTGAACGCTGGTCAACTCACAAGTCGTGTAACACTCTTCTGTTTTATTTACTGTTCAAAACATTATTTATCTGCAAGCTCTTGTTTTCTTATTTCTTAACTATATACTTGGTCACAACATGGCTACCAGGGTGTGGAAGAATTAAGAACAGAAACAGTAACAATGAGGTGGTAAGTGAAAAGAGTAATCAGTAGGATAGCGATTGACATTGCATTAAAATCTTTGAAGATTAACGTTGGCTGGAAAGCATAGAGCCGGAAGGGAGTTTCACAAGCGAGAAGTGCGAGGGAAGAAACTGTTAGCATAGAAGTTACGGCTACATCTAGCCAGCTCAACTTTAAATTAATGAAATCTTGACGCCAGTATACTTTTGCGTTTAAATTTTTTTAAATAATTCTGGGTACCACAGCGAAGAGCTCATTCAAACCATTACCATGAAAGTATTTGTAGAAAAGACACAGAAAGGGAAATTTGCGGCGATGGAAAAGTGACTGAAGCCGAGCTGCCCGATCAGGACCAGTAATATTACTGATTCTCCTTTAGATCGTTCCAAAAGAAAATGAAGGGGACACCTCATCTTCAGTAAAGATGACACCAATAGGAGTAGTCTAAGAGACACCTTTAGGAGTAGTCTAAGATGACACCTTTAGGAGTAGTCTAAGAGATTAATTATAATGAATGACTAATACATTTTCTTGGGTTTGTGTGCGTGAGAGAGAGAGAGAGAGAGAGAAATTTCTGACTCTATAACTTTGTAAGAACCTTATACCCAAAATGTCTGCTACTTTAGCTACTGAACTAAATCTATGTATTGTAAAATCGTCCTAAAAGGCTTTTTTCTTTCTTTTTCTTTTTTTTTTTTTTTTTTTTTCAAATTCGAAAAGCGATCAAGCGATGCCATTGCTGATCATTCATCATCTTTTCGTCAAACCAAGCTTCCCACACGGCGTTCATTCATTCGGTGAAAGTGAATCATGTTACGAAGAAGCTTCAGCAGAACCAGACTTTTACGTTCTTTACAGGCCATTTTATGGCGTCGCAGAATCCACTCTAAATACGACAGCCTGTACCATTTTCTTTACTTTCTTCTGTGAGTTTTCTGGGCCTTCAGGGATCAGGAGGAGAAGAAAAAAAAAAAAGAAGATAAAATGCCATTTAACGCCATCAGAGAAAGTAACGGTAAATAGATGCATACTGAAGAAAAAAAAACATTTTTCTTTTTTTAATTTTTGGATATCAAAGAATTTGAACTCCAATCTTTTCTCTCTCTATTCAATGCAGTGGCTACCGACAGAGTTGGAGAAAAAAAGCATACTCCTGAAAAATTGTTTATTTGAAGTCAGTGAAAAGCCGAGCAATTGCGAAGTAACACTCCCGGCAAAATACACAGAATTTTGTTTGTTTTTTGTTTTTTTTACGATTAAAGTTCGATTGAAGATATTGCTCTTTTCGCGCGTTTTTAAACACACGGAAAAAACCTGCACTGGAAAAGAAGTCGATATTTAGAGTTTTGTGCTCAAATCAACTCAGCAAAAAATGCTCTTTTTACTTATCCTACTCACCAAAGAAATTTTACACAAAAATGGATTTTACAACCACTTACCAGGAATGCTCGTCTTCATGTAGTTTTGAACTATTGTTTTTTTTTTTTTTTTTTTAGTGTTATTAGTAGGGACTACACACATTAACTACTGACTACACAAACTTTTTATAGTTGCCTTGAAAAGTCAGAATTAAGTTTTAACAAAAGATACATAACGATTGGAAACTCACGAAAAACATTATCCAATTATATAAGAACTAATTTATTGTTCGGTAAAACATGATACAAACGATCTTTCGCCCATATATTCAAAAAAGTTAAAATGCAACTCAGTTGCGTAAATTCGTTTTTTTTTTTTTGTTGTTTTTTTTCACTTTTGATTAAAACATTTTTTATTAGTGCATGTATGTCATTAGAGACATAGAAAAGGGGAATGAACTGTTATGTAATATCAGTCATCCTATTTGACAGCCAATGAAGAGACTTGAAACAACTAAAGTATATTTACAATACCATGGACTGAACATGTGAGCAAGTTTTAGAGATAATACTTATACTTAACATCAGAAAGTGACAGTTGAAATGTCTAGGGTACATAATAA
This sequence comes from Acanthosepion lycidas, assembly GCA_963932145.1. Lineage (NCBI taxonomy): Eukaryota > Metazoa > Mollusca > Cephalopoda > Sepiida > Sepiidae > Acanthosepion > Acanthosepion lycidas. The sequence continues at coordinate 67,813,529 of OZ010573.1, forward strand.
GGAAAGAGGGCTTGGAAAATTTGACACTGACAGAATTTATTGAAGACGAGAGTGACAAAGGAAAACAGGACATAACCTACCTAACGAGCTTTTGTGAATGGTTGGCAGAACAGGATTTAAGAGAGATAGCAAAAAGATCAAATTTACTAAGAGCTTCAAGGGGGCATAACATTGTAGAGTCAGTGACTTAAAGGGACATGACCCCTAGAAGATGATAGAAGAAGATTATTGCATTTACTTGTGTTTTTGCTTTTTCTTTATATCACTTAATTTTTAAAGGAAAATTTTCCCTATTTACATTACTGGATAAAGTTGGGAAAACATTTATTCATTGTCAAGATAATGCAATGGTTAGTAAAAGTAGAAAATACAATCAGACTGTTAGCAGAAATCCTCTACTTTTACAAGCCGAAAATTTACTGCTGGCAGGGTCTACCTAGTCATCACTTTCCAGTCTCGATATAGTCTAAAACTATCTCTGCATCTTTGTGGGCGATTAATAGTTTTCCACCTTACAACCCCTTTCCCACAGACGAAACATTGTGAACCTCAGGATAATATATGGCTACTTTCATGGAAATTATTCAGATGAACTCTATTCCTTAGTTCCACTAGTTCTAACGTTCATGCCTAAGACCCACCATGAGACGCATATTGTAACGAATCACCCTCATTCTCTTTGTATTCCATTAGTGAGATGTAACTTCCACACGAGTTGTTTTATCTTCATATCAAAATAAACTGTGCCTCTTATTCTGTAACCCTCTAACACGAGAGGCTCTTGAGCCTTCTACGGAGTAAATATCATTGTAAAAAATAAAAGGCATAATGAAACGAACCAAACGCAAGCTTTTTCGACACAATTCTAAAAAAATCTAATATTTTCCTGTTGTTATATATAAATTATAAAATAAATATGTATGTATGTGACTTTGGATGTTTTATTTAATACCAAAGTTTCTTTTTTTATTATACTTATTTTTATGGATAAACAATGATCGGGTTTATACCTGAGTCTATACGTAAAGATTGGTCTGTTTTATACTTAAGTCTGTAGATAAACAGTGATTAGGTTTATACTTGAGTCTATCAGTAAACACTGGGTTTAATACATGCGTTTATAAGGAAACAAATATATATATATATATATATATATATATATATATATATATATATATATATATATATATATATATATATATTTACTTTAGTCTATAGGTAATTGTTCGGTTTATACCTGAATCTATAGGTAAATATTGACCGGGATGATAACTGAGTTCCTTGGCTATCCACCCGGATGGTCTGCCCTTTTGTGGGAATCTTATCCTTCTGCAAGGAATGTAGTCTACATATTCTATGCCCACAATGACAATGAAAATATGTGAGTTTTCTAACATGCCAAATGTTGTCTTCTTCCACGTGCAGTGGCCCTTCAGGACGTTGGCGATCATGCAAAATTTCCTAGAAGTGTAAATTAATTATTAGATGCATCTAAGTGTGCTGGGACTTACAAATTAGTTTCGCAGATTGCTGTGATTGTAGTATATTACTGAGCACTCTAAACTAGTGGCCTTTTGCCAACCTAAGCTTACCCTATCTCAATGGTAAAATGATTAAAGACAGAATTTATAGAGAAAGAGATTATTGTAGTATGAAATACAATTTCCATAAAAAAAACTCATTTATAAGTAATGCAGTTCACACCTGTCAAAATAATTTCGTCAGCTTCCTATTAAACAAGTGAGAATTTATATTAAAACGAACGAAGCTGGTAAATGAGTGAGTGGTGAAGACGATATTTAAAAACGATGAATAATTTAACACAAGCTTTTGTGTAACTTTAAAGAGATACAATATGCTTTCATCTTCATATAAAAATGATAAACTTTTAACACATTAATGCCAACACACGACATTAATTAGAAAAAAATAAAAAATAAAATGCGGTGTAAATTATAAAAGTAAAAATAAACATTCAGTATTAATTATAAAAACCAAAGCAAAAATCTGGTATTAATTAAAAGAAATAAAAATAATGCATTAATTATAATAATTCAAATAAAAATCCAGGAGTAATTATAGGCTTATAACAATCTGGCACTAATTATAGGTTTCTGCCTATAATGTATTAATGTTCATTGTCCTATTTTGACGACGTTGGTCAAGAATAGATTAAGACAACTAGAGAGTTAGACGTTTAAGCAAACTTTTGTGGAAGCGAATCAGACTGACTACCTTTTTTAATTAAATGCCATTTACTGCAGTCAAAGACGTTATGCTGACAGAAGAAAAAGCTGATGTGTTTTTTTAACATACAGAAATTAACCTCTAAGTAAAACTATATATATATATATATATATATATATATATATATGTAGTTTTACTATATATATATATATATATGAAGGATAATACTATTTTTTAATCATTTATTTAAAATTCTAATGATTAAAATATTGAATTATCTTTCATATATGTATGCATGTATATATATATATATATATATATATATATATATATATGTATGTATGTATATATGTATATATATATATATATATATATATGAGATAATACTATATTTTAAACATTTATTTACAACTATAATGTTTAAAATATAGAATTATCTTTCATATATATATATATATATATATATATATATATATATATAATGATAATACTATATTTTAATCATTTATTTTAAACCATATTAAATAGTATTTTCCATTATAAATCGACATAAACTAACAAATTCTTTTTGCGTTAAAACTGAAAAATCAGTTCAAATTAAAATGATGGATTTCTGCTCTGTTTTTTTGTTTTTTTCTGATACAAAATTGAGTCAAAATGTGTGTGTGTTTCTTGCCGCCAATATTTATTGTCAATGTTGACCATTGGTTTATATGCACGTTTAGCCAACTTCATCCTTCAAAATGTCTCATCATATTGATTCAAACACTAAAAATAATTTTGGCAATAGAAAATTCGATTGCAGTCTATACTTCCTCTGGGAAACATTTGTAAAATCTCTATCTTTGCAGTTGTCTTTTACGCTGTTAATGGGCAGGAAGTTTGTCAATGTTATTTGTAAATATTATCAACGGTTTTTCAATGATATCTAAACAAAAGTCATATTCTACATAATAATATTATAAGAACAATAATATAAAAAGTACTTCATAGTAATAATATATTCGATATAGTCTGAGAGCCGCATGAAATAAAAATTTGGTGATCAGACCGAGCTTATTGATGCCTGGATTAAAGAGCGTATACATTTAATAGATTCTGTTAGGAAAGGACATAGAAGGACATATATTATTCCAAAATTAATTGCTGAATTTCCTCAGAAATAATCTTAGGAAATTTCTCAGGTAGCAATAAAATAATCTATAGAAATATTTGATAAAAGTTCCTTGGGAAAACGAAATAAACTGCAGAATCTCCATAGGAAACTGGAATGATCTACAGAAAAAATCTACAGAAGTACTGAAGCGGAATAATCAACACAAATTGGAAAAAAAAACGCTTTACGGGAATAATCTATAGAGGCTACTTGGAGAAATTCGACTAAATCTGCTCAGAGAAACGATATAATCTATAGAAATAATCTACCGAAGTATAATTTAAGAAAATAGAATGATCTGCGGAAGTAATCTACAAAGGTTGGTCATAAAAATTCTATAGAAGTAGCTCAGTGAAACGAAATAATCTCTTTTCTAATCATTTCATCCCAAGCAAGGCGGAAATACCATTAGTACGCAGAAGGATTACAGGGAGTGACAATGAGAGAAAAATCTGTGTATAAGAAAGATTGAAGAAATGACAAAAGATGAACGGGTTTCAAAAGGATAGAAGATGGTGAGTGATGGTGAATTTAAATTTTTGAAGATTGTAGTTATCAGGGAAGCAAATAAACGGAAGGGGGTTCCACAGGCAGGAAGTGCGAGAAAGGAAACTGTTGGAATGGAAGTGTCAGTTACATTCAACTATTTCAACACTAAAATCGTGGGACCTAGATGCTAATCTAGTAGCACGTTTAAATTCATGTAACCAGGGCACCAGGGAAAAAAAGATCGTCAGAGCAGTTGTCATGAAAATATTTGTAGAAAAGGCAGCGGGAAGCCATGCTACGTCGGTGAGAAAGTGACTGAACTCAAGATACCAAGTCAGGGTCGATTACATAGCAGATCCTTATTCGGAGTTTGTCAAGAACCTTGAAAAGAATAACATGAGCATCAGACCAGATATAGCACCAGTAAGCAATCTACAGAAATAATCTACAAAAGTAGTGAAACGTTAACAAAAAAATAGAATGATCTACGAAAATAATCTAGAGAGGTTCTTCAGGGAAGCAAAATATCTTACTGAAATAATCAAGAGAAATTTCCTCCGGAAAAGGAAATAATCTACGAAAGTCATTCCCTGAGGAACAGATTTTGGCGACCTATTAAATCTATCTTTCAGAAAACTGAAGTTTTTTTTCCAACCAGCGCGCAACCCCGATCCTGGCTCACGGGGCTCATTTCTTTACCGATGATTCAGTCATCAAGCTTCACAAAAAAAGAAGAAAGAAACGTTTGTGCACGACTCGAGTGTTAAGCACGACACGCGTCTAAAACGTCTAGAAAATTCCAAGTTCGTGTACACTATTTTAAATACCGTTAGCTTCCATCATGAGTTGTTTCTTTTCACGGCGAAATATCGAGCAATAAAGAAAGAAAAATATAGTGGTTTTAATCTGAGACAGCTTTCACTTCAAATTTAAAGAGCGACAACAGCTACGCCTGGTTTTATATTTTATCAATTAATCTTGTTTTCGGAATCTGGTTAGAATCAATGATGAAAGAACTGGCGTGTAATACGTGCCAAAAATTACATTTTCCTTTCATTTTACTTATACTAATAGTATTTTTTTAAAGCAATTCCAACAAATACAAAAATAATGCTAAAATTAACGATGACTTTGATAATGATTATTATTATTGTTGTTGATGTTTTCTAACATTTTTCATTATATTCCCTCATTGACATCTTTTTTTTTTTAATAGATTTTTTTTCTCTAATCTGTTCCTTCCTTTTCCTCCTTCTTTCCGCTTTTCTTTGTCTGAATAGCGCCCCGGAAAGTTGCTGATCAGACATGAGATATAAGCGTAGAGGGCATCGGAAGTAATTTGTGATGTCACAGAACAACTTCCGGTTCTATCATTCAGGAAGTGGTATCTTACTCCAAGATGTGTCGACGTGAACAGAATGGCGGAAGCCAAAGGCCCTCTTCTCTCTACGTGTGTCCACCCCACTTCTTTCTCTCTTTTGGGTTGTCTGCCAACCTCTCCCAATCTGCAGACCTGCCTCATCTCGGAGTCTGCTGCTTGCAAATCGTAAGAGTTATCAAGCAGTTCATCTTTATTTTCCCTTCATTTTAATTCACAGCATTTATTTATGTCTTTTTTTTTTCTTTTTTTCTTTAGTCGTTTGTTATTTTCTTATTTATTTATTTATTTTACAGAATTCAATTTTTTTTTCTCTTTTTTTAATCTTCATCTTGTGATCTTGCAAATAGAAAATCTGTCACCCACTCTCCGGGCAGCAAATACGTATGAAGGGCTATGAATGAAACTACGTTGATAATTTGTGGCTTGTATAATAAATATGAAGAAACAACATGCGGACATCCCTTGACAGCCTCTTACTGCTTGACATCCCTTCTTTTTTATATTTTAGGCTAGCCGGTAATGATATTCACAAAGTTTATTGATTCGTCACTATTAAAAGTAATGACGATGACTTAGATGTGAACTCTCGACCCTTTGCCTGTTTCTCTTTCCTTTTCATTTATTTTAACAGCTCGGTTTTTGACCCCGTTGTTGTAACTGTTTCTGGCTCTTTTTTCATTCAGCTTCATAATTCTTACTAATATATCGAAAATATTCTTATCCGTTGACTAATATTTGCTTCCATCTTAATTATTAGTTGTTTTTTAACGCGACATTATGCAGGCCGTCGTTTTTACCGCAGTCAGAAGACAGCGCGGATCGAAAAATGAAAGGTAAGCTCTCAGTAATATTTAAACACACGTCCCTCAGGGAAGCCTGGTAAATGTCTCTAAGTTGACAAATCTAACGCATGAATCATCACTCCTTTCTACGATCTCTCTTTTAGCAGATACAGACAGTTGCAAGAACGCCTCAATATTAGTTTTATAATCTCGGTAATTTATAAACTATTTTCCCTCTGAAAATTTTGCAGCGATCTAAAAAAAAATGATAGTCATATGAAGCAACGTCAGGAGAGTAAGGAGGATGCGTGAAAACTTCTATATTTAATGTCATATTTTACTGGATGACACGAGCAATATGTGTTCTTGCATTATTGTGTAAGGGTAACAGGCCTTTACAATTAAATGGGCGCTTTTTTTCATCCATTTTTTTGTGAAATTCTTCTATTATGTTGGTGCAAAAATAATGACGTAATAAGGTCGTTTTTTGACGTTAAAAATACGTCAAAAAACGACATTATTACGTCATTATTTTTGCACCAACGTAATAGTTGAAGTCAACACCTTCGCATTAAATTTTTCGTTTTGGTTTAGCACTTCATGATAGATTGCATCATCCATATCCCGCCAAACATAATGTATAAGTCTTTCGGGTGTAGTCCTGATTTGGATATGTATTATCCTTTTTCACTGTTGCTTTTGTTTGGGCATGATAACCTACTTTTCCTCCACCATCACTGATGATGATAATACCCAGAAAAGTTTCTATAGTAAAGTCTACTTTTAAAATGATGGGCGGGAGGCAACTATTTGATTAAAGCTGAGAAGCAAATAAATAATGAGAGACTCTTTGGCCAAATTTAGAATCTGGAAGAATTCATTAAAAGTTCATCCAAGTGTTACCTGATTTGCTAATTCTCGTGCAGTTTGCTATGGATTTTCCTCAGTTGCGTTTTGCAAGAATCCAATATGGACAGAACTTGGAATCTTCGAGAGAAAAATTTCCGAATCAAAACTAATCAAACAATTCTGGACGCTTAAAGCTTCATTTCCATAGACCAAAGTTTCTAAACTTTTTTCAACCATTTTAACCCCCACCCTACCCCTTGTGGAACCCTTGAAATAATTTTCATTTCTCAGAGAAGCCCAGCATAAAACTGATTATAAACCATTATTAACATCTATCACTCTTTATAGTTCACGTGATAAACATAGTATGTGAACTCGAGTTAGTCGCTCAAATGAATCTCCTCGTATAGGTCCTGTCTGTAAACCAGTGAAAGCGGTTTCACACTGACGCCATATGTATGTATGTATAGCTCGTGGCCACTTGTATTCGAGTATACCCGTCTACTATGGCAGCTAGCCAATCCCTAATGCAAGCGCTTGCTCAGGCGCATTTATGTTTATTCAACACCCACAGAGCCCACCTGTGGTTTATACTGCAATTATGCTGAGCAGACCTTAGTTACAGTTTCTGGGAGAGTTACCTAGCGTGATCAACAATTTGAACAAGGCCAGCTTGTGATTTTGTGCTAGCACAGCTATGGACGCCCCCCTCTACCCCCAAGCGTTCCGTCTACACAATTTCACTCACAAGGCTTGGCTCAACCCGTGGTATAGTTTTCAGGCACTTTTCAAAGGTGCCGCGCGCAGGGATCGATCCCTCCAGTCCGATAACATCAGGATGTCTCCTTCTTGACAAATCGACCATGATGAGATTCGAACCAGGGTCTCATGTTCTAACCCATTCGGCCACGTGCCTAAATACTGACGCCATATAGACGTCGCTAAATACATTACCTATGATTATTATAATTTTAAATAATATAAAACGTTGAAGCTTAATGCTATGATAACCAAGGATGTTTCAACAATACGCGGGAAGTATATCGCAAAATTACGAATATAAAATTAAACAAAAAGTATTAGCCTATTTATCAATGTTTCTCACGGAAACCCATAACGACCTCTTGCGGAACCCTAGTGTTCAGGAGAACACCGGTTGTAAAACACTGCCATAGACAAAATGAATATTTTTCCACTTCCGTGTTGAAGAGCCTTTTTTAATTTATACAGCATCTGATACGGGTCTGATCTAAATTCATTCAGCCTCCCATGTAATCAGGTATTGAACTCACAACTCTTTGGGTCACGTTAGTGGATTACTTCATCCAACGTTTTTATCCACTGGGCCATGAACAATTTACTCCAGTGAACTAAATAAAGAGTTCGGTTTGAAGTTCCAGAGTATATCACCTGAAGACGGTCGGAGCGTACAACGGCCGAAACGTCGGGAAAGTGACAATAAAGATGAGGGCAATGTCGTAGGAAGTTTAAAAACGTTTCTCAACCTCTATGTAACATTACAGAAACGTTGTAGCAACTTTATTTTGTTAGTTGGGCGCAACTTTTGATGTTATTCAACAGGTTCTTTCTTCCCCTTTTCATTTTTTTAGGTTCTAAGTTTGTTTGTTTTTTTCTTTTTTGTTCTTTTCTTTCTACACACATTTCTTTAACTCTTTCTTTCTTTCTTTCAATGTACTACACTCTTCTTTTCTCTTTAACTCTTTCTTTCTTTCAATGTACTACACTCTTATTTTCTTTTTAACTCTTTCTTTCTTTCTTTCTTCCTTTCTTTCTTTCTTTCTTTCTTTAGTTGTTCTTGTACACAATACTTATCCTTTGCCGCCTTTTACGCCACAAAGTGACTTCATTGTTCTCCTTATCGTTCTTACGGTCACGTTTTAATTGAGAACTTCCGAAGTAATCACAAACGTTTCTTGTCTTTTCCCCGATCATTCAATTTTTATATCCTTGTTTCTGCACTATTTAGCCAACAGGCAGTAAAAGGTAACATCGAACAATCTCTTAGTATCAACATAAATACACTAAGACAAATAAATATGGCGTAAAAATGATCATCTATATAAAAACTCATAATAATAATAGCTCCCGGTCTTTCAGTTGATAATAAAGTTCATTTCAAATAACTATCAGTAACTGTCACATCAAAAAACAATTATTAGTTCCTGCTTTCTTGACTGCTAACAGCAGTACATTTTTGCATGGCATAGACCTTTAAATTTATTGCTATAATTTTTTCCCTTTGGTATTTAGAGATCTCTTTTGTGTTTTAGAATTGCCACAATGGTTCATGCCTTGCAACCTAAACTTGCAATAAGAATCGGAAGCCATCATAAAAAAGATACAAATAAACTTCACAAAAGCGACAAGAGAATCAGTTACTATGATTTGCCCTTAGTGAAAACCAATGTAAAGATTACACCTTTGAAATGTTCTTTCTCTTTTATTTACCGTGTCTCTTCAAGAGGTAGGTAAGCATGGCTCTCCACAACTTCTTATCTTTTGTAGCGCTTACGAGTGTTTGGCTCTTCCCACTCCCACTTCTGTTATCAATTTGCATAAGACCGTTAAACCCACTCTTTCCCTTTGTCTCATTCCCCTTTAATATATCCTATGAGTGTCATATTCTCCAAGCCCTCTTTCCTCAGTATTTCAATCGTATATTTCTGATTCTAAATCTAAGTGTCCTTTTTGATCCCATTTTCCTTAAAACGTCTTTTCTTGTGTATTCTGTGTGTCGAATTCGCCAAAATTTTCTCAAAAAGTAGTTGTTTTATACTTTATGAGAAGATTATTATACATGGTTAAAAAAAAAGGAACGTATGATATTTTATTAGAAGTTTTATTATGACAAATATATATATATATATATATATATATATATATATATATATATATATATATATATATATATATGTATGTATTTCATGATTCAATTTTTCTCTCGTCAAAATATCCTCATCTAGCCTTGATTATTTCTGCAAAATTTTTTGGCATTCATTGCAAAATTTTCTCAAAGTATAAATTTGATAATTGATTCCATTCTTTTTTCAATGACTCTAAGAGCTTTTTTCACCCTTCTATCAAGTTCATACCATGCTAATTCTGCGGGTAGCTTCAAACTTTCGAAATATATATATATATATATATATATATATATATATATATATATATATATATATATGCATATATATATATATATATATATATATATATATATATATATATATATATATTGAAATCGCTCTTTTATACATGTTTCATTAAAGAGGACTGACAAGATACTCTATTACCGAGTGCTTTTAGCTAAAATGGATAAAAGTATAGCCGAAAGCGCTCGGAATTACAGAACTTTTGAACAGTTTTTAGACATTTTATATCCAGAAAAGAAAACACTTTTACGAACACAAGAAAAATTAAATAAAAAGCGTAATTGCAGTAACTTCACAGTCGAAATATATATATATATTAGAATTAAGAACATTATAAAAAAATGTACAACACCAGTTGCCAATAGCAAAAAAAATTAGATTAATTATTTATTGCAAAAAAATTTAAAACCTCTAACCTTACAGTTAAAAATAATAATTCACCTCTTAGAACAAAATTAAATGGGCCAAATATTATTTACGAATTTAAATCCTATTTAAGGAATTGTATTTCTGATCGATGAAAATTCGTAAATAATTATATAAGCCACACTACAACATGTTTGACACGCAGACTCACTCTACACCTTTCTAACAATAGCTCAATTAGATCTCATTTAAATATTCATGGGAAACTACCGGGCAATATTCGTTGACAACACAAATATAATAGCATCATATATATGTAAAAAAATATCTAAAAATAATGGAAGCCTTATTGATAAAAAAACAAACAAACAACACTTAATAAGATCAACTATGAACATGGACACAATATCTTGACCGTGTTTTTAAAAAAGAAAGCATTATATAAATACATTCATGCAACAAACTATTTCTTATTTAACAGTTAAAATATTTAATCCTCGAAAATGGCTAAATGTATAGCTGAAAACGCTCGGATAAAAAGAACATTCGGACAGTTTTTATATAATTTATCATCTGAAAAGAAAAATATTATTAGATCGCATGAGAAATTGTATAAAAAACTAAATACAAGCACCTGGTCTGTTGTATTCAATGAAATGTAAAAGAAGAATTGCTGCCTATATATATATATATATATATATATATATATATATATATACATGTGTGTGTGTGTGTGTGTGTGTGTGTGTGTGTGTGTGTGTGTGTGTGTGTGTGTGTCCATTACCGTAGTTTTTTTTATTATGCTTTTAAATGCAAAACGGTTGATAATGTATCGAGCGTTCATTATGACGTGAAAAAATTATCCATTATGGAATTTTTTTCCTCTATGTTATAATGTCATGTTACGGTAATGGATAACAACGCACATCTTTGTATAAATAGTTATACTAATGAACAACATATAGTTTTGTACTACTTGCACTCCTGAAGATGATCTTGGAAGAAGATCGAAAGTACTTGGAAAATGAAAATAAAAGAATTTTAAACATCTATAGCGCATTTCTCTCATCCTTTAACATCAATACACGGAAGGTTATTCGTGAGTATGAACGGATTTTATTAAAAAAAAATAGCAGACATAATGTCTGTAATTTATTCAATCAGACATGTCTAAAAGAGGATTTGCTGTCTAAATACACACACACACATACATATATATATATATATATATATATATATATATATATATATATATATATATATAAAACCAACATAGTTTACAAATTCAAGTCCCTTTGGGAGATTCTATCGCCAATGGATTACATATTTATGTTGGTCACACCACAAACTCGCTTTCACGACGCTTGACTCTACATTTGAATGATAACTCTAACATTTTTAGGCATTTAAAACAACATCCCTGGCCGCGTACACAATTCCGGAAAATCCTTGTTGAAAACACAACTATACTTAAACATGAAAACAATAAATAAAAACAAAAAATTCTTGAAGCTATATACATAAAACAGCTGAAGCCTAACCTGAACAAAATAAACTACGAAATCTCCACAAATATTCTTAAATGCCTATAATTGATTACAGAAGCCATTGGTTTATACCAACGGCTTCCCATACTTAATATTTCTCGTTTTCACTCTCGCGTGGTCATGTGTGTCGTCACGAGCTGCGACGCGATTTTCGCTTCCGCGTCTCGTATACACGAGTTACGCGTTGCTTTGAAATTTTTCATGCAACAAAAACAGACTATCATTAGTGTTCCGTGTATTGGTTGATATATTGAAAAGTAATTGTCATTTTTGATAATGGCTTATGTAAGCCGAAAGCTTAGATTGGATTTAAACATGTATCAATATGGTGATTTCCTTTCGTCCTTCAATGATAATGTTATTATGCTTATCAGACAATATGAAAGGAACTTAAAATAAATAGACAAGACTTGTTTATATTATTTAATGAAACATGCAACAATGAAAAATTGCTGCCTAAATATACACAACACACACACGCACACACACACATACATAAACACACACACATATATATATATATATATATATATATATATATATATGTGTGTGTGTGTGTCTGTGCGAATATATATATATATATATATATATATAGGTACAATGAAAAAAATGCTATATATACATATTCATTTAATCCTTCAATGTATATAAATGGTTCTAAGTGAGTGCTTAAACTAATTAGAACAAACGAATATACTTTTATGTCCATCCTTATTTCATACAGAAAAATAGATACATGCATATGCAGTAATATATGTGTGTGCATAAATTTGTTCATGAATTCTGGGAAGTGCGTTAGGCCGATAACTATTATTTCCAAACATAAACATCGAAAAGAAACAGGCATTAATAACCGACTCTCTGTCTGTCTGTCTCTCTCTCTCTCTCACTCTCTGTCTCACTCTCTCTCTCTCTCTCGCTCTCTTTCTATATATATATATATATATACATATATATATACATATATATACAAGATTTGATCAAAAAGTATCGGGACTGTTGTTATGGTAACGGAGCTAAAATATGCAGAGTAAAGCCGTTTGCGAAGGACCTTGAACCCTGTTGCGCAGACACTAAGTTATAATGTTCTCGCTCAATTCTGTTGTTTATAGAAGTGCCTGGAAGGAAAGTGTATAGAGTGTGGTCATCTGACCAGACAACAGAGGTTCCATCAGTGATCATGGCTTGTGCAGCGGTTTTTGCCCAATAACAACATTCCCTAGGTCCGTCAACCACCATCTTCCACAGATCTCGTCCCTTAACTCTTCAAAAATCAAATCCTACTTGAAAGGAACACGATTTCAAGACATCAAGGAAATCCAAGAGAGGGGGACGAAGCAGCTGCTCGCGATACCAAAAAAGGAGTTCCAGGAATGTGTCTATCAATGAAAACGATACTGGAAAAAAGTGTATGGCTTCAGAAGGAAACTATTTCGAAGAAGATTATATATATATATATATATATATATATAGAGAGAGAGAGAGAGAGGGGGGCAGAGAGATGTTTGTGTGCGTGTATGTATATGTATGCGCGTGTGTGTTCACGCGCGTGAGTGTCAATATCAGTATAGTTAGTTTTATAAGTCGCTATTTCTATAAACTTTTCCTGCTTTCATCTTATTCAATAATTTCCATTCCATTTTCTCACTAGTGACATTTATTTTTGCATTGTCTTCTCCATAAAACGCGTTTCCCCACCCACGAAAGCTTCCATTTTGTTTACTTTGAACATCTACTCTCTTCCTTGTTCACTTTGCCTGTTTTTGTTGTTTTTGTTGTTTTTTTTTATTTTTTGTTTTTTTGTTTGTTTTTTTTTTTGTGGGGAAGGGGAGCTGTCCTGTTTTTCTTACACTTCTGCGTATCACCTCTGAAAATCGAAGGTAATCTCATTAGCCAGTGATGTCGACACTTCGAAGAAAGTTCAGTTGTCACCAGCTTTGATACGATTACCTAGAATTCTCTTGTTTTTGCTATAGACATTGGACCCCAAACTACTCGCTCTATTAAATATATAAACTCACGGACAAGTACTTTTTTTTTATGTATTTATTCTTTCTTTGTCTCCTTTAAATCAGTTCTTCGTGCTAAAGATGTGGTTGGCAGTTGAATTAGTGAATTTTCATGTACGGATGTGCTTTCTGTTTTTAGCAACCATGACAACACGACCATTCTTTTGACACGAAGAAAAAAAAACCTTGTGGCAGTACATTAAGACTAATGTCAAACTTCTTATTGGCTAAATAAACGACGTTTTCGAGTATGTTATCGATTCTCGCTGCCATAATCTATCGCCTCTTTTTGAGATGCGAGAAAGTGAACTTTGTCTTCACCCGTATGTCTTCGCGCTTTACGTTTCAAAGTTCGATTTGTACTTTACACTCTGTCCTAAATGTCTTCCAATGTTTCGTTTTCTTTGTCAGTGCTTACTGAAGAACATGAAGATACATTTATGCCGGTTACAAGTAAAGATACCAACTCTACTTGACAAAGTCTTATTAAGAATATCTTGCTCGTAATGTTTTATATTTTTTAATCATTTCACCCCAAGCAAAGCAATAAGACGCGATTATGAAAGAATAAGAGTAAACGAAAAACATTATTAAGAGAGAACAATAAAAGAACAGAAACTAATTAAACAAAAGATAATGATTGACATTGCATTTAAATATTTCTGTTTGCACGTAAACCATTAATTTTCTAGATAAAAGAAAAATATGTTTCAGCAAGATATTTGAGAAAATAAAATATATACATATTAATAATCAAGTTGTTAAGAAGAAAGCATTTTTGGTCGAGGTATTATGTAAAGTAAACGTTTTTCGCCTTCAGAGGGGTAAGGTAGTGTAATGGATTACGACTCGGATTGAGTGATCGGAAAACCGAGTTCGAATTCCAATCGATTTCATTACATTCATTTACGTACTAATAGCCTTGGGAAAGGTATGACTCCAACTCTTCTCCCAAGTTATGGGTAAATAGCAGGACAGACTGGGTTCTATATCCTTGGATGGCAACCGGTCTAGAAATAAGAAAATCCTGAATCCAAAACTGTATGTAGCCCTGGCGAAGCACCTAGGGAAAGGTTCGTTCGCATTGACTCGATGATCCCGTCTACGGAGTTTTATCTGAATATAAAAAAAAAATCATAAAATTCTTCTTGTGACGCATTCATAAAAGAAGAATAGAAAAAAAATAGAATAAAAGAAGAATCAGTCTGAATATTCCTCCTCCTTTATCTCAACCACTAATGGAGAAAATAAAACAGCATTGATAACGCCTCGAGTAAATATCTAAAATCCGTAAAATCATTTTTGGAAACAAAAAATTCGATATTAATAAACATTACAATAGTAGTAGTAGTAGTAGTAGTAGTAGTAGTAGTATGCTCCCCGGGGGAGTCGGGGAGCATACTACTGGGGAATACAGCATCACGTCGCTGTGTTGTTGCTAAGGTCTCGATAAGAAGTAGATTTTTACGAGATAGGTTTGCCAGCCGCACGTCAAACCGACTTTGAATTCAAACTTGTCTGTCTAGAGTGGTTCCCAACCAAGTCTAAACTACCCAGTCTGTGTTGCTATTTAACCCATAGCTGGAGAGAAGAAATAGAAATATACTTGTGTGAAAGTGAATGCAAAGGAATCGAACGAAATTTGAACTATGCCTGCAGATCACTCCCCTAAACCGTTACACTCCCAGCATACTCATCCTCAAATTAATTGTATAAGCAAGGGAGGAGTTTGTGTTGTAAAATAAGTATTAGGTTGGTGCAAAAATAATGTAAGGTTTTTGACGTTAAAAATACGTCAAAAACCTTACATTATTTTTGCACCAACCTAATATTTGCTATGCAAAATATTTTTTTCATCATGATGTTAGTGTTATATAGTGTATATCTCGTTAGCAATCTTTCTTTTGTATGTGATTTTTTGAATGGGACGAACAGGAAAAAATTTATAAGTTTTTTTTAGAACAGAAAAAAATAGATTTTTTTATTTAATAAAATTTTCTTATAGCAGAGAAAAATACAACGAATACTGGAGATGGCTGGTGGATTGGTTGGAAGCGCTTGAGACAAAAATCACTAAGGACTGTTTCTACACTCTCTTTTGTTCCATACAAGAAAAACTGTAAGGGCACTAGAAAAACAATTAAAAACGTATAAAACTTTGTATTTTCCTTACCTTCAAAGAAGCATATACATATATAATAGAAAGTATTAGGAGGATTTGATACTTATATTTAAGTAATTCATTGAGTCTGATAGAAACCTCAACAGAATGCAGAAAGCACTGGACGGCCGTTTCGTCCTATATTTGGGACTCATCAGCAGTGCGCATCCACTACCGAGAATTGAAACCCTGACAGTTAGGTTGCTAAGCAAACATCATACCAACTGTTCCACTGGGCCTCGGTGACGAAGAAATTACAAATCGGACTCAACAAAGCGCCGCTCGCTCACATATTCCGTGGTGGAACTCTACTGAGTTCTCTGTAACCATAGGACTGTGCCCCCTGGAGCCACGACTACTCTCACCAAGACGCTCAATCTAGAGTTTCAATTCTCGGTAGTGGATGCACACTGCTGATGAGTCCTAAATATAGGACGAAACGGCCGTCCAGTGCTTTCTGCATTCTGTTGAGATTTCTGTCAGACTCAATGAATTACTTAAATATAATTATCAAATCCTCCTAATACTTTCTATCATGTACATCATTGCTTGAACCGGCTTCTAATGCTCTAGATTGAGCGGCTTGGTGAGAGTAGTCGTGGCTCCAGGGGGCACAGTCCTATGGTTACAGAGAACTCAGTAGAGTTCCACCACGGAATATGTGAGCTAGCGGCGCTTTGTTGAGTCTGATTTGTAATCGCTTCGTCGCCGAGGCCCAGTGGAACAGTTGGTATAATGTTTGCGTGACAACCTAACTGTCAGGGTTTCAATTCTCGGTAGTGGATGCGCACTGCTGATGAGTCCCAAATATAGGACGAAACGGCCGTCCAGTGCTTTCTGCATTCTGTTGAGATTTCTATCAGACTCAATGAATTGCTTAAATATATGTATATTAGGTTGGTGCAAAAATAATGTCGTTTTTTGACGTTAAAAAATACGTCAAAAAACATTATTACGTCATCATTTTTGCACCAATCTATGTATATATATATATATATATATATATATATATATATATATATATATATATATATATATATATATATATATATATATATATATGTATATATATATATGTATATATATATGTATATATATATATATATATATATAGTTTTGCCATATTTAAAAAGGAAGGCTGAACAATATAAAAGATAAACCATTCATCCGTTCACCATGCACTGTTGATTCTTATGTCGAGACTATATATATATATATATATATATATATATATATATATATATATATATATATATATGTATGTATGTATGGATAGATAGATATAGCATATTTTCCGGCTTAAAAGTCGCACTTTTTTTCCTAAAAAACATGAAAAATAGGTGTGCACCTTTCACGACGAATGCAAATCAACGCCCAGTTTCAAGAAAGCTTGGATGGTCACCTAATTTGCATGACTGATAGGGACGTTGATTTGTATGTTGCGTCATTAAACTATAATGTTACCTATCGATCTAATTCAGCCTTTTATATGATCTAACCTCAGTACTTAGCTGTTACAAGTATTTCCAAGTAAACCTTTCTGGGGTCGGGCCACAGGTTTAAACATGCTCTGTTTACGAGCAGCGGCGGGAGCCTTTCTGCTCTTGACTAGTATGTCATTGTCATATAAACAAAATCGGGGGAGTGATTAATGTAAACAATACATGGTGCCAGTATGTGAGCGATGCATGGTGAGTGTTTTGTTGTCGAGAATGACTTTTCTAAGAAAAGAAAGACATTCTCACCCGCACCCTAATACTAGAAAGAAATTTCTATTTCTTTCCAATATTAAGGTGCGTCTTCCACTATATATAATGTGTGTGTGTGTATGTGAGAGAAAGAGAGAGAGAAAGAGAGATGGAGGAAAGTGAATCGAGTATAGATTTATTGCCGAGAGAATCTTGAAGCTTTAAATAAGAATGATGAAGCTCGGGATTTTGCTTTGAATATCTTGAAGGCAATTTACTGTGTATGCTTGTCTTCTTCACAAGTTGAAAGGTCAAGGTATTCTTCACAAGTTGAAAGGTCAAGGTATTCTTCACAAGTTGAAATGTTATAGTAATTCTGGGCGAATTTTTGATCTGATTCCATATTTCTTATCAAATAGGGAAGTGAAAGTTGTTTTGAATGACTACTTTTCTAGATATTTTTACATTAATAACAATCCCCCCTCCTTGAGCCTACATTGTTCCTAACTTTCATCAACGACTTTTCTGATGTAACCAATTTTCAACTCGACATCTGTGCTAATATCACAACTATTTAATCTTGTCTTAATAGGACCTCTGATCTGTTCTATAAAGCCTGATCTAAAATATGACCTACAATCTGTTATTAACTGGGGCAAGAAATGGCTTATTAATTTTGACACCTCTAAAATTAAACTGCCATGTTTTAGTCGTCTTTGAGAATCTTTTGCCTGCCATCAGTATGGCTTATGCTAACTTCCAGGGGAGTGACTCCTTGTACCTTGTCGGGCTAATGTTTTTCGCTGACATGAAGTTGAAAGATTATATTGAGTAAATAGCTAGATCCGCTGCCAGGAAACCTGTTTCATTGTGTCGTGATTGAGAATTTTTCTTGTCAGAATCTATCTTAGACATTTATAAGTCTGCCATTTGTCTATGCATTGTTACATTTGGCCAAGTGCTGGTTCTTAATGAAATACAAAGAAGAATCTGCAATGATATCACTTCTGACCTGACGAGCTCAAACGAAATAGGAAGCAAGGGATTAACCTCGACTCCTGTTCAAAAGATCAGTGACAAGTTTGTACTGGACGACAGGCGAACCTGTCTATTCCTCTTGAGGAAAAATAAATAAAAAGTAAATAACATTTCAGGGTTTATGCGGAGACGTTAGGCGTATAGAGATGATTTAGACGTTTGAAGTCACCGGGAATTTAATCCTAAACTAAACAGTAAACAAAGAAGAAACCTCTGATCTTGTTCAAGCGTAGCGGGGGTGGGAGACACCATTTAACGTAAAGTCAAGTTTTAGTTGAAAGCAGATATGCTTGGTAGTCAGAGCGTTGCTCTTTATAATGTCTCTTATTATTCTGTGTAATTCTATGTTAATTATATACTTTTTTAGTTTGCTACACGATGGAGTAATGGATAGCAGCTCGGATTGGGGAATCGGAGAGCCGAGTTCGAATTCCAGCCGATTCTATTACATTCACTTACGTGCTAATAACCTTGGTATGAATCTTCTTCTCCTCCTCTCTCCAGCTATGGGTAAATAGCAGGACAGACCGAGTTCTATAGTTCTATAGTACCTGGTCTACCGCAGAAAGAAATGGCAACCTACTGCAGGAGAAAATCTGCCTCGTCAGTCATGTATCGAAAGATACATGATCACGTAAGCGTATATCACGCATGGCACATAACTGACTGACTGACTGACTCATTTTTCACATAAAGAAGGGAAAAACAACAGAAATCGACCGTAGTCGACATCATCGAGTCAATACTAACGAACGTTATAATTTCTTATAAATACAATAATTAAAGTTTTGATTTTTTTTTTAACTGATGATATTATCAGTAAATAATGGACAGACTCTGTCTATCCAACTGTTAACAACAACAAAAATAATCTCTCCTGAGTAATGACATCTCCACACTATTTATCTCAGCAAACATTTTTCGGGTGCATGTCGATTCGTTGAACCCTTTAATTAATCTAAATCTTGCGCATTTATAAGTCTTCTTTCCGTGCATCGAATATTGCTGTCACATCTGGTCTAGTGCTTCTAGAAATATTCTTGACAAAATCCAATGAATTTACAACGTTATCGGTCCTAAACTGGCTTAGATTTAAATATGAAGGAGCAATGGAACACGTGGATGGCAATACCTGATCATGACCTTATACTTACAAGAAGAATAAAAAGACCCAGCATTGCACAAGTCTGCAAATGGGTGAAGCAAGCTTGGGATAATATTAGACCAGAAATTGTTGTGAAATCATTTATAAAAATGGTGGCATTAGCAATGCTGTCAATGGAACGGAAGATGACGCTTTATTTAACGACGATAATAGTAGTATTGAAAATGATTATCAGAGTTTTGATAATGAAGACAACAAATTTTATGGATTTGAAGATGAATAAAATTTTATTAGTAACTGTACTGTTTTGTTCAATTGTAATAATTACTTGATTTTTATTTTGTTTTCTTACCTTTGGATAAAATAAAGTTTTTATAGGCTCGTGTTCTTTTCCCTATTATTTTTCGTTTAATTGTAATCATGGCTTGTTTAACTAAAATAATACCTCATAAATATAGCCTAGGCTGTACTATTTATTACTAATTTTACTAATTTACTAATTACTAATTTTTTCTTGCTTTTCACTACTGAAATTAGGGTGCGTCTTATACACCTGTGAGACTTATATGCTGTCAAATACGGTATATATAAAATGAATTGGTTTCTAAATTTGTTAGTAGATGATTTTTATCTTTTAATCATGCACCAGTTTGTTCTATTAGTTACTTAAATGTTTTTCATTGTTCTTGTTTAATAAAAAAAGAAATTGTTTTTGACAACAATTGATCTTTGATGGAAGATTGGCCGAAAGGTTCCTTAGCTATTTTCCTTTTTTAGTATTAAGATCTTTGATTGGCAGTATTTAATGCTTTAATAAAATTGTGTAGTATCAAGTCATAGTTAAAAAAAATATATATAAGTACATCCTCAGCAATGGAAGTGTTAAATTATCATCATTCTACTGTGTCATTTTGTAACTATACATGAAACTATTTTCTAAAACGGGTTTTTTTTTTGTTTTTTTTATATATAAAGGTAAACTGATGTTCATGTGATTTTGAAGTTGTTTGTAAGTAAGAAAATAATGAAATGATTTTAAAGTGCACAGTCAAGATATTTAATTGCCAACATATTTAATTGCAGAGAACGTGAGGAACGATTAGCTGCCTTAAATGCTCAACAGCAAGCACAAATACAAGAATTACAGAAGAAAATTCGACAAAAGGTATATTATATAAGGTTTTGCATGAATGTTTTGTCAGTGAATTTAAAGATTGCAACCTTGTCAAATTTTGCAAACAAAAGGCTCTTTGTTATAGATTTAAATTTCCTTTCATTCTTTCTAAATTGATAAACCTGTAACTTGTGATGCAAACTGATTTTTTTTTTTTTTTTTTTTTTTTTGCATCAGCCACCTGAAGAGTAAGATTTGATGGATTTTTAGGTTTCATCCTGGGTACCTTGGTCACATGAATTTAAACCTGCTACTAGATTGGCAAATAGGTCTCACTGTTTTACTGGTGAGATAGCTATATGTAAATGTTAGTTCTATTCTAATAGTTTCTTCTCTCATACTTCTCTCCTGCGGAACTTTTTTGATTTCTTGCTTTCTTGCCACCTACGATCTTCAAAAGTTTAAATGCAACATCAACTGTCATTTTCTGTCTTCCTGAATGTTGTTCTTTCATTGTCTTGTCTCTTCACTTCTCACCCTTTTTCACTCCCAGTAATCCCTTGTGTCTTAGTGGCATTATCACCTTGCTTAGGGTGAAATGATTTTTTTAAAAAAAAACAAGAAAAGTAAGAAAATAATGAAACGTTTTTAAAGTGCACATTCTTAAACCCAAGATATTTAATTGCAAGGAAAGTATCTAGAAAAATATGCCATTTAATCTGATTTGTTTTATGTATTTATGTTACACAAAGCCAAAATATTCGGCTATTAAATAAAAATTGTTTTATGTCATATCTGTAATTTGTTTATTTTCCATGAAAAACAAAATCTAGATGAACGTCTAACAGATTGTTAAGGTCTTCAAAACTCCTCTTTTGTTTACATACTGATTCGAATATTTACACTTGTGCTGGTATCTATTTTAGAAAAGCATATCACAAGGTGATTCCATAATTCTTTCCTCAATACTGAGTGATTCCATAATATTTTCCTCTATTTGATGCGGAAACAATTATTCCATTAGTTAAAATAATTACATTTAATTGGTTTGGGATGTGTTTCAAGAAGCCAGATGGTTCAGCAACTCAGCAAAGATCATTTTATGTCATATTCGAGATTCGGTTTATTTGCTATGAAGTGAAAGAAAAAAAAATGGATGAAGTTTGGCGATACTATAAATTTTCTTTTTTTTTTTTTCCAGAAGTTGTATAATTGTGTCACAACACACCCAACTTTTTATGAACGTCAATCTGACCTGCTAAGTGGAAAGTCTTTACTTGGTTATTTGCCAATTCCAAAGTGGCTTTTTCTTTCTTGAAAAGCAAAGGCTGTCTTGGATATAAAAAAAATGGAAGAAGCACTTATATTCTATATTTTCGCATTGTATAAATTATTTACAAGTCCTCTTCTTGCAGATAACAACACACACATTCATACACCAAATATATATATATATATATATATATATATATATATATATATATATATATATATATATATATATATATTAGGTTGGTGCAAAAATAATGACGTAATAATGTCGTTTTTTGACGTTAAAAATACGTCAAAAAACGACATTATTACGTCATTATTTTTTCACCAACCTAATACATACATATATATATATATATATATATATATATATATATGGTTCCTACTGGAAGAGAAACTGTGTATATGTATTTATTCATGTATATACAGACAAACAGAAACATATATTTTTGTTAAAATTATCAACGTTGATATTGCGTTTTTGGTAACGCTAAATTGCAACAAACCAAATCTAAGAAGAGTTACAGAATCATAAGCAAAATATAGCCGTGTATGCTAATGATACTTCATAGAAAGAAAAAAAAGATAGAAAAATAATAGATAAAAAAAAAGAAAGAACATTTGGAATATATAAATTACAATAAAAGGATACTCATAATAATTTGTAATCAAAAGAATAAAAAAAAAGCTATTTTATATAAAAATTTTATTAAAAATTCTTTCAAGGCAGTTTGGTAGAAGCTCTTGTTTATTCTGAGACATGACTCTGACGACGTCAAAATAAAGAAAAATATATAATTCCTATTCGCTCTCTCTTACAATGTCTATTTATTTATTTATTCATTTTTAAACATTTTATTAAAAATTGTTTCGAGACTAAATTTATATTTCAACTTGTTTTCGGTTGATTTTAACTTGACGCATATTTTATACCGAATGGAAGAAGCTGAAAAGTGTGAAGGAAAAAGGGAGAAGGAAAGAAAAAGAGAGAGAGAATAAAAAGCATAAGCGAGAGTGAAGGGGAGGAAAAGACTGAGGAGAACAGATTAATAAGAGATTCATGAAGGAAGATTTTGTAAAGAAATATTAAATGAAGAAGGGAAAAGAGATAGATAGATAGATAGATAGATAGATAGATAGATAGATAGATAGATAGATAGATAGATAGGAACGAACGAACGAAAAGTGATAGATGGAAGGGAAAATGATAGATAGATAGATAGATAGATAGATAGATAGATATCTAAGAAGGAAGGAAGGAAAAGCAATAGACAGAAGAAAAAGTAATAGATGGAAGTAAAAGTAATAGATAGATAGATAGATAGATAGATAGATAGATAGATAGATAGATAGATAGGAAGAAATGAAGGGAGGTGATAGATAGATAGATAGATAGATAGATAGATAGATACATACATACATACATACATAGTAACAAGTTATGATAGATGCTGGTGATGTGAGAATTAGAAGAGTTGGAAGATAAAGGATATCATAAGAGTTCAAGAACAATATGGACTATTCATTTAGATTTCGTGTTGCTGTTGGAATAATGGATTAAATGTCGCCAGTGGCGAAATAAAACATCAAATTACTGTAGACTAGTAACAATGGACAAGGAGAAAATGCACCAAAACTGGTTTAACTTTCCGACAGAAGAAATTTTAGGAAATCACTGGAACTGACACTTGACGGGAAATGGCTTGACTTCCTGGACAGAAAGACGGAAATACGAGATGCGATGACATCAGATTGTTACAGCTCAATACGTTCGGTTATCTTTAAAAAAAATTATAATTTTCTTTCTTTTTTCTTTTTACTTTGTCTTTACGCAGTCAAAGTTCAAAAGTTTCAAATCATAAAAATATAAACGATATAATATTGAGAGAAAAAAAAAGGTCACAGTATATACATGAACAGACATTTGGTACGAGATTATCGAAATGGTGCGTCAATATGAAAAGAAACAGATGCAATGGAGGAAAATTCAGAGCGGAAGAAAGAAAAGAAAAGCTGTTGGCTGGTAAACAAATGAAGATTTCCTTCCGGTAGAATTTTTTTCTTCTCTTCCATGCAATTGGAAAGAGCAGATGTTAACATTTAATGGAATATTGTTGACTTTAAACATGGAGTTATTAACTTTAAAATATTTCTTAGAATTATATTTTGAGTGACAACAACTCAACAACAACTAAGTTTGACAAGGGGATAATATATTTGAGAAGTCAAATTAAGGCACAGGTGGTCAAATTCGAGAATACGATGAGGCTGACAGATCAATAATTAATGAATAAGAAAGGACAGCTATATGTAACAAAATATTAACTTTAAAAAGATGGCGAAAGGTTGCACACCAAACGAGGAATAAACAAGAAAATTATTTTTCTTTTAATCCAAGAAAAAGAGAACAAAACAAATTTAAATTTAATTTCCTAAATGTAATATTTTTAACCAGTATAACACCGTCTGTCTAAACTTAAGGAATCAGCATATATGCTAGGCCACAAAAATCTCCTGAGCCGACCAAGAATAGAAATGAATACATCATGGGGACTAGTAATACGGAGTGCTAGAGAAAAACAGTAATAACAAAAATTGTAATATAAGCTCCGGTAAAAATGGTTACTGAGACATTAGGTTTATAAGTCCCCAAAATGCATACACTGATGTTCTCAAGGATACATGGATAAAAACGTTGGTTGAATTCAGTGATCTAACCCAAAGAGTTTGAGTTCAATATCTAGCCAGGGCTGAGGTGAACAAAAATTTGGAAAGTTGAGTTAAAAGGAGATAACTGATACTGAGACACCCGAAAGAGGCATGGCACGTGAAGCTAAAACAATCTACCCCGGTGGACGAAATAAAAGGTTCAGTTCGAAATTCCAATCACCTGAAGAAGGCTGGAGCGTACGATGGCTGAAACGTCATGAATATGACAACAAAGATGAGAACAAGAGTCCGAACAATGTAAATAGTGTAAATAGTATGGCACCCCTTCAAGCGTTCTCTACCCAATGTATTGTGCATTCTTTGCAACAAGTTGCTACCATTTTTCGCCTTTTTTTCTCTTAGAGAAGTATATATGCACACAGACCACAAGAAATTACGTAACCTCACGAATCCTAGTAAATAGTAAATTCTTCAATCCTAGAGATATGAATTAGTTATTTAGCTTTGAATCATGACTGAATGATTCTCGTATCGATGGACAAAGTTGAATCACCAATTGATGAGGCCCGCATTTTAAGGGTTAATCACCAGCCAACAATCCTTCTGATTTTTTTAATTCAACAGAAAATAACTTTGACGGATATTTGACTACCCTTTATTTGTTGCGTGCAAGCTTTACCTGATAACTTCAGAGTTCAACGAAAGGTTGTCAGATTGCGTGTTAGATAGAAAATTGGACTATATTTGAAAGCCCAACGACACTAAATTTTAAACTGATATTCCACATTCCATCTGACCATCTTCCTTGGGACCAATGCTCGTAAATCTTAACATCATTCTGGATAATCGCTCTTCCATAGAATCATCCATAGTTGATGAAATCTATCACGTATTTGTTTTACAGACACAATCTCGAACTAGATAACTTTGTACAGCTCCAGGTGGGAGGATTTTGAATTAAAACTTCTCCTTCTCCTCGTATTGAATATGCCAAATAGGGCAGAATATGTCAGATAATACTTGTCTTAGGCTGATAGTCATATTTGGGTTGTTCGTGATCTATTGATCTATATGTGCACGAACGGCATAGATTCTTGACAAAATCCAAAGAAGGGCCTGTAATTTAATTGATCCTGACCTGGCATCTCGACTTCTGTCAATTTCTCACCGAAGTGACATGACTTTCCTTTGTCTTTTCTACAAATATTTTTTATAGCAACTGCTCTGACGGCCATTTTTATCTGGTACCTCCACTACATGGATTTAAGCGTGCTACAAGATTTGGTAACAATGTCCCACCGTTTAACTGTTGAAATACTAACAGTTTCTTTTATCGCACGTCTCACCAGTGGAACTCCCTTCAGATTTCTTTCTTTCCTACAAACTTCAAAAATCTGAATGCAACGTCAATCACCATCTTCCGTCTTCTTGAACTCTATTCCTTTTTTATGTCTTTTCTTTAATCCTTCTCATTGTCTCACACTTACACTCCTTTTAACCGTCTGCGTTCTAGTGGCATTGCCGACTTGTGTAGTGTGTAACGATTAAAAAAAGTTTCGGTAAATGACAAATCCTCACATGATTGGAGCATATGTGGTATATATATACATATCTCTATCTATAAAAGGCAAGATGTGTGTGTGTGTGTGTGTGTGTGTGTGTGTGTGTGTGTGTGTGTGTGTGTGTGTAACGAATGCACGGCCGCAATTTTCGGCGCATTTGCACCAAAATTTACATGCGCATGCTCCAAGTTAGCAGAAAAGCCAAGACTGACTTTGCATTTCCCAGCTCCCATCGATAGTAGAAATAATCGATTTTTTCATGCTTCTACGGCACTTTTCATGTAGTTTGCGGCCATTTTGTACTGGCCAGAGTAAGAGCCAATAGCTGGCTGCCACAAATAGGCAGGAAGATTCTATTGGCCAGCGTGAGAGCCAACAGCTGACTGACACGGATGTTAACTAGCATGCTAGCATGCAAAAAACATCGATAGCTGCATTCGCCACAAGTGTGAAAAATTTAAATCTGCATGGCACTTTACTCCAATTGGCTCATTCGCTTGCTTAAACTCATGTTGATTCTGATTCCACAGAACTGGGTTGGGTGTAAAAAAATATTTGTTGTTAAGATTCTTTTTTCATTCGGTTTTTCCAGTTACGAGTCCTTTTTTAAACTGATCGTTTTGTGTTCATTTTGTTTAGTTCTTTTTTCGTAACAGATTTAATGTTTAGTATAGAGCTTAGAAAAAATTCACAGTGTGAGATAGGTAAGAAGTAAGGCATGTAGCAACATCAGCACGGCAAAGGGCACTCCTTTAAAGGCAAGGAAGGGCAAAAATATTTTAAGTCAAGTGATAGCGATTGCTGTATGAGTCGTACGATTTTTGAATGAAGCACAGACATCGCCGGGCCATGCTGCTAGTATATATATATATATATATATATATATATATATATATATATATGTGTGTGTGTGTGTGTGTGTGTGTGCAGAATCCGTGGTCAGTAGATAGATAGATAGATAGATAGATAGATAGATAGATAGATAGATAGATAGATAGATAGATAGATATTCATGTATAGGATAAGAACAAATGGAGTATAATTCCACTGTCTGCAGAATTTAATTTCTTAAAAAGACCTCAGTACAAAGTATAGCTTAATATTATTTATTATATGAGATTAAAATAAAAACAAGTTTAAAATCGTTACAAAATGGCTTTCATGTTTTAGCACTACAGTTATGCTGTCTCAGGCGATCATAAATAACTAATGAGTATAAAATTATTTTTAAATTTCAAAAGCAGATAAAAACAAATCAAAATTAAAATTGGCTTGTGGATTTACCCTGATTAACCAATTATGTGTCAGACCTACTGATTGTAAAATGTAGTATATATATATATATATATATATATATATATATACACACACCGGGTGTAACAGCAAAATTATATTATAATTATATATTATAGTTTTATAATATTGAAGTGTACTTTGAGCAATAGGAATGTATAATTACTCTCCAAGCTTAACAAGTATCGTGATGAAATCGATCATAAACGAAAATAACACGTTCATCATTAATTAATCATAGTTAAGGATTGGAAGCTCATGAAGGATTGAAATCAACTTCATATATATATATATATATATATATATATATATATATATATATATATTATTCCAGAATCATTTTCCAACGTATTCAAGATGATCTTCGCCCGCTCTAACTTTCTATCTTTCTGTCCTGGAGTAACAAGATCCCTCACCCTTTTCACATCCGATTTCATTTTCAAGTTTTTTTTTTACTGCTCTTTGAACTGTTATTGCTGAAACTCTTCTCTCACGCACCAAAGGTCTTATGTATTGAGTTGGATCTTTTCTAATTGAGCTCTTTAGCTCTAAGTTAAAATGAAGATCCCTCTTCCTGTTGTGACCTCCTGATCCAGTTTTTCTCTCTACTGTTCACACTTTATTAAACTTATTTTGGTATATTGCTACCATTACTGAAGGCCTGAATGATCTTTTTCCTATCAACATTGCTCATGTGGGAAAACAGTGGGGATGACACAAAACGATTTAACCTGTTTTCTTTCTAGCTGAATAAATCAAGATGGCTAAACATCTTATCTAAAAACCTTGAAAAGGGAAACTCAATTAGTTTCATTTTTTTTTTTTTTTTTAGATATTAAACATTCTGTGCGGTGGACAATCATGCTGTTACGGGATTTGGACAATTTTGCTATTACACCTAGTATATATATAAGAGATTCTTGATAAAATCCAAAGAAGAATCTGCAATTTTATTGGTCCTGAGCTCAATTCCCCAAAGCCGTAACTAGCTTCCTTCAGCATTTTCTATAAATACTTTTGTGGAAATTGTTCGGATGAACTTTCCCCTATAGTACCGAAGCTTTATGAATTTAAAAGCAGTCCTAGATTGGCGGTAAATTCTCAACATTTTTCGATTGAAATGGCTATATGTAACCGTATTTTTCTATGCTAAAAGTGTTTTCTGTCGCACTTCTCGCTTGTGGAACTCTCTTCTGTATTTTTGCTTCCAAATCAACTTTGATCTTCAAAAATTCAAAAATATATTTACTTGAAGCCATAAAATTGTGCTCAAATTATTTCGTTATTGACTAACCCATAGAGTTTGATATACCTCTAAACAAAATCATCCATCCAACCAAACAAACATGAACTCTTTAATGACATTAATTCATATAAGTTAAGACAAAGAAATCAAACTGTATTCCAAGATATAACTTCAACAAAACAACAACAAAAACACCGCCTCTAGCAATCATGTCCACACAAACATGTATATGTACAAAAGCTGAGTATTGTCTACCATGTATTCAATTGCTAAAGCAGAATAACACATATCATATTTTATTGCTTCAAAGCTCCCAAGAAAATTAAATTTCAGTATTAAATGACCCATAAGGTGTTGATATGCCGTTAAACAAACAAGTCAATCATACTATCGTGTCAGTAGTAAATAGTCATCAGCATAGATATCAAGTTGAGAACTCATGTAAAAAAAAATTGACCGTAAATTACCATCCGTCATATTCGTTGAAAATCAGGATTGACTTCAAGATAGTAATCTAAGAGTCACTCTCAATGAGTTGCAGAGTAGGCGCTAGAGAATTACTGTAAATTTTATATATCCAACATAAATAAAATGAAATAGGTCATGCTTTTTATGGTCTGTGCCGCATGTATGTGTTCTGGGCTGTAAATGCGTAAATATTTTTTTTTTCTATTTGTGCGCATATACATTTTGATTGGATGGATTTACATCCTAGAAATGGCGGTGACGGGAAATAAACTACTCATTGAAAGCAAATCTCGAAAACAGAAGCGGTCTAAGTCAAGTCCACGTGGCACGATTTTCCAGTGAATAAGTTTTTAGTTCCTCTTACAATGTCCAACCCACATATAAATTTTTCGTTTTGTTTTACAACCCGAAACGAATTCTATAAACACCGGAAGTAACTCCGTTTCGCACGCGCCGGCGTTTGAGATACCGAAATGAGTCGGTCGGCGAAGCACGTAAACTTTTAGCTTTTCAGGCTGGGAACTCAGAGAGAAGGGAGGTAATTGAGTGAGAGATGAAAGGAAAATCATCAGCCACGCCCGGATTAGGTAGATTTGTTTCCAGATTTCTTCAGCTCAATAAACACTGTTTGTATGAATGGAATAGAAGAGCGAAATGGCGCCTGTTGATTGTAAGGGAGCGGTTACCTTTTTAAATTACAGCTAAAAGAAAGAATAATCCCTGAGGAATTTTTTTAACATAAGCCGCAATAGAAATATGCACCAGACTAGCTTCAGGTAACACTGCTAAATCTAAATTGAATCTACTTTCTTTAATTAATATTTAGAATTTTATTATAAAATTATTTTGAAACTCCTTGTATTCTAAGGCATTTTACAGTATGCTTCACCCTGTACAAAGCCCGGGGGCCACTCGAGGTAGAGGGTTACGTTACGCGATAGTTTATACGAATAAGAGAATATAACGGTTAACTCTAGACTTTAACAGTTCAAGATTGTAGTGATCGGGGAGACATCACCTTGAGAGTCTGTTTCACAGAGCAGTGCCTCGCGGAAAGAAGCTGTTCGAATGAAATTTACTACTCACTGATGGAATACGGGGGAGTGGGGGTCGTTTGATACAATTTAAGCGGGTCCTAGCCGTGGAGGAACCAAGGAATGTAGTTTGTCCGAGCACTTTCCGTGGAAGAGAGCAGTGAGAGACTCGACACATCCCGCCTATGAGAGAGTTTGGAGGGTGTAAAATAATTCGTCCCCCACAAAGACGCAGAAACGCTTTGTGCCACAACTTGTCAAAGGCCTTAGAAATATCTTAAGGCTATGATCCTCGGGGTATGTTTGTTGGCAACCGTTCAGTAAGCACACTAAAAGCTATAATAAGTATATTAAAACTATAAATATTATAATAAGCACATTAAAACTATAAGTACAATGTGTTGTGGGATTTTATTTTGTTCGGATAAAAATAAGTCAGCATTATGTTGCGAGTATCACCTCTTTGGTATGGGTTCTAAGAATATTTGTCCCGCCAACAATATTGGTGAACTCATATGAGTCCGGGTAAAAACACCAAATAAAATAAAATAAAACAAACGACAATGCGCTATAAGACTGGACATTGAAGACTGGACAGCTCCCACCCAAATATGACCACAGTACTCCGTTTTGGCTCTTGTAAATCTAGAGTATGGCATGAGGAGTCATGTACTTTCTGGAGCGGTACAGGGAATTAAAAATTTTACCTGGATCTTTAGAGAAGGATCATATGAACGAGTTCCACTCACGGTCAGGTGTGAATCTGAGGTCCAATATGATGTAATGAATATGTATACACCTGGTTTCCCCCTCGCAGTAATATGATCGTCTGGTGTCAGCCATAAATACAGACTGATGTGGAGGTACAGTTCGACACCCATTGACTACGTCTATTGTCTTCGCCTATTGCCTACGCCTATTGCCTACCACTACGACGAGGACCAGTCCATTACGGTTACCTGCTAGATTGTCCTACCCGGTTACAGTAGTCAACAACCATTTTGTTACTTCGAACAAATATATCCCTTTCCCGGACATATCACAATATTATCTCAACGCAGGGTGTCTCCTCGAGAGAACATCCATTCATTCTGACTGGTGGTAGTTCGTGATCCGAACGGCGTTGGTGGAATGTAACGAGTTTGATTTTCGAAGCTTTGAATATAACCAGCCAGTTTTTCCTCACTGGGAAGTTAGTGGTAGATCGGGTAAGCAGCCAGTCCCTGATCATCAAGAATTTTGGAGGTGCACCCCTGTATCGTCGTATCATCGACATAAACGTTTACAAATGATCGGAGTATATTCTTGGGCAAATCATTTATGTAAATCAGAGGGTTGGTCCGATTAGTGACCCCAGAAGGACGCCTTTAATTTTAATAATTACCTTCAGATAACTTCCTGTTAGGAATGATTTTATAATCAAGAAGACCCTTCCAGTGATTCCATAGCTGGAGACCTTGTGTAGCTATGGTCCTCGAGGTGTGTTTTTCGTCAACCGTTCAGTACGCACGTTAAAAGCTATAGGTCTAATAAGCACGTATATTAAAACTATAAGTATTATAAGTAAATTAAACCTATAAGTATATGTTGTGGAATTTTATATTGTTCGAATAAAAATAAGTCATTATTTTGTTGCTAGTAACACCTCTTTGGCTGTGATGTGTAAGGGCTCTTGGAATATTTGTCCCAAAAAGAATATTGGTGGATTCATGTGAGTCCGGGTAAAAATAAAAAAAATATAAAAAATTAATATAAAACAAACCACAATGCATGCTATTAATAAAAGGAATTTCATGTGTACACAATTGTAACGAAAGGAAAAGAAATTGAAAGAAGATATAAGAATGTGCTTGTTTGCGTGTGCATGTGTGATTGACACGTGTGTGTGTGTGAGGAAGTTCAAATGTCAACAGAGGACCAAGGAAGAAAACGTAGTATTTTTTTTTTATCTACGTCCGACTACATCTGGAAGCAATAGTTAAAAAGAGAGAAAATATGATAGCCTTTTTATAGACTTAAAGAGAGCCCCCCCCCACGCCACCACTAACGAGCGCTTTTAGCGGAGCCAAGTGGGATAACAAATAGAAATCACACTAAAAGATATAAATATTATAGCAAGCACACTAAACGCTTTCAGTAAAATAGTAAGCGTACTAAAAGCTATAAGTAAAACAGTAAGTACATTAAAATCTATATGTAAAGTGTGTTTCAATAATTTGGACCGATTTTAAATGTGAATTAAGTTTAAGCGTCTAATGATTTTTTTTTTTATCTTTCAGATTTCACAACTTAAATCTTTGGCAATTTCAACCGTGAAAAGATTAACAATCAAACAGCGAGTTAAATTTATCGAAGCCTATTACAAAAATTGAGGTTCAAACAGAATTTGTATAAATAGTTAACAGGTCGCATCATCTCTTGAAACTGCGAAGTCAATTGGTCACCGCGATCGTGCGACTTGACGCCTTTAGATGTCTTCCTTTGGGACCATCTCAAAAGTATGGTCTATTCCAACAAGCCAACAACAGCTGAAGAATGAGATAAGGTATATTGGTGAGATCGAGCAGCAACTATGCAGAGACGTCATCAAAAATTTTGACCATCGAGTTGAGGTATGCCGCCGAAGCCTTGGTGGACATTTGGGCGATATTATTTTTCACACATAATTGCCATGACTTAAATAACATGATCCAATAGAGAAATAAATAAATTTTGACCAATAACACTCTTTTATAATATTAAATGCATTAAAATTATAAGTATGACAGTACACTAAAGTCTATAAGTATAATGGCAAACACACTAAAATCTATAAGTATATGAATTATCGTTTTCAACAGTCTTTTAACCAATGCTTACTGAACTATCTGATGTGTTTTTGTTTTTGTTTTTTTTTGCTGTTTTTTTTTTAATGTCCGAAAGCCCAGCAAACGAAATTTTCCAATCCAGCCGATTCAGGGAACGCTGTCTGGTAGTTCGGACGTAGTACGCGCCGGCGTTGCTGTATTCCCCTTATATGAAATGATTTATTTTAGGGGTGGATAAGGAGTGACTGATGGCCGAGAAACGCCGTAAATCTGTCACCAAAAAGTGCTACTTCTTCTGACCCGACACACTAGCCAGGCATGTACCTTGTGCTGTTACAGACTGATAGTAGGTTGGTGCAAAAATAATGTCGTTTTCTCACATAGTAACATATGTGAGCAAAAACGACATCATATTAAAATTTGACAAATCTTTTAGGCAGCTAGATTATGAATCTAAGGAATTAAATGCTCATTTTAAAAATTTGGTCCCAAATCCACGTGTTTATTCCTTTCTTTCCCCAGTCAGGCGAATTTTTTAAAGGCCGAATTAGAAATAGATGAAAATTGGCCTTTTGGTATTCCTAGGTGTGGTTCCATATAACAAAGAAAAGAGTACTGAACTGCTATGTGATATCTATCCTCCTCTAAGGCAGCGAATGTTGGACGGTCTCCTCAAAGAAGAAGAGACCCGAGGCAACCGAGGTATGGTTCTACAGAAGGATGTTGAGGATATCATGGACCGAATATGTCAACAACGGTGAGGTTTTGGAGAGGATGCAAATAAAGTGGAGGCTTATAATTAACATTAGGAAGAGGCGGCTGAAATTTCTGGAACACGTAATGAGAAAGGAGGGCTTGAAGAATCTGATACTCACAGGTCGGATAGAGGGAAAGCGGGACAACGGGAAGCAACGCGTGACATACCTGGCGAGCTTAAGCAAGTTGATGACGGAACAGGATTTAGGAGAAGTAGCAGGACAAAATATATTGATAGCTACAAGGTATAGGGGGAAAGTAGAGAGCCATGATCGCCTACGTCCTGAAGGGACACGCCGCATAACAGAAGAAAGGTGTGGTTCCCATAGACTCACACGCCACATTGTCATGATGATGATGACACTGTTTTGCCTGTTCATTTATATCGCATTCATTAGTTGTATAGGAATGACTTTTAGCATGAGGGCGTAATTGAAAAATGCAACCATATTAAATATAAAACTAAAATGAAAATGTTAAAAAAAAAAAAAAATACGAGTCAGATATCCCGGCAGCTTCCCGTGGCGTTGCATGTTACCTGGAAACGCTCCACGTACCGGCAGACGATGCCTCACGCACCACATTTTGATTACCACTGCCCTAAACAATCTAAGAGCTGATTTTGTCACTCAAGTTCATTTGATGAATTGGATGAAGAAAACATCTTAAAGATTTGGAATGTTCAATAAGGAATAAATTTATTTCATAAATATATTTTTTAATTATTGCAGTAAAAATAACATGGCATTGATTAAATCTTTGTATATCACGTTTTAATCTGCTGCGAAACAAATGAACGGCTGTCACGCGGTTAATGATTTGCATTCCCAAAATGTACACTCAGGGTAGATAGATAGATAGATAGATAGATAGATAGATAGATAGATAGATAGATAGATTGACTCGAACTCAGTGTAAACAAAACGATAAATAGTCATTTATGTGCCATGCGTGATACACGCTTAGGCGATTATGTATTTTTTGATACATGACTGATGAGGCAGATTTTTTCCCGCAGTAGGTTGCTATTTCTTACTGAAGTAGACCAGTTGCTATCCAAGGCTATAGAACCTGGTCAGTCCTGCTATTTACCAATAAATAACTGAGCATAAATAAGACCTAGATGAGATATTGCTAGACATGTTCAGCGAATCGAGAACTATCTACACCGTAGATTTCTTCTTCTTTTTTTTCACTCCATGTAAAGCAATGAAAGCCACTAACAGAGGCAAAGGACTACTGAAAGTGAATTAAACAGAGAGGACAATAAATGAACGGGATTCAATGAAAATTCGCGATAAAGAAGACCGTACTTGGTAGAAAAACGGGAAGCCGAAAAGAGTTTCACAAGCGAGAAATCCGGAAGAAGAAACTTTTAGCATAGAATTTACAGTTACAAATTTCAACAGTGAAATTATGAGATCTAACTGCTGATCCAGTCTTCTTCTTCAGGATATTGGCGATCATGGCTCCCCACAACTTGCTGTCCCCTGTAGCTGTTTATATTTTTTTTTGTTTACTTTTCCTAAACCGTGTTTCCCAATCCATTTTGCCCAAACACGCTAGGTAGGTTATGCACTGTTTTCCTCTACCCCTCTTACCTTCAATCTGTCCTTTGAGTATCAAATTTTCCAAACCTTCTTTCCTCATTATGTCCCTTAGAAATTTCAACGCTTTGTTTCTGATGTTATGCATAAGTATCCTTTTTTATTCTATTTTATCTAAATCTTGGTCATTGCTCACATGTTCGGTCTATGGTATTCTCAGCGTGAAGTCAAGGTACCGTTGAGTAAAGCTCACCAGAACGATTACCGTGAAAATATTTACAGGAAAGACATGGGCAGCGAAATACCAGGTTAGGGCAGCGAAATGCCAGGTTAGGGCCGATAACGTTGCAGATTATTCTTTGGATTTTGTCAAGAATGTCTCGATATATAGTAGAAGCGCTAAACCAGATGTGACATCAATATTCGATGTAAGGACGAACGATAAACTTATAAATGTGAAAAATATAGATTAGATCGACATACACCTGATGATGGCCGGAAAGCACAGCGGCTGAAACGTTGTGATAAAAACGCCAAAACTGAGAGCAAGAGTCTGCATGTAAACTATGATAACTCCTCATCCTATAAATTCAGTAAGAGAGAAATAGACAGAGAGACAGACTGATGTAGGGGAGTTGCTTTATGTAAACATTTAGAATGGCTCATCAGACACTCAGTATTTGCAAGTACTGCCACTATTCAATTAATGACTGAAGTTCTGTTGTACAGCCTCCTCGTGCTGAGGAGGTAGTGGTCACTGACACCAATTTACTCATATGCAGTATCTTCTCTCTCTCTCTCTCTCTCTCTCTCTCTCTCTCTCTCTCTCTCTCTCTCTCTCTCGTTTTCTTCCGGCCGGTGATCACTAGGTTTTTTTGTTCCAGTTATAAAAGAACTTCAACACAGAGAATTTTAACTTAACGTTGACGTATACATCTTCAAAGTATCCAGTGGGGTCGCTCTCCCTCACTGGGGAGCCGTTTCGTACACGAAACAGATCACGTCTACATTGTTTGACGGTTCAGAAACAACTCACTGAAAACCCTCTCTCTATACCTATCGTCCTCACGCTGTCTCAGCCAATTAAA
Source organism: Acanthosepion lycidas (assembly GCA_963932145.1). Lineage (NCBI taxonomy): Eukaryota > Metazoa > Mollusca > Cephalopoda > Sepiida > Sepiidae > Acanthosepion > Acanthosepion lycidas. Next base: position 67,850,314 of record OZ010573.1, read on the forward strand.
AATCGACTTCCTTGTTTTGTCTTCCAACCTCAGAAAGTACGAGCAGAGATACACTTCCCCCCAAAAATAATAGTCTGCTAAACTGTTATTTAAGTGTTTGATCCAGCGACCCACTTCACTAAACGAAGTGGTCGCTAAATGAGAAGTTGTACCTAACCGCTATTTCAGCATTTCAAATTTATTTCTAAATGTGTATAAAGTACAGTAGTGTACTGGACAGTAAAAGTAATAATAAACAAATTCTCTAAATAATCTGTCAATTTTTATTTATTTTTCATTTTATTTATTCCTTTTTAATGATTTTGAAAAAAGAGAAAACATCGGCAATAGATATATTTTTTAAAAATATAGCTAAGTTACAAAAATACATTCTGAATAGCCTGACATTAGACCCACTGGCTGGATTTTTTAATTCTATATTTTTTTATTTTATGACATTTTATAATAAGTCATAACTCCAAGGTCATTAAATGGATGAGTCGTTAAGTGGGCAGTTAACGTGATTCAGTTTCCGTAGCCGTGATATAAAAAAATATATCTGTTCTTGTAAAAGTGTACTAAAATCTATGAAAAACAAATTTTCATCATTACTCTATTAATCTCTTCTTTTCTCTGCCTATTTACCAACCTGATTACATCGCGACGAGTCATATGAGTTTGCATGCGAGATACCTTTATAGTTTGTTTTTTTTCAAGTCCGAGGAATTTATTCCGGAGTTCTGTTCACGCGAGCACGTGACTCAAGAAGAGAATCTCTATCGAAATAGCGTGTCACCTGAAACATCCCAGTCAAAGAAAACTTTCACTTTTCCCCATTCAATTGGATACCAACCGATAGAATTAGCCAAATTACCATCATTTCACCAGAAAAGTGACACGTCTTTCTTGATCCCTTGGGGCGTGTGAATAATGCTTTCCCGCGAAGCTGTTGTTCATTACGCCAATGCCTAGAGTCGCAAGTTTGTTAATTAGACCCCCAACTGGTGGCATCATTATGAGATAGAATCCCTATAAACAAGGTGGCATAGCTTGACTTAACAAGTTTTTCGAATTTTAGGAAACATTGCTATACGAATAATTATACGAATAATTATTTGTGGGATTTTTATTCGTCGCAACTCAATCAGTTATGCGCCATGCGTGATACACGCTTAGGCGATCATGTATCTTTCGATACATGACTGACGATATTCTATTCTGCGATAGACCAGTTGCTATCCAAAGCTATAGAACCCAGTTATTTAACCAGAGCTGGGGCAGAAGAAGAGGATTAATGCGTAAGTGAATGTAATGTATTCGACTGGAATTCGAACTCAATTTCTCAGTCCGAGCCGCTATCCATTACCCCACCGTCGCAACTAGAGAATTAAAAGTATTCTTTTTTCGTTAGCCCTTCACTTAAGCGACGTAAAATAAACTACTATTCCCTGAACGGTGTAAAACCAATAAGACTAAGGTATATACGCTTATTACAATTAAATATTTTTTACAACGGGTAATTCTTTGATTTTCTACGACTTATCAACCCATTGCGTCTTATTTAAAGCCGGAAAATATGAGGTCTGTCTGAAAATTAATGGGACTGATATTACAAACAATTTATTTCAATTTCTAACAACAAACTACATGGTTTCCCCTTCAAAGTTACTCCCCTCAAATCTAACGCCATTTTCCATAATTTTCTCTTCCATGCTTCTATGCACTGCTAGAAGGATTCTTCTTGGAAACTACCCAGCTCCGTCGTTTCGTCCCACTTAATGGCTTCCACGCCTTCAAAACGAGTCCCGTTGATGATCCCCTCGATCATGGCGAAAAGAAAAAAGTCACAAGGTCCAAGATCAGGTGGGTAGAGAGAGGTTGTTCCAGCAGGGCAAGGTTTTTCTCCGTCAGGAACTGTCGGATGCTCACGTCATTGTGAGCAGTTGCATTGCCGTGGTGAAGCAGCTACGATTTATCCTGCTACAAAAGCACGTGAAAAAATGCAGTGGATAGAGAAAGCTAAGATTACAGTTATATACACCCAAGATAATCATGTTAGATGATAAGAAAATTCGCTTATCCCTCTTTCGCCCATAGATCACACAGCATACCCAGTCCCGTTACTTTACAAACAGACCTCGTGTAAGAATTTTTTTGGAGATAATACTTTTTTATTGCTACAAGCCGTGCTAATTAACCCATAGCTGGGGGAGAAGACTCATACTTTTCCCAAGAGCATTTGTACGTGTGAATATAAACAACCCAATGGGAATTTGAACTCAGCTTTCCGATTAACAATTCCGAATCATTACCTATTCCACACATATAAGCTTACAGCACCTGCTATTCCCAAACGGTCACCTATCCATGTACTAACCAGACTCGACGTTACTTAACTTTGTTGATCGTACGGGAACCCTAAGCTAATTGGATGATGGTGGACTACGCAGCAAATAAATTCTGTAAACACAGGACTGTTCTTGAGATGATGAAAAACGACGTCATGAGAGTACATTCCGTGGTTGATTTCCTCGATCCTAAGACAATATGGCTTCCTGCTCACCGATCCGGCACCTCAATTAAGAAACACTTTTTCGAACCCCTTAATACTACTGAATAACCAATGGCCAGGTGATATTTACAATGGGAAAAAAAATTAAAAATATAAGGTGACAGTTTGTTTTACGGCGTTTAGGTAAATCATTACCTTTCTTTTTATGCCTTTTTTTCTCTTCTTTAGATGTTGGTCGATTTTGTTTGGCGGCATATCAACCACTATGGGTTAAAATAAATATCTAAATATTTTGAACACAGTTTTATGGTTTCAACTACAGATAAAATGTATTGCTGGTCATTTTATTATAAATATGTATTGTCGATAATTTGTTTCTATGAAAATATATTGCTGGTATTTTACTGGTATTTTTTACTTTAAAATTTATTCAATAAATCGCCATTGACTTGAACCACTGCCTCCAGATGATATATAAATGAGGGTTATCAGTTGTAAAAAAATTGCAGTGATTTCGTAAAACAGAAACATTTAAAAAATATTAGGTTGGTGCAAAAATAATTTCGTTTTCTAACATATGTTACTATGTGAGAAAACGAAATTATTTTTGCACCAACCTAATAGTTTAATTTATGCGTGAATTGCTAAAATCTAATTTTTGCAAGAATCTCCAATGAATGTGTTTACACCGCAAAAAGAAGTTCAAATTTCCTAGAGTAATTTATGGCCACCCGGTGACGCGGGAAAAAAAAAACATTTTAATCAAAATTTCGCAGGTTCAAAAAAGACAAAGAAAAATATAATTTCATAATCAAAACATCGTTTGGTCTTTCCTGTTAATAATAACAGAAAGATTTTGACGGTAAAGCTTTTTTTTTTTCTTTTTTTTTTAATATATATATGCACATGCGCATAAATGAGAGACACTGAGAATTAAATTTTTTTTTTTTTTATATGCTTTAGGGATATCATCTAATCAATTTCATTTAGATTTTTCTTTTTGTTTCCATCATCTTTGTTATAAAATAAACCACATTCTGAAACAAATGATCTGCCAAGAATTGTGAAAAGTTGTAAGAACGTAGACACAAATTTACTGTGGATGAACTAGCGATTAAAGCACATTCTAATACTTTCTTAGTGAATTGTTTTCTCTTTTAATTCAAGGAGCATCTTTTATGTCAAAATTGTCTGCAGTCTCGTTACGGTGAACAACTAATGCGTTTAACGTGTTGCTTTTTAAAATGTCTCTTTTGTGTTCATATAATCTTTTATTTGAACTTCTTGAGGTTTCTCCAACATATTCTTTCTGGAAATACTTACAAACGATAGAGTAAATTCCTCATTCAAGTTTTGGCTTTTCGGTTTGTTTTGTATTTATTGAGTCCTTTATTGTTTTAGATATCGACGGGACAAATTTTATGTTGTGTTTAGATAAATTCTTTTCAATTGTAGTTGTGCTAGAATTAGTGGGTAGAACGAAATATTTTTTCGTCGTTGGGTTTGTCAGGAGGGTCCGCTTTTCTACTTTGTAATATTTTATGATCCTTCTGTTTCGCATTGAATATAAAATAGGGTATTGCAGGAACTTGAATGTGTTTTCAATGTATTTCTCCTCTTCGTGTAAATATTAAGGGCTACAAATTCCGAGTGCTCTCAAGCAGAATTCTGGATTTTATTTCGTTGCTATGATAGGAATAGAAATTTATTAGATCATTTTTATTTGTTGATTTTCGGTAGACACTAACTTTTAGGCTGCTGTTAACGCGATGTAGCATAATATCTAGGAAAGATAAGGTATTGTTTTTTTCTTCATTTCATATGTAAATTCTGTTGTTTGTTCGACTTTATTTAGTTTATCTATAAATATTAATGGGGTATATTAACAGAGAACCATCAATATATCCGATGTATGTTGATAGTTTAATGAAAATATTTTGGAAAGGACCACATTCGAGAAATTATAAAAAAAAAATACATTTCATCGCTTCAGTAAGATGTGATCCCATTGGTAATCCAACTTTTTCTTTATAAAAATTATTATTAAACGTGAAAAAGCATTGATTGGTGATGAGATGGCAGATTCTTTTATTATTATTATTTTATCTATTACTAGGGAGCGGTTTATCTTTCATTGTTAAATGCTTTTATCAGAGATTTAAGCATTTTTTCAACGGGACGTTAGCTTAAAGTGATTTTCTATCAAGATTTTCTATGAGTTTGTTAGGTATATTTGTTTCTCTTAATTTTTCAACTGATTTTTTTTTTTATATGCGACACCGTTCCCCAGAAAACTAGCAAAAGCCATAACAAAGCTTTTAACCCCTTTCATTGGAACAATCAGTCCATCGTATGTAAAAAAAATTCAAGCAACCTATTTGAGAAACTAAGAGAAAGATAGATAGACTCCACCGATATGTCTTGACACAGCGTAGGAAAAATAGTCACGCGGCTATTCGAAATTACAAGGGAGTAAAAGTCTGCAAGCTGATCTCATAGAACATTACAACTATATTGAAATTGTTTCTCACTGGGTGAACACACTTATTATCTTGTATCATAGTAATTAAAGAATAGTAAACAAAGAAAAGACTTCTGAACTGTTATGTAATATCAGGCCTCCTGAATATTGGACAATCTCCTCGCAGATGGAGAAGAGACTTCAAGTAACAGAAATGTGATTCTACAGAAGAATGCTGAGGATACCAACGACAAAGTTTCAGAGAAAATGGAAACAAAATGAAACATATACTTAACACGAGGAAGAGACAGTTGAAATTTCTGGGGCACATGATAAGGAAAGAAGGCTTGGAAAATTTGATACTCACAGGACAGACTGAAGGCAAAAGTGAGAAGGGAAAACAACGCATAACCTACCTAGAGAGCGTAAGTAAATAGATGGCTGAGAAAGGTATTAAGGTCTACAAGAGACAGGCCGTTGTGGAGGACCATGACCACCGTCTACGTACTAAGGGGATACGGTACATACAAGAAGTTCCAATAAGAATATCATCAATCAATATCATCGCTGCTTACAAATATTCGTTAAAGCAAAAATCGAATAAAAGTTGGATTAAAGAACACGAATAGATTGAGCGAATAGACATTATGCCAGAAAAGAGTCTGCTGCTTAAATGCATTTGTTAATTGTATCTATTCGCGTGGGAATCGTGAGTTCAATTTATGAGCTAGGAGAGTGAATGTGCTATTTTCTGATTCAGTGGCAACTGGACTGGTACTTCTGCTATCGTGAGTTTCTAAGCGTAGCGTAGATGTGGCACAAAACCGGAAGTATGTGGAACCCAGTGAGGGTCGTATTCAGGTGTAATTGATCTAGCAAGACAGTCCTGCTAACCATTACACCACGTCGAAGTGGCCTGGTGTTTCTGCTGTGTGTATTTAGAGATTCTTGATAAAATACAAAGAAGAATTTGGTCCTGACCTCGCAGCTCGGCATCAGTCATTTTCCCATCGTCGATATGTAGATTCCTTGTGGCTCTTCAATAAATATATTCATGGCAATTGTTCTCATAAACTTTGTCCTTTAGTATCTAGACTTTATGAATTTAAGCACAGTACTAGATTGACGGCAAGGTCTCATCACTTTACAGTTGAAATAGCTAGAACCGTAAGTTCTACGCTAACAGTGTCTTCTCTCGCACTTCTCGCTTGCGGGACTTTCCGGCTTCTTGCTTTCCAGTCAACTTTGATCTTCAAAAGTTTAAATTCAATGTCAATTGTTATCTTCTGTTTTCTTAATTCCTGTTCTTTTTATTGTTCTTTCTTCTTAATAATGTTTTCTTCTTTTCATGTTCTTTCTCAATTAGTAATACTTTGCATCTTAGCAACTTTAGTGACTCGGGATGAAATGATTAATAAAAATTTCAAGAACAAATTAACTGATGATAGTTATCTCCCTTAGTATGGAGATCGGGATGAATTATTAAAAGTTCCCAAAATTCCGGAATACAGCCTATACTTAAGAATAACACAGCAAGGAAAATGTTTTGACTGTTAAAACCGAGAGGCCGTCACTATTTCAGTAAATCTGTGTATAATGATATTTTATTAGAAATCCGGGTATGAAGAAGCAAATAGTGTCATGAAAAACGACGAGGCCGAAATAAACGCAAAAGGAAATTGGAAATAAATATAAGAAAAAGATTAAATGCAGCTGTTAGGATTTTGTCGGTTCAAATTGTGATTGCTGTGATAACGATCTCGAACGTACTAGTAATGTCGTCAGTGTAATAATGAGAAAAGCTGTATTAAAAAAAGGGGGAATTTAACTCTACATGTAAAGGATGTCTGTAGAACCTAATTGCTCTATGAAAAGGAGGAGAAGGCGGCGTGAATGACACTTTAAAGAATATCTATTGTGACGTTGGCTCTCCTAAAATAGAAGAAAAACATCGAGGGAGAATCGGGGTGTGGTGATGGTGGCGGGATTAAAGGAGAGGGTACAGTAACCAGGAATACCGTTTAAAAGGGCTTCCAGCAGTTGACGGTTAAGGGCACGGATTGGGGATGATGGTGATAGGGTGAAGTGAACAGAAGCCTGCAAGGAATAGAGAAAAAAAATCTGAGAGAGGAAAAAAATCGAGGAACCATTCTTGGGTGGTGTCAGGAGATATAAAAAGGTGAAAGCTGCAAAGGAATAGAATCAGATTAAATTAGGAGTGCAATTTTTACAGCCTTTTCTTAATCACACATGCCTCCTTGGATAGATCGATAAATGCCAAAATCAATCAGTGATTGTTTGACAGAAAGAAAGAAGAAATAAGGAAAAAGATAAAAGAAGAAAAAGAATGAAAAAGAAAAAGGAAAGGAAAATAAAAAGAAAGAAAGAAAAAAGAAATGAAAATAAAAATAAAGGAAGAAACAAAAAGAAAACGTAAAAGAAAAATAAAGACAAAAGAAAATAAAAAGAAATAAAAAAAATAAAAAGAAAGGAAAATAGAAAGAAAGAAACAGAAAGAAAAAGAAAGAAAAATATAAAAAGAAAAGAAAAGAAAAGAAACAAACAAAATGAATAAAGAAAGATGTCGTATTAGGAACGTTTAGCGTCAAATGTTCTGTGATACTAAATGACAGTACATAAAGGAAAGTCAGGATGGACTCTGGAAATCCTGCGATAAAAAGCATTGAAAGTTCCAAGGAAGCGAGTGGAAAGTGTTGTACGTGGAAAGAGGGAAGATTAAAATGAAACGAGTCATGAAAGGTGAGAACCAAATATAAGGAAATACACAGCAATAGTATAATAGTAAGAAAAAAGTTTGATCGTTGCTATTTCAGAAAAGGCAATCCAATTGCATCTTGAGTCATATATTCGAATGTGCATCTGTGCGCATGCGCTCTGTCTCGGTGATTCTCTATGTACAGGCATTAGTCAAAGGCAATAAGAGTTATGATGACAAATACGATATTTCTATTACTGTGATCATTTGATTCGCACAGAGACAAACCTCAGGTAGGTCAAGGTCGTTGTTATAGATGATAAATATTGCATATGTACATAAACACGAGGGAGTAATGCATAGCGGCTCGGATTGAGGAATAGGAGAGCCGAGTTCGATTTTCAGTCGAATCCATTACATTCACTAATGTGCTAATACCCTTGGGAAAGGTATGAATTCTCTTCTCCCCACCCCCAGCTATGGGCAAATATCAGGCCAGATCGAATTGAAATGGCAACCTACTGCGGAGAAAACATCTGCCTCGTCATACATGATCGCCTAAGCGTGTATCATGCATGGAACATAACTGACTGACATAATCACAGCAGGTTTAAATTAAACAATAATAGTAAGAGAGGAATAAAAAGATATTTTACCAATAAAAATTCAACACACAGATACATGATATATATATATATATATATATATATATATATACATATATATATATATATATATATATATGGTATAAAATGACAATTGGAAAAAAAATCTTAGATTTTGCCGACGCGTTTCGTCTTCCGACTTTTTCAAGGCAAAAATGAAATCGAAATGTTTTTGTTATAGTTACATTAAAAAAATCCAAATTTAAAAAGATAGACATTTCTGTCTAAGCCTTTTTTTTCTGGTTAATGTCTTGGCCACAGAATTGATCTGGGAATTTAACTATACATATATATATATATATATATATATATATATATATATATATATATATATATATATATATGTGAGATAAAGATCAAACGTAGATCTGAATCCGACAGAAAAAAACAAAAGCCCGCATCTACGAACACAAGAGACACTTGCGTTTAGACAAAACTCTGATTTCATTGATGCCATCCTAATTAAAATTAACATAATTCATTAAGGAGAAAATACATTGAAAACTTAATGACATTACACTGTGCAACAAATTTCAAGTTAAAAAAAGTACATTAGAAATAAGACCTGTTTAAGTGTTAGAAAAGTATATTGATACTAAATCTGACCTTTTTTCCCTTAGATTTGGCACCGTTTTGATCTACTTTAAATCATAATTTATGATTATTTGTTATGAATAAAAAAACAAAGAACTTTCAGTTCATACAACATTTGTCCTCATAACCCTCTTGTGTATAGTGTCATCCTCTCTTTTTATATTCCAGCAGTCGTCTGCCAACATGTCAGGGTTCCATTTTCCTTTAAAACGTTTCTCCATCACTGAAATATCCTGATGGAATCTCTCGCCATGTTCATTCATCATATCACCAAGATTTTCCGCAAAGAAGTCCAAATGAGAGTGGAGTACATGAACTTTAAGGGACATGTTACTCCCCAGATCATGATAATGACGTATTAGATCATTTATAACTTGCACATAGTCTTCTGAACGATATTTTCCAAGGAACTTATCACAAACTTTCTTGAATGACACAAAGGCAAATTTTTCTTTCTTCTTGAGATGTGTTGAAAGTTTCATCAAGTACAATTTTTCGAATTTGAGGACCTATGAAGATACCTTCTTTTATTTTAGCTTGACTTATGGAAGGGAACTTTTCTGCAAGATATGCAAATGCGAGGGAATCCTTGTCCAGGGCTTTCACAAATTGTTTAAACAAACCAAGTTTAATATGCAAAGGTGATAAATGGATTTTATCACTTTGCAGAAGTGGTTTGTGCTTAATATTATATTTCCCTTGCTCAATTTCATCTCTAACGGGCCAATGCTTGCGTATATAATGTTCACTTCTTGCTCTGGAGTCCCATAAGCATAGGAAACAGCAAAATTTAATATAGCCAGGCTGAAGGCCTGTAAGCATGGCTACAATCTTGAAATCTGCACAAATATGCCATTTATGGTTACTATATTGTACGCTCGTTAGAATTGTTTTTAAATTTTCATATGATTCTTTTATGGTTGCGCTATAAGCTATGGGAACAGATGGCAGAGTGTTGCCGTTGTGTAGCTTTGATGCTCTCTTTGGATACATCTAAGAAAAGTCGCCAGTTGGTGTTATCATATGGTATTTCTAGTTGTTCAAAAAGTTTAGCGACGTCATTACAGAAGCATGTCATCTTTCATAGTAAAGAATACATGCAGTTTTTGTGAACGTTTTCTGTACAATGTTAGCATCACTCCTTTTCTAAGAAGATTACGTTCTTTAAGCCTTGATGCTAGAAGCTCACTTTTGTCTTTGGTTAAATAGAGATCTCTACATAAGTCATTTAGAGCCTCTTGAGAAAATAGTATTGGTTTATTCATTCTTTCTAGATCATTAAGTTCTACCGTTTCATCACTGGAATGTTCATCTCCACTGCTTGAACTCCACATTTCTTGATCTTGGGGTTTTGGCACAGGCAAATCTTTTGAGTGCTCAACTGGGCACATTGCTGATTGTAAATTTGGGTAAACAATGTGTTTCTTTTTCTTTACCGTAGTACAGCCCGTATAGTCTTGCTGACAGAAATAGCAATCATTAGAATGATCTCTCTGCTCACGCCAAATCATTGGCACACCAAACTTCATGTGAACATTTTTTTCTTGCAAACCATGTGCTCAGTGTCTTCACACATGTAAGGCAACAGACATGAGGAGCCCATGGCTTGTCTTGGCCTCCTATGTCACAACGAAAGTACGCCTTGTACAATTTCTTGATATGTCTTATAATGCCGCGCTTTTCTTTAGCAAATGTTAATTCGCCACATATGTAGCAGAATCTGTTTGGATCATTTTTGCACTGTCTTGATGTCATTTTCGAAACCTATAGAAAAAGTATAAAGAAATATAAAATATATTAAATACAGGTTTTAAGGCATAACGTATTAAGTGATAAACACGCTTAAATATAAGCACATAATAACATATACAAAATATGGAAGCGCAATGTTGTAAGAAATTTATTTTTAACATTTTCGCCGAGATTCTTGAAAGTGACAATTTTGCAAAAACTATACTTAATTCAACAAAAAAGAAGGCCAGAAATGGATTTTTCATGCCATTGTGAATATAAAAATGACCACAGATGTTCTGTACTTTTTTAAGTGTTGCACAGTGTTATTAGCAACTATAAACCTAAAATATTACATTGCATCGCCATCTTTCCTTGAATCCATTCTTAAAGAATCTAACTTATATCTATCTAATACAAAGAGATCAGCCATAAATTAGAATCATGCGCTGGCTTACCGCACAAAGATGAAGACATCATAACTATCATTAGATAGACACGCATACACAATTACGAATAAATATTACCATCCGATGTCCATTTAGACATACAAGAATCTTCACAAATTTACTTATAAAAACTTGAAAATACCAGAGTTTCTGTCTTTTTGTCTGTTTTCTCTCAATCTCTAATGAAGCTTTAATAAAAGTGAAACATGTTAGATTTATATACGTTTCCTATTTGTTATTTTTATTTTATCATATATATATATATATATATATATATATATATATATATATATATATATAGAGAGAGAGAGAGAGATAGATAGATAGATAGATAGATAGATAGATAGATAGATAGATAGATCGATCATTTAACTAAAGAAATACTGAATATTTTATTTATCAGGCCGACTGATTTTATCATTTTAAACGTTATTTTTAGTGGATACTCGTATTGAAGTAGACGCTGTATTTATTTATTAAACGATATATTTATCTATTTTTGCCTCCCGGCCTAAATATTCGAGAAATCTCAATAAAGCTGCCGGAAAACCGCGTATGTTCTATAATAAAATCTCTCGAATATTCAGGCTGGTAGATGAAAATAAATAAATATACTGTTTAATAAATAAACGGAACATCTACTCAAATACGGGTATCTACTCACAATTAACGTTTAAATTAATAAAATAGATAGATATGTGTGTGTATGTGAGTGTGTGTGTTTGTATGTGTGTGTAGGATTTATCCAACGGAATTTTGTTTACGACACAGCACACGTTCCTTGATGAAGACCACTAAAATACATGAATAAAAACAAAAAAACAAGCATCAACTTCAGAAAATTTATTCACAATTTCGATCCAAATATACCAAATAGTATTCACAGTTTGAAAAATGCAATAACAATTAAACATATAGGTTAAATTTAACCAAACTTTCTTGGATGAATACTTTCCGTTTATATATATATATATATATATATATATATATATATATACATACAGCAAAAAAAAACAAAAAATATCTGAACTTAGAGATAATCTATTTCAAGCGGTTCTGTACACGGCTATCGTCAGCCTCTAAGTGTCTCGGAACATTATTCTAAATTTATTTTCAATGTCAGTCCTCCTCTAGTAGGCGCCTTGCTAATGAGAGTGGGCTTGTGTTAGCGATTGGTGGAGGCGTAAGGTATCTTATCCCGGAAGAAGTGGTCTGAGGTTGGAGCTTATTTATGGGCAAGACATTGTTTGTAGTTTAATATCAGTTCCTGCTATGTGGTCTTTCTTATAAAGGCCCCGGACCGTGTTTTTCTGGGATTCACAGTAAATAGTTTTTGTATTACAGGTGTAGAACAATGCTCCGAGACACTTAGAGGCTGATGATAGCTGTGTACAGAATCTCTATGTTGAAGTAATTTTTGTTTTTTGGTGTAAAAATACATATGCTCTGTTAAAATAAAAACATCGAGCTCTCTGTGGTTCAATTTTAATAATAAATATTACTAGGATCCATCCGTATTATATACCACCGGATCGATTACCTGCACTATATATATATATATATATAAATGAAGAGAAAGAACAAATCAGATTTATAATCCACAGTTCTCAAACATTTACTTTTTTAAAAAATGCCCAATACAAACGTAGAGCATAATATTTTAATGATATTTTTTATTAAAAAGATTTTACATCGCGACACGGAAAATTCTGTTTCGAGACTAAAAATTTTTATCTCGTCATCAAGCAATGTTTGGTAACTTTTTGATGAAAATGATTTAGATTTGAAAAAAAAAAAACAATATGTTTGCTTATTAAAGATGGAGTGGGGATTCAGATTTTAAAATCTTATGCTTATGTTTCTTTTTAAGTAATGAAAGGAAAGGTCAAAGCTAAATCAGAAGAGTTAAAAATATAGGTTAGATGTTGGGTGGGGTGTAGTATTCATACATTTCTCGGAATTTATAGAGAGAGAGATAGATATAGATATACACCTTTGAGTTTCAGATAGACGGGCGGGGATGTCTTTACATCTTTTATTAAATATTCTGGAAATTCCCTCCCACACTTAAATTTCGGCTACGTTCTGGTCAAAACGTTTCACAGTTCCACCCATCTCTTTTATTTAGCATTCGAAAAATGTCCAAGCCACCGCTTTTATTTCAGTTAATCCGTTTATTTGAAACACAAATATATATATATATATATATATATATATATATATATATACACACGCACACACACAAACACACACATACATATATATATATATATATATATATATATATATATATATATATATATATATATATATATATACTCGACTCTCCACGTCGAATTCGACGTATGAGGGTCAAGTACAAGTAGATCAGTTCCTAGGAAACCGACAGCCTGACAACAACACATGAAATTGTGGTGAAGGTTTCGGGCAGGACCATCCGCACTTTTTGAAGGGCCGAATACACACACATATATATATATATATATATATATATATATATATATATATATATATATATTACTTGAAACGTTATTTTTAGTGGATACTCGTATTTGAGAGTGTCGGGGGGGGGGTAAACCTTGTTTATTTGGTCTACCAGTCTGTGCATTCAAGAAAACACAATGATGGAAACGTACCCTTCTTCCCCCTCGTAGACGGAACCACCGCCTAATCTGACGTGCTTCAGACAACTCGGCTACAAAGAGAGATCACGCTAAGTAAGGTTCCATTTACCATATACCACATCGTATCCATAAAAAAAAAAAATGAAAATCTAAAAACTCTTTAGAAATTAAACCTCCTTAAAAGATACTTTTATCACTAAAGATAATGTGAAAATGGTCGGATCGAATAAGTACCCGACTCCTCCAGCGATGCTCTACCTTTTACAAGGTCAGGCTGAAAATGGAGTACTGTTGCAGGCACTTCACTGCACTTCACTTTCCACTTTCAATAGAATCCAAAAGAGTCTCTGCTTTTTTGTGGGTGATGAAATATCTCCACCCTACAAGCCCATTCCCACAGGCGAAATTTGCACGCCTCTTTGCTGTTCTATCGCTATTTCCATGGAAAGTGTTCAGGCGAAATACATTCTTTAGTTACATCAGTTTTAACCTTCACTAAGCTAATATCCGCCATGCTACACATATTGTAGCCAACCATCCTCATCCTCTTCGTATTCCATTAATGAGGCCTAAGTTGAACTCAGGCAGTTTCTTCCCGCTGCTTTGTTGGACCGACTTACCCATTCACTTCACTCTTAACCTATTCAAGTCTAAGATTAACTGTTATCTACTCCACATGCCCCACTAAACTGTCTTATGCCCACATCAAATTGAAACACTGGTTCCTGTACGATCACCGAAATTGAGCAAAATTGAGCCTGGTTAGTACTTAGATTGGTGACCGTTTCGGAATGCCACGTATATGTGCGGGTGGGGTAATGGATCATTGCTCGGAATTGTTAACCGGAGAATTCCAATTCCAGTTGGGTTCGTTATATTCACTTACACGCAAATACTATTGGGAAAGGTATGAATCCACCTCTCCCCCAGATATGGGTTAATTAGTAATATTTTTATCACTAGACTATTATTACCTTCCAAAAAAACATTTGCAGGTTATTTAAAAAAAAAAATTTTAATTTTAGATTGTAAATTTTTTTTTTTTTTTTTTTGCTTTATTTTGTGGGGGAAACTTAACTTAAAGCTACGACACAAATAAATATTCGGACTGCTAGGTAAGCTTGATTTCTTTGAGAAAGATATTAAAATAAGCCAGAACTTATACTTCCAGTATACCACATGAATACGGATTAAAGATTAATTCAATAAGTACACAAAAATAGAAAGGGGCGTAAGACAAGGATCTTTTTATCGTACCGGACATATTCAATCTTTACAATATGGCGATCCTGAGAGAACTAGAAGTTCGACTAGGATTTCTTACTAGCGGACATAATCTTAACACGATAAGGCATACAGCTGACACAGTGTTGATATCAGACACAGAAAGAAAACTGCAAAATCTCCTAACGAAGAAAAGACAAAACATCAATTGTAAGAAGACAATGTATGGGTGTCAGCAAAAGGAACAACACAAAATGTGAACAACAAAGTGGAAATACCAAAATCAAAAGTGTTTTAACAGAGGACTAAAAATGCGACACCGAATTCGAAGGCGCATTTGAATAGCGAAATAAGCCTTCAAAAGGCTAAGGATTGATCTTCTAAGCGTTACTTGGAAGTGGCATAAAGCTGAAAGTAAGGGGCACCCTATGAGGAACGAACACACTATTTTTTTCCAAGCGAAGCTCGGATGTAGCACAAGGCCGAAAGTAAGGATCGCCAAGTGAGGACTGAACTAACTACTCAGCCATAATTGTTCTAGCGAGACAAGCTTGCTTAACTATTACACCACCTCGTGGAGCCTCCTTCAAACGCTAAGTGAAGTATTAAGAAACAGGAAAATGTCATTAAAAACAAAGAAAATAGTACTAAACTCTTATGCAATATCAGCCCTCCTTCATAACAGTAAATGCTGGACAATCTCCTCGCAGATGAAAAAGAGGGTTGAGGTAATATAAATGTAGTTCTACAGAAGGGTGCTGAGGATACCATGGGCTTAACATGTGAGTTCTAACGAAAATGGAAACAAAAAGGACGCTGAAATTTCTTGGGCACATAACGAAGACGTATTGGAGAATTTGAAACTCACGTAACAGATCCAAGTTTGGAGAGGCAAGTGAAAGCCGTCAGTAACCTAAAACTTACCTGCGTAAATGGATAGCAGAACGGGAAGCGATGGGGATGGTGAAAATATAAACCTTACTAAAACTTACAAAGGATAAGAAGCTGTGGAAAGTAATGATCGTCAACGTCCCAAAGGATACAGTAGCAAAGAGTTATGCTTGAACCTGCAAATCATCATTTCTAATCAGTGTTTATAATAAATCATCTTACTATTAGGTTGGTGCAAAAAGAATGTCGTTTTCTCACATAGTAACATATGTGAGAAAACGACATTATTTTTGCACCAACCTAATATTTATTAATGATAATAATAATCGTGACGATTATTATTATCATTAATAAATATTAATATTTTACTTGTTGTTCCTTACCGGGTCATTACTCGAGACCTATGGTCAAGCCAGTTAGTAAATATTAGGTTGGTGCAAAAAGAATGTCGTTTTCTCACATAGTAACATATGTGAGAAAACGACATTATTTTTGCACCAATCAAATATTTATATTCGGGATATTGTCCTCATTTTTGTTGCTGTTATCATAATGTTTCGGCCGTTGTGCCCTCTGACCTTTCTATATCCTGCATATCGATCTGGGTAACCTACAAAGAATTCTGAACTGAACCTTTTATTTAACCTAGACTATTCTCGTACCACTGCTCATGTCTAGGGATATTATCTAGATCTTATTTTATTTAGTACTGTTCAGTTATTTCTCGCCCGTTTCGAATGAATGCAAGTATACACTGCCATACCCAAGGATTGAACTCACAACCACTATGTCACCAAATTCACCAACCAACGCTTTTATCCGCCAAGGCATTGTCTTGTAGGAACCCGTATTACTCTGTCACAAATGATTTTTTCCTGATTTTTTAAATTTACTAGAGTTATTCCCCCATTGCAAACGGGACATGGCGACTATTCAAACATGTGTGGTGATCACTTACATGTGCCACACCTCCGCTTTCTTTAATGTCATTGGTTCATAAATACATGATACTTATTATATGACAATTTAACCATCGCAAGTAATTCGAATTTTTCTCTAAAATCACGGATTGGTCCATTTCCTGACCAATCGCGTATTTTAGTATCTTTTCTATATTTTTAGCGCCAAGCTCTCTGGAGCCTATGCATTATTATATAAAGCCTCTCGCTGTTAGCCAACAGGCAGTAGCAGTTCAATTCTTGGAAAATAAGGCACGGCGCTATATTGACAATTTAATTCTTAATTATTACTCATTCGAGTAATCATACTAATTATTATTGATATCACTCATGAACATTACATCTTTCTACACTGATAAAACACTGTGAAACTATTCTTTATTTAGCTAAGGTCTCAACTGAACTTTGTAATTAAATTACATTCAATTTTGTACGCAACATTTATTAGCTAAACTTACCCTTTTTATTACGGAAAAAGGGAAGCAACTTTCTTTATACTTATTGTTGAAATTTGTATACCATTATTAATACAATATATTATTAATGTTCACTGAGCTTGATTGTTTTTCTCTCGTGTATTGTTGTTCGTGAATTAATGTGGGGTGTTGTTTTACAAGAACACAGCCTTCTTTGATCTTGATTATATTCATGGTGACCCTAGCCAACAAATAATATACACAACCACAACAATTCATACTACACCTCTACACATGTTTACGAAACCGTCTAATGAAAACACCGATTTTGTGAAAGTGTAATTTATAGCAATAACTCAAAAAAAGTTTTTATACCCTCATTTTTTATTGTTTATGTCTAAACTATTTATAATTTTTTTTAGAAAAAGATTGAATTTATTAAGATTAAAATTAAATACAGTATTTCAGGAAGATTTAATTATGCGCATCTATTTCTTTGGCTGCCGTTACGTTTTCTAGAAAATGAAGACAAATTTTATTTTTAAGTAATATTAAGGAAAGTGAGAAGAAAGGACTAAACAAAAAAATACATGAAGACGGTTAGTATTAGGTTGGTGCAAAAATAATGACGTAATAATGTCGTTTTTTGACGTTAAAAATACGTCAAAAACGACATTATTACGTCATTATTTTTGCACTAACTTAATAAAAGGATCAGTTCAACATGCAAATTATAAATTGGAGATTGCAAAATCAAACAACCTACAACAATTTAAATATTTGGGAAGTGTTTTAATAGAAAATGGAAAATGCGACACTGAAATCCGAATATACATTGAGATAGCGAAAAATACCTTCCAAAAGCTAAGCAAAGTATTACGAAACAGGAAAAATTTCATGAGAAACAAAGAAAAAATTTTTTTTAACAATCTCCTCACAGATGAAGAAGAGACTTTAAGCAACAGAAAGGTGGCTCTACAGAAGGATGCTGTGAATACCATGGACCGAACATATCAGTTACGACGAAGTTTTAGTGAAAGAAGAAGAAGAAAAAGAATATAATAATAATAATAATAATAATAATAATTACTGAAAATTGCAGTGTATAAGTCGAGTTTTCAAGCCTAAAAATATTTCCAGAACTAAAAGTCGACTTATATGGCGCATATAAAATGCAAACCTTTACAACCGAATTGTGAACAAGTGCAAGGAACACCACTCCTGACAATTACTGTACATCACTTAGTGTATCTCCAGCAGGCTGCCACAATTATACCCCACTAAAACTTGTGTTTGATGAACATATTTTGCATATTGCCACATAAATTAATAAAATATAATAATAAAATAGTCACCCAAATCCAGTATTCTCTTAACGTTACATCACACATCGCGTCCAACAGCTGATACACTGGTAGCCTATCATATTTATGGGAGTCAAATTATACGGCACCAATAGGCCTAACTCAGAATTTTGAGCTAAAATTCTTGATGTCGACTTGTACGCCGTAATTTACGGTATATTACTGAGAGGGAGATTTTTTTTCCCGCAGTAGGTTGCCATTTCTTTCTGCGGTAGACCAGTTGCCATCCAGGTTTATAGAACACGGTCTGTCCTGCTATTTACCCATAACTAGCGGGTGAAGAAGAGGATTCGTACCTTTCCCAAGGTTATTAGTAAATGTAATGAATTCGACTGGAATTTGAACTCAGCTCTCCGATTCTTCAATCCGAACCGTTATCCATTACTCCACCATTTACGGTACTTTTTTTTTATATTTCTGCATCAGTCCTTTTATCATATATTTTTTTCCGATTTTTAAAGACTGAATTTGATTTCAACCATCATGGATGTCAAGTGTTCATGTATTCGTCCCTTTAAGGTTCAATAAGAAAATTTATTTACTTTCGTAGATTCAAAGTGCGCATGCACTCATATCCAAAACTCATTTGTTTATAATAAAATTTGTTTAACTATTTAATAGGCTTTATTCACAATCATTTTTCTTTTAATATATAGATTTTCTTTTTGTATTTTTATTCGTCTTTACTTTTTTTGTTTTATTTTTCACCATTTTTTTTTTTTCT
Organism: Acanthosepion lycidas; assembly: GCA_963932145.1. NCBI lineage: Eukaryota > Metazoa > Mollusca > Cephalopoda > Sepiida > Sepiidae > Acanthosepion > Acanthosepion lycidas. The sequence goes on from OZ010573.1 coordinate 67,869,623, forward strand.
CTTTTTCTAGTTTCGTCAAATTTTTCTTCTTTTTTTACTTGTTACTGTCATTATTTCCCGCTCGTTTTTTCTGTTTTCTATTTTTTTCCCCCCTTTGCTTTTAGCTTTTAGTTCCAAGGTCCTACACTGCTTCCCGGCACACATGCACTATTGTCAAAATCATGTCATTTTAGACATGTTTATGACGCAGAGAAAGAAAAAAATATCTAACCCCATTTTTATTTTACTGAATTTTTTTTTTTTTTTTTATTGCCATTCGTGATTTTATCATATATCACCGTTGTGTGGGTTGTAATCATAAGGTCAGCCGAAGTACAACACTTTGCAGCTAAAACAAAAACCATCATTGAAAAGCAAAAACATGGCGCTATCTCATCCAACCTTGAAAGCGTATACCAAACATTACAGAAGGAAGAACTACAATCTACATGCTGAGCAAGGTCAGAGAACATAGCGGAACCTGATTGCAGCTGGGAAGGTGTCCACAAATGTACTCACTTGATGGGGCTTCCGGGTTGGCGGGAAAAGCTAGAAGCAAAAAGACGTGATTGGAGAAAAAAGTGGGCGTCCATCACTCGACCTAGAACTCTTCTAACCTCGTCTACCTCTTCAATGAAAAGAGGTTATAGATTTGTGTTTTGTGCCAGGGTCACGTGATACTTGTCTTAGGTAAGTGTTTTTGCTTTATTCAATTTGGCCAAGACATGAATGCAAAAAAAACTGTATAATCAAATACTGCAACATATCGAATATTAGATGTTGATGAACCAGAAGAAAAAGAAAAAGCAGGCTGTTAAATGAGATAGGCAGAACGTATAGAATGGCATGGATTTCCTTATTTTTAATTCTTTTTATCAAGGATTTCAGGATTTTTTTCTTTAAAATAAAAAAATACTTAACATGACTTTTTATCTCCACAAAAATGTAAGTGTTATCAATAGGTAACTGTAATGCTTGTGTTGTTTTCTTTATCGTGAAATGTTATCTTGGAAATAGAGCTAATAGTGTACAATTTGGGGTACATATTTAGGACATATATATTAAAAATGTGCGGCTAATGCAATGTATAATGTTGCAGAAAGAGGACTGGGCTAACCGTGTTCAATTTCAGATGTAGACTGTAAGATCCACATAAAGATCCACCCCTAAAAAGGCACAGTCTTTTCTATGCGGACAGTGACGATGACAGCCTCAAGAATGGAGAAGTGGTATTTGTCAATGCCTACAAATTAGCTGAATAAGTTTACTATTTGTTCTGGCATCTGAAAATTTACGTAATGAAACTGGCAGTAACGCCAAAGAATCTATAATGTTTTTGAAGCCGATATCTGACTTTATAAATGCATGTGTATATATATATATATATATATATATATATATATATATATATATATGCACACAGACATACACAAAATGAAAGAAGAAAAAAATCAATCTTACACCAATGAAACGTGCATAACTTTTTTTTTTTTAACCCAACATAAAAGAAAAACGAGAAAATAAATAATCAATTGCTGATATGCCTTGACGAGTGGACGGAACAATTGCTGGCGGGTCCGTCTAACGAAACTCGACAGTAGAAAGGCTGAAAGTAACATCAATCTAAGTGAAAAATTCGATATCAATATCAATCATACATATATATATATATATATATATATATATATATATATAGAGAGAGAGAGAGAGAGACGTATATATATATATATATATATATATATATATATATATATATATATATATATTATCAAAACCGTAAGTAGTAAGAATAATTCAAGTAGGTATTTTTAATATAAAATATTAAAAAGATGGGTCCATGAAGAGGGCTCAATATATTTATACAGAGCAATATTATATACATCAAGAAGGGAAAAACTTAACTCAACATTCGGTAATATATATATATATATATATATATATATATATATATATATATATATATATAACCACCACGACTCGTCTAGACGGGACTCAATCATTTTTAGTGGGGGCGGGGAGCGAGCCAAATTTGTCATTTCTCCCCAACCCGGCTATGTTAAATAGCAGAATAGTGTAAGCTCTCTAGCCTTGGGTGTCAACCAGTCTAAGAGAAGGAAAAATTTGAATTTCATACCGTAGAAAAGGCAAAGGGAAACAACTCTGCTGTGTTACACCAATTCACGGGCAATAAAGAAAGATAATTTGTAGAGAGCCATTATCACCTAAGTCTGGACGGAACTTCCCATTTAAAAAAAAAATAAAATGAATCATTATTTTGGAAATATTTTGATGTCCCCTACACACACACGCGCGCGCGCGCACACACACACACATATATATATATATATATATATATATATATATATATATATACATACACACACACACACACACACACATATATATATATATATATATATATATATATATATATATATATATATATATATATGTATGTGTATGTGTATAGGGGACATCAAAATGTTTCCAAAACCATGATTAATTTTAATTTTTTTAAATGGGAAGTTCCGTCCAGACATATATATATATATATATATATATATATATATATATATATATATATATATATATAATTATTTATTTAAAATTATGATTCCAACACGCAACATAAGATTTCTCATGTTTCAAAAGAAGAGCCGAAAACTTCAATATAATTATTCGAATTAAATTGAATTAAAGTACCAAGCTCTGTTCCATCTTCAAGCGAAATATTTTTGGAATAACTTATTTCTGAAATTTACGTGCTTTATAAGCATATTCATTATTGAATTCAAAATTTCTGTGGTAACGGCTAGAGCAATTGTTTAAAGAAAAAGCGGCGTAAGGTGTTAATAATTCGTATCAATATCTCAGTTACATTTACAGATGTCAAGTCAGGGTAAGGTTGGTGTGTCTAAATTTAAAGCGGAAGATGACAATGCTAGTCTGGTTAAGTGTCTATGGGGATTTTTTTTTTGATTTTTTTATGAAAGGGTTTTGTGTATATAAAAACTGTCGTAAATCGCTAACATTTGTTTTTTGACGACTTCATAAAGGGTTATCTTTTTTGTAGGGCATTTAAACTATTTATTAGGACTATGGATTTGAAAAATTATTTTATTGTTTGTTAGTTTTTTATGCTAATTATTCAATGCAAAAATTTGATGATGTCGGAAAACCGTTAACTCATGTCTATTGTTTAATAGATTTTTATTATTTAGAAACTTAATAATGTGTAGGTTTTCATGTAGGCATAAAGGGCAGGGATCATCCCAAGTTTAACAAGTTCTAGTTTTGTTTATAATTTTCCATTTAACTTTTGGTGTTTTACTCATTTCCTTCAAATGCCAAAAATATTTAGATAGAGATGTCTGATTTTTTTATTTATGTTGTTGAAAGGGCACTTATGCTGCCTCCATCTGGCTTTAAATCCATTCTTCGTAGACCCAATGTATATCATATTAGTATTAGGACTCTCAATGGATGAGATAGTATATTGGTATACCACAGATTTAACACAGCATTTATTTTCCAATGGGCAGTTTTCTGGGTTTCTACAATCACATAATTTTTCACTGTTTTTGTCTAAATTAAGTGTAGGGTTTTTATTAATACTATTCAGGCATGGGAGTTTGTTCAGGATTTTATTATTGTGTTTTTTTTATTATGCTTTCTAGATTATCAGTGCAGGTGTAACTTAATTTTAGGGTGTTTTTATTAAATATTTTACTAAGTCTACTATTGGTAGGAAAGTGTTTTTCAATTAAAGCTAGGAATTTCTGTCCTAGTTTAATACTAACCATTTGGTTGAACGGAGGGGTATACCAAATGATTTTTCTTTTCCTGTTTTTTGGGGTTAGTACAATTGTTTCTATAATTAATGTTAGCATTTTTGTATCCACTATTTTTTAGGGCAGCGTTATAAAAGTTACTGTGTTGTTGGAATATTTCTTTGTTAGCGGAGTTAATGCTGATTCTATTCTCTATTGATGAGGGTATATGTTTAATTATGGATGGAGGGTGGTTTGACTTCGGATGTATATATAAGGGGTTAGTATTTGGTTTTTTATAAGGTTAGTATGTGTTGTTTGTTAAATCTAGAGTTACGTCGAGGAAGTTTACCCTTTTCAATTTAGTACAGACTGTTATTTTTAAGTTTAGATTTTTAAATTCACTAAATATAATCTTTCTTATTTTCTCTTTTTTAAAATTAGTAGAACTCCTCACTATCATGAGCCCGTCATCTCTATACAGTCCGATGTCCTTAATGTCTATTTCACGGTGCGCGGTCAAGTTGTACAGTATTAAAAGACCAACAATGTCAGAAGACTCTGGAGAGTCTAAAGATCCCATAGTGAAGTCAAAAACGTCACTATTGTTTTTTATTCATTGTTCCCCATTATGAATGAGGACAGATTTTTTTTTCACTGAGAATTATATCTATTTCTTCCTTTGTCAGGTTAGAATACACAGCAGCAAACTCCAGGGCAGTCGTAAATAGATCCTTCGATATTGACGGGTAGTAATCCACGATATCGAACTGTAATAGGGTGCAATCACGTTTATTATCAATATTGGTAAACCAATTGATGACATCTTTGGTATTGATCCATAATTTTAATCCAAGGTGGTTTTTAATTTGGCGAGTAATTCTTTCCAGGATTCTTTTGCTGATCTTACCTATGTCGGGTCGGGTAGGGTTAATTATTCTTGTAGTAGGGTTTTCCATAAAATCTTGTTTGTGGTCTTTAAGAGTTATGTAACATTCCTTTTCAGCAAGTTTGCCTACTCTATCGCTAATTTTTAATTTATCAATAATTTTTTTACTAACTCTGTTAATGCTATTAACCGTATTTATGTTGTTGTTGCAAGCTTTTTTATAAGTCCTGGTTAAGTTTTTTAGTTAAGTTGTTGTAGTCATCTGCTGCCAATTTGTAGAAGATGCCAGTTTAGAATCGTACATGGTCTCCTCGAGCCTTGCGAAATACAGCAACACGACATGGTATCGATTTCACAAGTAATAGAAAGAACCTTGGTCTTTAATCATGCCGTCTCCATAACTGTCCATGGCTCCCTGATATTTATAGGTGCAGGATCTTTCGCGAGAACGGAGATCTCTACCATTTCTCATAAATGCTCTATTGAGCTCATGTCATGTTAACATAGTGGACAAACCATTCGTCTCCAAAATGCACTTCGAATCAATTCTGGACAACTTAGGACCGAAGACACGATGCATTATCGCGCTGCAATAACCTATCGTTGCTGGAGTTTAGGAATACGCGTAAAGATCGACTCTAAAGTCATAGGAAAATTACATGTTACTTAAGACTGCTGATTGTTTAGACGAATCAGCCACCCCAACTTATGTCGTATGAACACATTGCATTTCATTATGGAACCACCATCTTTTTGACAACAGGAGTCTGGTGGGGTCTGCAGCATACCCGAACGCTATCATCAGTCTAGTGATGTCATCACCACTTTAGCTGCATACATAACAATGAAGCCCAGTTTACTTCACTGTACTAGATGAAAGCTGACCCTACAAGAAAGTTCGTCCACCTTTTGGTAGGTCTTGTTTGTAATTATGCTGGGTGTCTAGTCATCCATCTCACCAGAAAAGTCTTTTGAAGGAACCGGTTTCGTCGCCGATGACAGGCAGTAGTGTTATTACTAATATTATCAAGTTATCGATATTTATAAAGCTTAACTGTATCCGGTGTCGTGAGGATAACAGGAGTACCCTGGTGGGTCTTCTGCTACTATATCCTATGGAAGATAATCACGCTGAATTAATCTGTCAGATATGCATCTTTTACTTACTGTGGTAGATGTGGGTGTGATTCAAAACAGTTTCGCTTTTCTTTAAAAGGTTTAAACATAGGCAGGTTTTTTGTGTTGCGTCAATGTTCCAGTTCGATTTTTCTGCCGAAAAAATCAGTATTTGAGATTTTTGTATTATTTGCGTACCGGGATACCTAATAAAATGTACTACCATCCACTATTTACATCACAATAGTCAACAGTGTGTACTTAATGATCGCAACGAGAGAAGTCTGGGTAGAGTTGTCTTTGGTAATAGAAAAGCGAAACTGGTTTAAATCAGATCCACAATCACTACAAGAAATCGAATATCGAATAGATTAATTCAGCGTTTTAGCTTCCATGATATACGGTAGCAGAAAGATCACCAGGGTGCTCCTGTGAACCTCACAACACCGGATAAAACGCTTCACCTAGACCCTTGATGTCACTAATTGAACACCGGGATGACTAGTAGCGTGGTCTGACGAGTCACAATTTCATTTAATTCTGGGTTTGCTAGTAGATACAGACGCAGCAAGATATCCATTCGATATTCGTACAGAGACTAAGGATTAAGTATTGTATATTCATTGAACATTAATTGGTACATATTTAATACCTGTCAGTGTTCCCGTGGCAAGTTAAAAGGTTATAATTATTCAAATCTCAAGATCAGAGGTCAACAAAGTTGTGAATATCGACCACTGCAGATCAATGGGATTATCCAGGGAGTCATTAAATACCTGGGTGTCGATGGAACTATCCTGGTGTCAAAAGGATTCCATAAATGCTCGGGATTTCAAAAAGGAATCGATAAACGTCGAGAGACTGACTAAACTTTTTACACTAAAGCTATAGATCAAGAAATCATATTATTATTATTATTAATAATAATATCAGGGTTTCCAGTCCTTTCTGAGAAAGCATATATTATTAGACATGGCCGGCTCGGAAAATATGTTCATTGGTCATTGGCATATCTGTTCGAACTATAAAATTGAAGTCCCGAATACATGGTATAAATACCACCCGGATGATATCATAAACCGTGATGGATTGACTATACTGCGGAATTTCCAAATCCTCGCAGACAGAATAACTGATGCAAATAGACTAGACATAGTCATAAATGATTTCAAAGCAGGAACCTGCCAACTAATTGACATGACTTGCCCACAGGATTCCAATATTTCTAGAAAATAATTTCAAAAAGTTATAAGGACCTTCAAATCGAAGTAACAAAATGTGGAAACTTAAAACTACGATTGTCCTTGTTGCCCTTTGGGGATGATGAAGAAGGGTTCTGAAAATCATGGAAGTATAATTCGTGGTACGCATCAGCATCTCAGATCTACAACAGATTACTTTATGCGAAACTGCACATATCATCCGCTTAACACTCTCCATGCGAAACGTAACGTCCCAAATGTGCATAGATAACTCTCCTACAGTCCTATTTTTACTCATAGACTTCGGGTGGAGACTTGGTAATTAGGGACTTAAAATTTCTCTCTGGCAAGATGATACGACTCACAATAATAATAATAATAATAATAATAATAATAATAGTAATAAAGCTATCAAAATACAAGGCCCTTGAAATCGAAATCTCAAAAATGTGACATATGGGAACATCAACAATCCCTGTTGTAGTCTGAGCCCTCGGATTGGTTGGAAAAGATTCCAGTAGACTCATTGAAGGGATTCTTGGAAGCCCATACCTTAAAGAAATACAAAAAATTGTTTTCACTAGTACAGCCCACACCCTACAAAAGGCTTTATCTATGTAAAATATTATTATTTTTTATTTAGTTTATTTTATTTTTATTTTTATTTTTTTTCAGTGGAAAATGTCATGATGCCATTTCTAACCTTAGGTCTCTGGGTGAAACCCGGAAAGAATTGTGTAAACTCCAGAAATCAAAGCAAATAAAATAATAATAATAAGTGATCAAATGCTAGGGCTTCACTGGATTGTTAAACCGCTTGATTTGGAAATAGACAATGCAGGCAACGAATCTCTCTTACAAGAATGAATCCACTGTTTTGTGTGTGAATCTCGAAGTTAAATCTTTGTTCAAAAGTAAAAAGCCTCAATAATTGTTGGAAAAATGTAAATACTACTCTTAAATATCCCAATGCAGTTGAGCTTTTTCATTTGGCATTCCCAAGTTCGTACAAAGTTGAAGAGGGTTTAGACATTCCATTCTAACTAATCAGCCAAGCAGACTGAACTTGGAAGAACGGGGTGACTTGAGATTATAACTCACCAATTGGTGAGATTTAGTTTTAAGTCACCAAAATCAAAATCTTATCAAACACATCCATCCTTCTCATAAATGCTGTCAATCAATTCATTATAAAAGTATATTAATTTATTTTTAATGTGTTTATTATTACCTGTATTATTTATTGAGTTTTTCTATCCATTATTATTATAATTATTATTATTATTATTATTATTATTATTATTATTATTATTATTATTATTATTATTATTATTATTATTATTTTCCTTTGATTTCTGGTGTATACATATTTCTTTCCAGGTCTCAACCAGAGACATAAGGTCAGAAATAGTATCATGAAATTTTCCATTGAGCACACACATTTTACATATATAAAGTCCTTCGTAAGGTGTGAGCTGTACTTGTAGGTACATTCTTTTGTATTTCTTTAAGGCTTGGGCTATCAGTGATTCCTTCAATGGAACTTTTTCCAATCAAACCGAGGCCTACAACTACAACTGGAATTGTTAATAGTCTCATGTGACACATTTTTGAAATTTCGATTTCAAGCTCCTTGTATTTTGATAGTTTTTTAGATCTTCAAAGATACATTACAATCTGCAGAGACTGCCATTATTATTATGATTATCTTCTCACTTCTTCTATTATTATCTTAATACCTGATAATTAATGCATTGATAATGTGTCACAGCCAGCAGCCTTAGGTATCATGTAATTTTCCTATGACTCTAAGTATTCATCATTTCCCGTGTTATTCTTGGTGTTCCTAAGAGGCTTCTTTTTTGCAATTATTATTATTATTATTATTATTATTATTATTATTATTATTATTATTATTATTATTATTATAACAAATACGTCTTGTATAGGAAGACAAATAGAATTTAAAAAACGAATAACAAAGCGTAAAGCGATAAACTTATTGCAAAACAATAATGAAAGAAAAAGATTAAAAGAATTCCTACCTTTATATAAAACAAGTAATTTTTATTGATATGTTTTGTATAAGCCTGGAGGTTGAGAGATTAAATATTTTCATGAAGGTGCCGATGGTCTAAAAACCTTGAGAACTATGCTCAAGATGATTGAAAAAATGTCAGGTAAAATGCAAATTAAAATCAAGCAGGTACAGAAATTTAAATATCTGGAAAGTATTCTAATAGATAATGGAAACTGCAACACTTAGATCTGAAGACGTATTGGGATGACGAAAGATGCATTCCAAAAGCTAAGCAGAGTATTAAGAGACAGAAAGATTTCGTTAGAAACAAAGGAAAGAATAGTGAACTGTTACGTGATATCTGTCCTCCAGTATGGCAGCGAATGCTCGAAGAGATGAAGAAGAAACTGGAAGCAACAGGAATGTGGTTCTACAGAAGTATGTTGAGGATACCATGGGCTGAACATGTGATCAACTGTGAGGTTTTGGAGAGAATGGAAACAAAGAGGAAACTTATACTTAAAATCAAGAAGAGGCAGCTGATTTCTGGGATACATAATGAGGAAGAAGGGCTTGTGAAATCTGATAATCATGGGACGGATAGAGAGAAAGAGGGACAGGGGAAAGAAATGCGTGTTATACTTGGGTTTGAGAAAATGGATGGCAGAAGAGGGTCTAGGAGAGATATCAAAAAGACGAAACTTATTAAGAGCTACAAGGGCAGGAGGATGTGGAGGGCCATGATCGTCTACGTCCTAAAGGGTCACAGCACATAAAAGAAGAAATTAATGGCAAGAAATTTTTTTAAATACTTGATGGGCAGTGTTCCCTGATAACCGCACCAGTGGGAAGACACTTCCTAGATTTTAATTGAGACACAAAGTTTTTTCTATTAAAAACAACGTTAATTTTTTTCTAAATCCTTGTCTTTTTATTTGGAACTGACTGTCTACGGCTTTGCACGCACCAAAAAATTCCGACTAAAGTTTTCTCTTAATTTTTGCCCAAAAGATAAAATTGTGGTAATTATTTAATTTAGTAAATGGATTTGGCTTGCAATTAACCTTTTTGGACAGCAGACCCCAGCACTTAATAATACAAGTTTTATAACAGAAATCCAAAAACTATTTCATTTATTTTTATCCACAAATACGTCGGTTAACGAATGCGGGCCATTAAAAAACAACTGAATATGTCTGCAGCAATATTTTAAGTATTAGTAATTACTACCATTTAGAGAGAGGAAACAGAGAGAGAGAGAAAAAAAAGAACAGTTTGAAAAAACAAACACGCCTGAAACCATTGGTAAAAGAACGGCATGACATGGTTTAGCATAAAGGGCAACCTTTCTTGTTTCACTTAATAAGGAATCATTTTTAAAAATGATTTCTAAAAGGTATTAATCAGTCCCAGAAAAGGGATCGTGGTCTTTAGACTATCACCACTAAGAAATTAAATGAAAGAAAATGTAGACAAGAAAACGCGCATGCGTAAACATCCACCCGCATACCAACAAGCCAACACAGAGACACGTGCATGCACATACATGCGGACGTAAATCCAAGCGTTTGTAATTTTTTTCTTCTTTTTCTTTAATTCCTAAATCTAAAAATCCTCCGAATCTTGACCCGAGGCTGATAGTCAATAGTTAGTCGCCTTTTTTCTCTTTTTCCAGGTGTCTGCCCAGACTTTTGCATTTGTAGCCAAAAGCAATATTTATCTTTCCGTGGACTTCCCGTGTCTTATGAACAGAAGGAACGGTACAGAGCCGACAGCCAAAAACCCTTTGCGTCCGCCCTACAAAAAAATGAGGATTTAATACGATCCACACACTTCCACGTACCCTGCTTATCCGAAATTTTCTCCCTGCCAGGCAACGATTAGCCAAGGCAGAGACGCATTAAAATAATTACACGATCTATTTTAACACACAGCTCTTCTTATACCCTTTTTTTTTTTTTTCAATCATTTATTCTTAGACTGTCTTTTTTTCAATCAGTTTTTTTTCTCTTGTTCTATTTTAATTTCTATCCTTTATACTTAGTTTCTTATTCTTCGTTTTTTGCTTTGGTACTTACATGACACTTTTTGAAAAAAAATTAATCCATTTCTTTATTACTCTCCTTTACATTTCATCTTTTTTATTTTTCTTTCTTCTCTTTTTTTTTCTATCTCCCTAATCATGATTTTAAAGTATTTCCCTTTTTAGTTTCCATCTTCCTCTATCCTACTCCCACTCCCACTCTATTCTTTTCTCTCTTTTTAAAATTCCTTTTCTCTCGCATTTATTAATTCTTATTTACATTTGCTTTCCTTCATTTTCGTCTTATATGCTCTTTCTTTCTATTGCAATAATTTTGCCTTTTCTCTCATCTTTAGTCAATATCTTACACATACACACCCATCAACACGTGATCGAACGTCATCAGTAAAATAATTTAAATATATACACACATATACATATATATGTATGCATATATATACGCATAAGCATACACATATATGTACATACACATGTATTTACATGCACACACACACACACACATATATATGCATATATATATATATATACGTGTAAATACATACACATATATATACGTTTATATACATATATATATACACACATATATACACACACATATATATACACATATATACACACATATATATACACATATATATATATATATTTATATATATATACATAGATAGATAGATTATTATTATTATTATTATTATTATTATTATTATTATTATTAAAACATTAATTAAAATTTAATGTATTTATGAGGGAAGAGAACTCGATATCTGAGAAAGAGTCTGATCACTTGAACCGAGAAACTGACATGCACCATATAATTTTTATTTCTATATTACCACTGTATATATATATATATATATATATATATATATATATATATATATATATATATATATATATATATAAATTGGGATCAATTTCGATTTAATAAATGCCACACTAATATGATGAGAACATATTTTATTAAGTAGAAAATACTTAGAAGGAATCTTGGTAAATATTTCCGCATCAATAAACAGACGCCAAACACACTTTATTAGATCACCAATTTCTGTTTATACGTTATTAAAATAATTGTCAAATTTAGTCCATTACATAATATATAATTGTGTGTGTGTGTGTGTGTGTGTGTGTGTGTGTGTGTGTGTGTGTGTAATTATAAGAAATTAGGAGATCAGCCGATTCTGCTTCCTTGGTTTCAACCCTTTCGGTCCCGACGTATGCAGGACCAACAGTTCACTTATTAGAATTGAACAATCAGACGAACTCACTGAGTTACAATCTGCCACAATTTCTTTAGAATGTCAATTTAAATCTACCGGCAGTAAAATAAAATCATTATGTCAAATTTTTTAAGTTAAACTAATTATCTTAGTAACCTTGCTAATTGGATTTTTATTTGTTCAGATCTCCGGAATATTTGCTTTGTAGAAAAACTTCAAAAGTAGGAAAAGGGTCAATTAAATATTATCAGAATTCTGTTCGTCTAGAATCTTAAATTCTCTCAACAAACAATAGAAAAATAATTTTTTGGTTTTTGCTGATTATGTTTTTAACAAACAGTTTTAAATTTTGCTACGTTTGGACTTTTTTTTTTTCATTTCCAAAAATACATCATATTTCGTTGTACAGAGACCAGAAAATTTTAATTTACTAGATTTTATTTTCACTCACAGTAATTTAATATTTTTTGTCGAGATTTACAAACTTGACGTTTAGTTTATTTAGTTCAATTTCGCAATCTAATCGAAATTTGAATAAGTGGATTTTTTTAAAAAAATACTTTGTAAAAAACCCTACTGTTTAATAATTTCTTTAATTTAATTTTATAGGACTACATGATAAACAATATTTTTTAAGAAAATTTCATTTTTTCCTTTTTATCAGCGAAGAATAACTTTTTAGGATTTCTTACTCTTTAGCATGCAACATAAAACAGGCCATGCGTAAATATTTCTTTCTGGAGCCAAATTCCAACTTTTAAATCGTTTGGTCTCGTGATTTGCTTATAGTTCTCGGAAACGCAGGACGAGCTGGAAAATGGATTCTTGTATATAAAATCTTAGAAAAGCTATGCATAAAAAAAATTCATTTTAATCATTAAATTGTTTTATAAAATAGTGGAGGCATTTTATATGTTAAATAATAAAACTTGTAATTTTTCCACCAAAAATGAATTAAAATTTATTGTACTAATCTACGCACCCTAGTAAAACCAATTTTATTTTGTACCCCCTTATCTGTTTGCACTTCTCCCCCAAATTTGGTTTCGATCGGTCAATATATGGCTATTTTAGAGGGTGTGTTTCACGGACGAACAAACTAACGGAAGTCACACTATTTTATATATAGATTGTATAGGCTAGTCTTGAGCCAAACGATGTTTTAAAGAAATAAATCTTTGTCACTTGTTATATTGATTCCCCAACTGCTATCTTTTTCTTTGTTTCTTTAGTGTACTTAAGAAACAAACAATTTTTTTTAAATTATTAATTAAATTAATTACTGATCAAATATAAATTTAAGGAATTGATGAATGTCATTAATTAAAGAACAAATATATACTAAGAAATTAAGGAATAATTATAACCTAAAGACTTTATTAATGAACAGCTATCAACAAAATAAATTTATTAGACAATTATAAACTTAATAAATTAAGGAAAAAATAATAACTGAAGTAATAAATTACTGAACAAATAAAAACTAAAAATAATAATTAATCTCCACATACAAACCGGAGAAATTCATGAAAATATAAAATAAAGACTTTGAAAAATATAAACTAGAAGATTAACGAACAATGACAAAAGAAGAAAAATTGATGAAGGAATTGTTTGTTTTATGGCATATCAACCTCAATGGGTTATTTAATGCCGACAAAATTTTAACAGAGAAATTAATAAATAAATACCAACATAATAAATTAATTAATAAACAATTAATTTATAAGCAAATACAAACTGAAGAAATGAAATAAACTAAAGGAATTAATTAATGAACAGTTATAAACTAAATAAATTAATAAACAGACAAATATATACTACAAAGAAAATAATGAATAATTATCAACAAAACAAATTTATTAATAACTAGAAATACTAAAAAAATAAATTAATGAAAAAAATACATGACGAAGGTAATGAATTGATAAACAAATATAGACTAAAGAAATTAATTATTGCAAATATTTAAACTAAATTAATTCATAGACAATTATAATCTAGTGAAATTAATAAGCAAATGTATTCTAGATAAATAAATTGATGAAACATTAAAAACTAAATAAATTAACTAATGAACAATTATAAAAAAAATATTAACAAATGAACAAAATAAACTAAACAAATTAATGAAAAAATATGAATTAAAAGATTAAGGAACAATGACAAAAAAAAAGAAAAAATTGAATTAATGAACAATTATAAACTAAACAAACATAATTTTTATAATTTATTTTGAGTAAAATACTTTCGTATTTTCTATGTAACTTTGTCATTTCCTAGGCGTCCATATTATCTGAACATGCGCACATGTGACCAGGGTAAACATAGGGGACCGCTATCAAAGTGAGCAATTAAATGAAGCATGTGCATAGCATGCAGTCACTCGACCCGGCTAAGGGTTAAAAATTACCACTTCTAAAAGAAAAAAAAATGTCTAAATCTGTGCGAAATACAATGCAAATTCGCTCTGTTCTCTTTATTTACAAATGCTTACTTAGTTTGGTGCAAGGTCACAAGACATTTAGTCAGTTATCTTATTACTAACCACAGTTGAAGCTTCTTAACTTTCTTGATCAGACCAGAGTTAGTGCTTTCAGCATAACTTGATCTCTAAATTTTAAAGGTAGTTTAGTTTGAGACAAGTCCAAAATGATTATGCAAACCTTGCTAAACTAGCGAATTACTTGGTGAGACTAGCTTACTTATCGCAACATAGTAAATTACTAAACATAGAAGAATCAATAAGTTCGTAGCCCAATGAAGAAGCCATATTTATTTTCTTTATTTTATTTTACATAATAAATATTTGTTTTGATTTTTAATATAATATCTTTCCTTTCACAAAAAGTGCCCGCTGACCTGAGATGGAACAAATACATTGAGTCAATTGCTTCATCCACCGCAAGGAAAGTTGTTTCTGTATGTCGCGCCAGAAAGTTTTTCTCACTTGAGTCCATCCTTCAAATCTATAAATCAACCATTCGCCCTTGCATAGAATAGTGCTGTCATATATGGTCTGGAACCCCCACTGTTCGTCTTAAGGTCCTCGACAAAATCCAGAGACGGATATGCAATGTGATTGGCCCTGATCTGGCATTTCGTTTACAGTCGCTCTCTCACAGACGTGCCGTAGCTTACCTCTGACTTTTCTAGAAATACTTTCACGGTAACTACTTCGACGAGCTACTTTCGCTGGTTCCCAGACTGTATGAATTTAAACAAGCTACTAGGTCGCCATCTCAGCCCCACCTTTTCACTGTCGAAACGATTAAATGTAGCCGTCTCTTCTACTCCAATAGCTTCATGTTTCGCACTTCCCATCTGTGGAACTCCCTTCCTCTTACTTGCTTCCCTGATAGATATAATCTCCAAATATTCAAATGCAATGTCAATCGACATCTCCAGATGTCTTGATCTATTCCCCAACCTTCTCTGTATCCTTTCCTCTATCACGCTTCTTTACTCTTGCTCCCACTTTCTGTAACACCTTCGCGTACTAAGGGAACTCCTGATTGAGGTGAAATGCTTAAAAATGCCTTCTAATATAATAGCATTCACTTTCGCTATAACGATATAACGCCATTGTTATGAATTCACCTCTCCTCCTCATAATTAAATCGCAGAGTAGGCTGGGCTACCTAGCTCTGGGTAGCAGCCAGTCTAAGAAGAAAGACTCTAGAGTCAAAACAGTGGGGAAGGAAATGGGAAACTGTTTTCCCCAATGAATTAATGGCAATTCGCAGAAAAAAAATATCGGCGGAGAACCATGATTGCCCACGCACTGACTGTCTATGGTGTAAAATTATCATTCCTTCTAAATGCACCGTTTCGACATATAGAGCGAACATTATATAGAGATTTTTTAAGCGAAGCAGAACAAGACCGAAAGTATGGAGCACCTAGTGAGGATCGAACTCACTACTCATTCGTAATTGATCAATCTTGCTAACCACTACACCACGTCGAAGTGCCCAAAAGATTTTCTAAGGGTAGCTTAAATGTGACACAAGGCTGAAAGTAATGCGCACCAAATGAGGATCGAACTTACTACATAGTTGTAATTGACCTAAAACTAGTTTGCTAATCATTACACTATAACGAAATGACCATGCAAGCCTTATATAAAGAAACTTTGACATGAAAATTCGACTAATAGCTGTGAAAGGCTACAAACTTATTGATCCAGCTTCGTCAATCAGTTGTTTTTTTTTTTGTTTTTTTTTTTTATATGCTAGCCTTGCAAATAATGATTTATGCGATTTGGTTTAGTTTGGTTTGTTTTATGGCATATCAACCTCAATTTAATGCCGAGAAAATTTTTACTGTTGGTAATATTTTTTTTTCAGAAATGTATTTCTGGTACTATCTTTTTTCTTCAAAAAATCTATTTCTGGTAATATTTTTTCTTCAAAAATGTATCGCTGGTAATATCTTTTCTTTTCTTTTTTTCTTTTTTCCAAAAATGTATTGCTTGCAATAATTTTTTACAAAGTATTTCTAGTATTAAAACCTCTTCATAGTGTTTTGACCCCAGTTTGCCCATATTTATATTTTCCCATAACTGGGGCCCTAGCAGAGGCTACCACCTCAGGTCAGGGTGAACCTGGGAACACGAGCAATTAAGAGGTCGTTCCACGCTCCTCAAAACCTCCTGATCAGAGGGCTTGCAGTTGGCCGAAAATATATATATATATATATATATATATATATATATATATATATATATATATATATATATATAAAGATATTTTTGGTGTGTTGATGATACCTTTTGTTTATTCAACAGTGAAGTTGAAGCTGACCAGTTTCTTTCGTTTTTAAATGGTATCCATCCAGCACTGAGGTTTACTGTTGAGAAGGAATCCAATCTTCAATTGGCCTTTTTGGATGTATTAGTACATCGTATATTAACAGGTTTTCTTATTTCTGTTTATAGAAAACTTACTTTCGCAGGGTTGTACACGCGTTGTGACTCTTTTTGTTCTACTAAGCGCAAGATTAACATTATCAAAACCCTCCTACATAGAGCATTAAAGATCTGCTCTGAGCCCTTCTTGAACGACGAAATCGACTTTATTAACGATACCCTATGTAATTTGGGTTATCCTCTTGATACTGTTAATTCGATTATCCACAGTAAAGTTGAAGAGTTCAGAAGTGCCGAGCTCCACACTGTTAAAAAAGTGTCCAGTTTAACTCAGATTACCCTGAATTGGTACCAAATGTGAAAAAATAGCTAAACAAATTCCATCCAATGTTCGTCGTTGTTTTTTCTCTGCCGAAGTTCGGATTATTTTTCAAACTCGGCCTATGTTTCGTTCTGCGTGTAAAGGCGTTCTCCCTCTCCATCAAATCAATTGAATTGATTTGATGGGGAGAGACTATTTATAAATACATTTGTAGTTGCAGAGCCGACTACATAGGGAGAACAACTCAACGCTTAGACATGAGAATAAAACAACACGTTCCTACAAAAATTAGAAATCACACCTTGCCGTTGAATGGACTCGTCCTGACTAAATACTAGTGATGACTGGTTCACCGTGTTGTCCCGGTCACACTCTTTATTTCATCTAAAGCTTCTGGAGGCACTTTACATCGGGTCCCTTAAGCCTTCTTTGTGTAAACAACGTGAGTGTTTGTTGGGGCTCGCTGTCATTTGTCTCTAGTTCCGTTTGTTATTTTTTTCTCCTCCCACAACTTCCTTTTATTATACATTTTTCTGTGTTAATTTTAAATCAAATTTCCCGTTGAAGCCTGAAGAGCGGGAGCGAAACCGGTTGCTTCGCCTGTTTTTAATGTCTTAAGTTTTATACTTTAATTTCGATCATATATATATATATATATATATATATATATATATATATATATATATATATAATTATCTATTTAAAAATATGATTCCAACGCTACATAAGAGTTCTCATGTTTCAAAACAAGAGCCGAAAACTTCAATATAATTATTTGAATTAAATAAAATTAAAGAACCAAGCTCTCTTCCATCTTCAAGCGAAATTTTTTTTCTTTCTTATTTTCTATATCTTTTTGCACACGCAAGCACACACACACACACACACACACACACACACACATATATATATATATATATATATATATATATATATATATATATATATATATATATATATGCTAAATAGCATCTTTCTTCGCTGTTCTTTTTTCTTTAAATTATCTCCTTTTTCCTCCTCTTTTTTTTACTCTCACTCTTGACATTCTAATTCTCACATGCCTTCTTTTTGTCTTTTTTTTCTTTTGTCTTTTCCTTTCGGTACTCTCTCAATCAGCTTCTTCTATCCTTCTCAATTCCCACGCACATATGCATATATATATAATGATGTAAGAAATTATAACCATTGAATATTAGTGTTTGAGCCTGACATATATATATATATATATATATATATATTCTTCATTTTCTAATTTTCTTTTCGTTATGATGTTTGTGGGAGGAAAGTTTCTCGAATCATATAGTTTACCTCTTCTTTGACGCATCACATAACATCTCTACATTTCTCTCTCTCTCACTCACTCACTCTCTCTCTCTTTGTCTATCTATTTCTCTCTCCCCCCACTCACTCACTCTCTCTCTCTCTCTCTGTCTATCTATCTATTTCTCTCTCTCTCTCTCTTCTATTCTTTTAACACTTTCCTCTCCCCACTGACTTTCGTTTTCTTTGTGTCTCTTTCTTATAACCACTAAATCCTTTTCGAATTGCACCTTCGGTGTTTAGCGTTGTCACACGTTACAGCACGCGAAATACCACTTTCAAACATAAAGGCAACACCGTGTGGTTAAGCGGGTAATTATAAAAAGAAGAGCCGCTTTTTTCCATCAACATCTGCTGGAAACACTTAAGGCTGAGGGTAGCTGCATGCTTTTTGTCGGCATTGCTCTAGTCAGTTAAAAATTGATCTCTTGAAACGGGAAAGTTGATTCCTAATGCATTGAGAAAAGAACGTGCACTGACGAGCTAGCAAGAAGGCTTTCATTTCTATCACATAACAGGACAAAGCAGCGCATAACACGCAACAGGACGGAGTTCTGACTGCTACAAGAAAAAAAAGTGTCGTGGCTCTTCTGGTAAAAGTTTTTTTTTCTTATTCTTTTTTTTAGTAAGGGGGTGGGGGGCTTAGAAAGCCAAGAAAATGAGGAATCCAGAGAGAACTAAACTCGTGACTTAGTAGTAATGGCAACCAAATTAGCTCATTACACCAACCGGAGGCGACTTTTCTTTTCAACTTGTTATAGTTCAATAGTGTACTGCCTCCGCTCGAAGGGAATTTCATATAAAGCTCGCTAATCACAGACTTAAAAAAATGACGCCACACGATCTTTCCAAGCGTATCCAGTTATATACTAGACTTTGACTTGGACAAATAAATACTTGTGTAGTGAGTTAGGCCTCCGGACACAGATTATTGACTAGAAAATATATACCAGCAGTAGTAATAATTTTCTTGTTTCAAAATGTAGATACGTAGAATCTCTGATCAATGAATAGCCTGCCTTTCCTCAATATCATTTTTGTTATTTAATTTCATCATCATCATCATCTACAAGACTTACTGTACTTGTAGGGTTGCTGCGCAGCTAAACACCTAACCAGTTCCCCCTACATATCTGCGTTAACAGCCGGAGATGTATTCATTCATGCGTAGCGAGTCTAGGTCAAATTAACCTGGTGAAGCCCATCCCTCTCCAGATAGAAACGCAGCTGATGTCCTCGATCTTGAAGGTTTGTCTTTGTCAAGGACACATAGTCGTTGATTCGGTCAACTGTCATGGCCGTGGACTTCAATCTACCCTACAACGGTCCTCTGGTGGCAGCCATAGGAAGGCCAACGGCGGGTCAACGGCGGGCCAACGGCGGGTCAACGGCGGGCCAACGGCGGGTCAACGGCGGGTCAACGGCGGGCCAACGGCGGGCCACTAGCGATCCGCAAGTGGTAACATTGCCGAGACGAAGACGTCGGCGGTCCGACATCGGGCCACCAGCGGTAAATGCCAATGGCAGATTGGTGGCTTGTGTGTAGGGTAGAAAGCCCTCCTCCGCCCAGTAATGCCATGTCATCACCACGCTGGCTATGGATTCCAGTCAACCCAATTTTACTAGGTGGCTATTGACCCTAAAAGAACCATCCACCCTTTTTACGGGCCGTGTTTTACTCCTCCTAGAAGCTATCTTCCTTACAAGAAAGGCACGATGGTGAAACAGGTATAGTCGCCGATAGCACTGCGTTCCATATTACAAGTAACATTCGAAGAATATCTTATAGAATAAATGTTTTATAAAGTTTTAACCTGTCTTGCATTTTACTTTCGTTCTGTATTGTTTTATTGAAAACATATTATAGGTAGTAGAGATAAATCTGTGTGAGATAAAACTGCTATTTCACTTTATTATAAATGTAACTGGTACTCATTCAGGCACCAAACTCTTGTTCTGTTGGCATTTATATCTAATATATAAATTTATTGAAAACAAAGCCTGAGTTATTCTTAATATAAGAAACAGCATCTTTTAAATATTTTTCATAACATTAAATAGCAGTAACGTCAGTAGCGAAATCCAGGATTTAGAAGAATCACTTTCACTAACGCCAATTCTTGACAAGCCATTCCTTCTTGATTCCCACTGCATAACATTCTAGTTGAGATCCGGAACTAGCGAAAGCGAGTTTTACGTTGAACATAAAACTAACAAGTCCAATGTTTAATCGTTATTTTTTTTCCTACCACCAGAAATATTTACTTAAATAAGGCTAAATAAAAGACTAGGAGAATAGTCGTAAATTGAAATAGCATCGATAAAAAATATAAAATAAAACAACGACAAACCGAAATGCTTTTTACTTACATCGGGTTCAAACGTCGTTGATGCTAAAATATATAACTTGTCATGGTTGTCAGCAAGCGAAACAGTTCAGTATTAGAGGTAAGAATTAGAAATGCCAAAATCAAACAATTAAAGAAGTCTAAATATCTAGCAGGTGCTTTAACAGAGAACGGAAAATAAGACATCCAAAGGCGTATGGGAATAGCAGAAGTTGCCTTTCAAAAACCAAACAAAGTATTAAAAAACAAGAAAATTTCATTAGAAACAAAGAAAAGAATAAAACTGCTGTGCAATATCAACTCTCCTATATGATAGAGAATGGTGGACAATTTCCTCACGGATGAAGAGAAAACTTGAGACAACAGATGCAGTTGTTCAAAAGGATGCTGAGAGTATTATAGACAGAAAATGTACGTAATGGAAAAGTTTTACGACAGTTATGCCAAACTGCGGTGTGTGGGCCACATGCGGCCCGTTTGGCTTTCCGAGTGGCATGAGGAAAATAACGTTTATTAAAACTTTTTTTTTTTTTCATTCTAGTTTGTTCACTCACACTTTCTCATACATAACCACATACAGGTCGCGATGGGTAAATTGTCACCATTTTATATTTTGAATTTCACGCATGCGCATCGTTTGCTTTTGATTTTGTCGACTACACAGTACACCAGTTGGGCACCGTCTGTAAAAAAAAACAGCACCATAACGCAATTGTCTCCGACAGAAATTTGGAAACGGCATGCTGTACTATTTGACATTTGCGCCGACATTTGCGCAGAGTGTTTGGATGTCAATCTGAAGACAGTGCAGAGGTTTCGGAAAGAGTCGGGTGAGTCTGATGGTGATTACGAAGGTACGGCAGTTCGGAAAATTCGTTTTGATTAGAAAAACTTCTGAATTTGTTGATGAGGGCCCCAGACTTAACACTGAAGCCTGTATCAAGTCCCTTGAGGTGATAGTGATGCCCTGGGTCAAGAGGATGGCTGCTGGAAAACCCTATGTCTGGCAACAATAATCTGCACCATGTCACACAAGTAGGAGAAACCAATCATAGCAATTTCTGCGATCACATCACCCTTACATCTGGCCACCAACTCCCCAGACTGCAACTCCCTTGATTATTATGCGTGGGGCTCAGTTGGGCGAGATACCAACAAAACACCTTGTAACAACAAAAAAGTAACTGAAGGCAAGGATCATCGCTGCATTCATCAACTTAAAGAAGGAGACCGCCCAAAAGAGATGCAGGAGATTTCGAAGTCATCTGGAGGCCATGGTTGAAGCCAATGGCGATTTTATTGAATAAATTTACTCTTTATTATTTCAAGATATTTTTGTATAATTTTGCTAAATATATCTGTTAAAATAAGATGTCAGTGTCATTTTCATTTTTGCTTAATTTAGACAATTTATCTATCGCAACTTGTACATAAACAATGACTAAGTAAAATGTTTCTTGAATTTTGTAACTTTTCGTTGTGGATAACGATTTCATAATTCTAAACACTTGGCGATTTTCACTAAGGAAGGTAATGCGTGTAAACATCTTTTGCTTTTGATAGAAGACGTTCATAAGCTTTTTTTTCTCTGGAGAAGAAATATATTTTTTTTTAAAAAAAACATTTTTATTTTTGAAAGAATAAATAAGAAACAGATTATATGCAAAACTGTGTGTTAATCACTTTCATCTATGATAATATTATACCAAGACTTCATTTTTTTTTAATTATTGAGACATATTTTCACCAAAAAACAATCAACTTTTCTCCATTTCTACGACAGATAATAACGCGTATGGTCTTCCTTAACGAAAATGGCCGAGACGCCTTCAGTGAAAAATTACCTTAGTAATGCGGCCCACCATCTCTGATGCGACCCGCTGCTCGGAAATGCCTTATAATTTGCTTTATTAATATGGCTACATACGAAGCTAACTGTCTTCAATAAATTTCTTCACACAAGTAATATTCTGTCAGTGTCTTATTTCTTCAGGGTAATGTAATTTTCTTTTCTCGGCGTCTTCCTTCTGTAATTTTAAAGTGTCGCGATTTAAGTTTTCGTTTCTAAGTAACTTCAGAAAAAATAGAATGAGAATGACAATAAACAAAACACGAAGTAGAAAATCTGCCGACGGGCAAAAAACTGTATTATAATAACGAAAAGATAATAGCAACAAGTTTTTGGCGTGTTTTTTTTTTTTTTTTTTTTTTTTAAATCATCATTCCCCTTTTTGGTTTCCCATTCAATGAATGGAATAAAACGTAGAATTCTATTTATTCGTCTAATGAACTTAGCTTCCCATTGTATTCGGCCATTTTGCAATTCTCATCTTTCTCTATATATTATTAATAACGGTTCACCACAATCTCTTTAATTCGTAAATCGTATTTTTTTCTAGCCTTTTCTTTTTCTTCTTTCTTTTTTCTTTCACTCTTTAATAATTTTCTTCCTCCTGCTGACCCTCCTCCTTTTTTCTTTCCCTCGTTAATTGTTATCTTATTCCTCTAGCTTTTGCTCCTCCGCCTCTTACTCTTCCTCCTCTTCTTAACCCTCCTCCTTAACTCTGCCTCTCTCTCTCTCTCTCTCTCTCTCTCTTCTCTTGCAGATTTCTTTCAGTCTTTCTCTTTTCTTCTTTCGCCTACTCCATCTCTTTCTTTCATTCACACCTTCTTCTTCCTCCTTTCTTTTACTCTTTAATTCTCTTCTCTTTTCGTTTTTCTTTTAAAGCTTCGAGTCTCTTTTTTCTTTACCTTTCTTTCATTCATTAATTCTCTTCCTTTTCTTTTACTTTTTTCTTTTCATTTTTCTTTTTCATCTTCACTCTCCCCTACTCTCTCTCTCTCTCTCTCACGCTCCATTTTTGCACTTCCTCAAATTCTCCCCCCTCTCTGTATCTTTTTCTCAATCTCCTTCTCTATCTCTCTCTATTTCAATCTATTGTCTTGTTCTCCGACTGATAAAAAGAACTATGTACAAAAATATACTAATGGAATGTAATTTAAAGATTTTTTTTTTCAGAGAGAGAGTGAGAGTGAGAGAGAACTCATAAATTCATCAGAACTGCACTTTACTCCTGAGCAACATTGATACTGTTTCTTTACATCATACCTTTGTTTCCTTTCGCTCTATTCACTCGTATTTCCCGCGATGATAGCCTTTCCGCCCTGAGGCTGGGCGCCATGCGGAATCGAGACTCTGCCCATAGAACTCTCTGCTTAATCAGTTTTACAACGCTGATCTTCAATGGCTCGATGTTGTCATTCCTGATTGGATTATCTTTGGCAATGGTCAGATAGAAACCAAGGATAAAAGGTTCAACTTCTCTGGCTTTTGAGTTCTTCCTTCTGCTTTCTGGATCTTGGCCATTAAGGTCGAAGATTCACAAATCTTATTATCAATGAAAACACGAAAGTACCATTACGACTGACAGTTATATTAACCAAAAATAATCACACATACACACACAGATATATATATATATATATATATATATATATATATATATATATATATATATATATATATATATATATATATATATATGCATTAGTTGAATGTTCATTGTCGGAGACACCATTAAAGTATTTTATGACTGATGCTCATTTTTACTGAGTAAATTGCAACAAATAACCACTGTATTTTTCGGTATATAAGACGCACTTTATTATCCAAAAATTTTATATAAACTAAAGGTATGAATGAATGAAAAATGTAATATCCTATGGACATAAAACCAAAAGAAAGTAAACTACAAATGGATTGTGTATGGATCAAACACGACAAAGTTAATGTATTTTTGATATAGAAGATTTTGCTGACCTTACATTACGGTTATGAAACGAAAGGCCAGCGAAAACAGGACGAAAAAAAAGATCGATGCTTTTTTAATCATTTCTACCAAGTATAAAGGCACTAAGACGCAAGGTGTTACTGAGTGTGTGAGATTATAAGAAAAAGAAAACATTATTAAGGAAAGAGAACAATAAAAAAAACTTAAGAAAGGAATTAAGAAGACAAAAAATAACGATTGACATTGCATTTGAATTTTTTTAAATTAAAGTTGACTGGAAAGCAAAAACCGAAAGAGAATTCCACAAGCGAGAAGTGCGATAGAATAAACTGTTAGCATAGAACTAACGGTTACATCTATCTTTTTCAATTGTAAAAGGTTGAGACGTTTCCGCCAATCTAATACTGCGCTTAAATTCATAAAGTCCAGGTATCATAGAAAAAAGGTTAATCAGAACAATTACCATGAAAGTATTTATAGAAAATGCACCGAGAATCTACCTGACAGCGTTTCGGAAAGTAACTGAAGCAGAGATGCCAGATCAGCAGCGATAACATTGCAGGTCCTTCTTTGTATTTCATCTAGAATTTCCAAATATCTAGCAAAAGCACCAGATAAGATGTGACAATATTCAGTGTATGATTGGTTGATTTTGTTTAGCGGCATATCAACCTCTATGTTTTATTCTTATAACCTAAGGGAGGTTAGTAAATAGAATAATCAAACGAAGGTTGGTAAGGAACGATAATACTTAGGACAAGAACAACACATATAAGATTCGCTAGAGACGTGTAGAAGTAGTCAACTGCTAGAAGTGAGACAAGAGAATTCCGCAATGAATCTCCAACTCTAGGATATCTACCAACCGTCCCACGCGGTCAGATGTGGCACAAGGCCGAATTTAAGGTGAAGTATCCAAGCCCGTAGGCTCAGCGAAAAATTCCCTGTAAACCCCGTATAAATCGTGATCGAGTAGCTGTTTCCCGAGACGAGACTCTGCCCTTCAACATAGCCTCGTCTGGGGATCCTCTCTGCCCAGAGGCAGAAAGTTTGACCAGTACATCTGGAGACGAATTATTACTGCCGGATATTCACCAACCGCCCCACGCTGTCAGATGTGACACAAGGCCGAATTTACTGTGGGGTATCCGAGCCCGTAGGCTCGGCCTAAGATTCCCCGTAGACTCCGTATAAAACTGGTTCGGGTAGCTGTTTCCCGAGAAGACTCTGCCCTTCGATATAGCCTCTTCTGGGGATCCTCTCTGCCCGGGAGCAGAGAGTTTGACCAGCTCTGACTGTAGACCAACATACAGTATTTACTATTTTATTTATGTGAATGGAGACGTACCCATTATAGTCCGTAGGTATGCTAAAACAGTTATTTAATGCCGAAATCTAAATATTTTGAATAAAATCTTATGGTTTCAACTGCAGATATAATCTATCGTTGATCATTTTACGATAAAATGTATTGTTGATAATTTTGCTATAAATATTTATTGTCGATTTTACTATAAATAGGTATTGTTGGTCATAAATAACTATGTGTACTGCTGATAATTTTTTACTATGAAAATAAATTTATATGGTATTTTTACTATAAAAATGTATTCTTATACTTTCACAGACTTTTGTTTTTGGTTATCAGTTCACTATTTGCCCATAGCTGGGGCCCTAACAGATTCTACCAGGCCGGGCCAGGGTGAACCTGAGAACAACAGCAATTAAAAGGTAGTTTCACACTCTTCATATCACCAGTCTCTCGATCAGAGGCCTTGCTGACGGATGTAGTTCATCGTTATAGCCGGGACGATTCAATGTATGGACGTATGACAGATTTATAAATGTGCAAGAGGAAAAGTGCTACAGAGAAAGAAAGAAAGAAAGAAAGAAAGAAAGAAAGAAAGCGTGGAAGTCTAATAAAAAAGTGTGGAAAGTGCTATAAAAGTAAGAAGAAAGAAAGAAAGAAAGAAAGAAATGTACTATAAAAAAGAAAGAAAAGCGTGGAAAGTGTTATAAAAGAAAGAAAGAAAGAAAGAAAGAAAGAAAGAAAGAAAGCGTAGAAGCGCTAAAAAAAAGTGTGGAAGACTTCTATAGAAGAAAGAAAGAAAAAGTGAAAATGCTATAGAAGTAAGAAAAAGAAAGAAAGAAAAAGAAATAAAAAATGTGGAAATTGCTATAGAATAAAGAAAGAAAGAAAGAAAAAAGAAAGAAAGAGTGAAAAGTGCTATAGAAGTAAGAAAAAGAAGGGAAGAAAGAAAAAGAAATTAAAAATGTAGAAAGAAAGAAAAGCATGAAAAGTGCTATAAAAAAGAAACAAAGAAAAGCGTGGAAATTGCTATAAAAGAAAGAAAGAAAGAAAGAAAGAAAGAAAGAAAGAAAGTAGATAATGATTGACATTGAATTACATTTTTTGAAGATCAGAGTTGGCTGGAAAACACTAAGCGAGTTCCACAGGCGAGATGTGCGAGAAAAGAAACTCTTAGTATAGAACATACGGTTGCATCTAGCCATTTGTACAATAAAATGATGAAATTGTGCCATCAATGTAGTACTGCGTTTAAATTCATGAAATGTAAATACTATAGAGGAAAGTTCATCAGAACAATTACCACGAAATTATTTACAGAAAAAGCATTTGTAAACAAATTGCGATTTACCTTATTGAGTTTATGTTATAGACATTTCAGGTAATTTTTAAGATTAATTTCCTATTGAGTATTAACTCTAATATTTACATTGCTTATCGTTATGATTCTCCTAAGGGAGTTAAAAATCGTACCAGGATTTATTTTCGGCTGGCGTAGTATTATCAATATGAACACGCAGGTGAGACTGTGCTGATGGCAGACACAGAAATAAAACTACAGATCCTCTCAGATAAGCTAGTAAGAGAAAGCAAGGAAGAAGATATAACCTGTATGAAGGGATGGTTGTCAGCAAGAAAAAAAAGCCCATGATGGGAACAGCGAATTAGATATGCCAACAACAAACAAGTGCAGAAGTGTAAATATCTTGGAAGTGTTTTACCAGATGATGGAAAAGGCGACACCGAAATCCGAAGATGCATTGAAATAGCCAAAGATGTTTTCCAAAAGCTAAGCAAAGGAAAATTTCACCAGAAACAAAGAAAAGAGTATCGAACTGTTATATAATATTCCGCCTTGACTATGATGATAAACTACATCGGACAGCAAAGCCTCTGATTAAGAGATTGAAGGTTTTGAGGAGCGTGGAACCACCTCTTAATTGTTGTTGTTCGCAGGTCAACATTGACCCGGGGTGGTAGTACCTGTTAAGGCCCCAGCTATGGCCAAATAGTTAACCTCTAAATTAGGGTCAAAACGCTATGGAAGTATAAAAATACCAGCAATACATTTTCATCGTAAAAAATTATCAGCAATGCATTTTTGTAAAAAGAAAATGACCGATGCTCCAAAGAAAACTAAATGTCAGCATTAAATGACCCATAAGTAGTTGATACGCCGCTAAACAAACATTATATACTATTAAACCTCCTATATGGCAGTAAATGCCTCACAGATGAAGAGAAAACTAGTGATAGCAGAAATCTGGTCCTACAGAAAGATGTTGAGAATACCACAGATGAAACGCGGGAGCAACGAATAAGTCTTAAGGAAAATGGATGCAAAAAAGAACACTTATTCTCAGAATCAGAAAAAAAGACATGCGAAATTTCTTGAACATGATGAAGAAAGACGGCTTCACGAATTTGAAACTCACAGGACATATTAAAGCTATAAAGGGCAGGGGTAGGCAATGGGTCATCTACTTGACACGCATGTGTAAATGGATAGCGGAAGGGAGAGAGGGCAGGATAACAATGGGAAAAATGTTGCTAGGAACTGCAAGAGATAGGAGATTGTGGGGAGCCATAATCACCCACGTTCTGAAACGGCACACAGAAGATAAAGATTGAGTGTTATAGGAATATGGGCTAAGGCAGTTTATGATCGGTTTGTAATAATGCCTGTGCAATGGACATGGATCCACTTCTCCAAAAGCTTTGAGGAAATGTCTTGTCACTGATATGCCATGATGGTTGAGGGGGAAGAGGGTGGGTATAGATATGCCTTTGGATATATCAATCTTCCATGGCTTCATTTCCTGGACAGCAATGTCAAACTTGACAGGGTCCAATGAACAAAAGGCGCTATGCATGTTTGCGATGAAAGTTTGAAAACTGGCTTCAACCTCAACTCAAATAATGAATGCCGACGACGGGAAAATTTGCCCGTGTTCGACGTGTACGTGTGCTCTTGTAGTGACTTCGAAAAAAAAAAGGCTTTTCATGAAGTGGCGTGTGTTTTTTAGTGGATTGCTTGTACAAAGGCGTATCCAATTTTATGAATGGTTGACTATGTTCCGGAGTCTGCGCCACCGTCCAGATGCAAGAACCTGCGCAGATTTATCAAAAATAAATAATCTCTTTCCAGCCCTATTCATCATACAAAAATTGATCAATGATTAAAACACTGCATGGAGAATGTTTACTCGCATTGATTATCGATCTCGTTAGATACTCTATTCATTTCTCTCGCCCTCACTCGGTATGTTTTGTTTTAATCACTTTTTTCTTTCATTTTTTTATCTCTTTTTCATTCCTCTCTTTCTTTCAATCTATTCTTCTCTCTTATTTTCCGCCACTTCATTTTCTTTATTCTCTTCTTTATACACGCAACACTTTCTTTCCATCTTTTTTCTCTTCTTTCTTTCCCTTCTTTCTTCTCTCTTTCTTTACCTTCTTACTTCTCTCTTTCTTTCCCTCCTTTCTTTTCTCTTCTTTCTTTCCCTTCTTTCTTTTCTCTTCTTTCTTTCCCTTCTTTCTTTTCCCATCTATCTTTCCCTTCTTTCTTTTCTCTTCTTTCTTTCCTTTCTTACTTCTGTCTTTCTTTCCCTCCTTTCTTTTCTCTTCTTTCTTTCCCTTCTTTCTTCTCTCTTCTTTCTTTCCCTTATTTCTTTTCTTTTCTTTCTTTCCCTACTTTCTTTTCTCTTCTTTCTTTGCCTCCATTATTTTCCCTTCTTTCTTTCCATCCTCCCTTTTCTCTTCTCTTCTTTCTTTCCATGGTTTCTTTTCTCGTCTTTCTTTCCTTTCTTTCCTTTCTCGTCTTTCGTTCCCTTCTTTCTTTTCTCGTCTTTCTTTACCTCCTTTCTTTTTCCTTCTCTCATTCCCTTCTTTCTTTCCCTCCTTTCTTTTCTCTTCTCTCATTCCCTTCTTTCTTTTCTCTTCTTTCTTTCCTTTTTCTTTCTCTCTTTCTTTCCCTCCTTTCTTTTCTCTTCTTTCTTTCCCTTATTTCTTCTCTCTTCTTTCTTTCCCTCCTTCCTTTTCCCGTCTTTCTTTCCCTCCTTTCTTTTCTCTTCTTTCTTTCCCTCTTTTATCTTCTCTTCTTTATTTCCCTTCTTTCTTTTCTCTTCTTTCTTCTCTCTCTTTCTTTCCCTCCTTCCTTTTCTCGTCTTTCTTTCCTTTTTTCCTTTCTCGTCTTTCTTTCCCTCCTTTCTTTTCTCTTCTTTCTTTCCCTTCTTTCTTTCTCGTCTTTCTTTCCCTCCTTTCTTTTCCCTTCTTTCTTACCCTCTTTTATTTTCTCTTCTTTCTTTCCCTTTTTTCCTTTCTCTTCTTTGTTTGCCTCCTTTCTTTTCTCTTCTTTCTTTTCTCTTCTTTCTTCTCTCTCTTTCTTTCCCTCCTTCCTTTCTCGTCTTTCTTTCCCTCCTTTCTTTTCTCTTCTTTCGTTCATATCTTTTTCTCTTCCTCATTTCCAATCTTCTTGTTTCTCCTGCTTCTATTCCGAAACCTCGTTTTATATAAAATGCTCTCTACCTTTTCAGTAAATAAAGTACATAATCTTAGCACCAGCCCCGCCTGTTTGTAATGACGGACGAAAATCCGGTCTCCTGCTGATCAAAAATAGAAATAATAATGACGTCTGAATAAATGTACTGCCATATGAATGAAAGCTTCTGTGTGAAGGCGCATATGTGTATGCAAGGCATTGAAGAACATAAACGGCGCGCGTGTAGCTTCAGTTATAATTTTCCACGTGCAAGGCCGGGGTCGCGAGAATAACAAATGACAACATGGCCGACAAAAATGCAACCACCTAACAATTACGATGTGAACAAGACGAAAGGTTTGTCCGTCCGACACTGAATAGACAGTGTAAGAGTGCGGTGTGGTAAGAAACTGATTTTATTAGCTGTATAGGGACACACACACACACACACACACACACTCACTCACTCACTCACTCACTCTCACCAAAACTGATATATTCACACGCATGCAATCTGTCTGTTTTATAGCTTGTTTCTTGCCTTGGGTCGACAATAATGAGAGAGGTGTGTTCAATATGGTCCTAATTCACACATCTTCTTCTTCTTCTTCTTCTTCTTCTTCTTCTTCTTCTATTACTACTACTACTACTACTACTACTTCTTTGTGACGTGTCCCTTCAGGAGGTGGAAGACTATAGCTCTCCTCATTATCTTATCCCTTGTAGCCCTTAGCAACGTTCAACACTTTGCTATCTCACCCGCTCCACGTTCCGCTACCTATTTTTACAAGCATATCAGGTAGGTGGTATATCCTGTGAGTATCAGTTTCACCAAGCCTTCTTTCTGCATTATGTGTTCAAGAAATCAAGAATAGAAGTGGCGGTTACATTTAACTGTTTTAACAGTAAAAGGGTGGGACTTAGATGCCAGTCTAGTATCACGCTTAAATTTATGTAGTTGGGGTACGAGGAAAAATAGCTCATCAGAGCAGTTGCCATGAAAATATTTGTAGAAAAGACGCCAAATCACTTCTCTCAGAAAGTGACTTGAGTCGAGTTGCCAAGTCAAGACCGACTACATTGCAGATCCTTCTTTGGATTTTGTCGAGGACTTCGAGATGAACAGCAGGTACGACTACATCCCTGTTACCTCCAGTTTTCTTTTCATCTGTGAAGTAATTGTCCAGCATTCAATGCCATATAGGTGGATTACATAACAGCTCGGCTCTCCTTCCTTTGTTCCTAAGGAAACTTTTCTCTTAGTACTTTGCTTAGCTTTTGGAATGCATCTTATGCTATTTTTTTAAGCAATTCACCCCAAGCAAGACGGGAGTGCCACTAGCACGCAAGGGGTTACAGAGGATTGAGAAGAAGAGTAAAGAGGCATGTTTGGGGAAAGGATCCAAAGAGGGACGGGGAACAAGCTCAGGGTGTCAGATGTCGATTGACATTACACTTGAATATTTGAAGATTACAATTATCGGGGAAGCAAGTAAGGGGAAGGGAGTTTCACAGACGAGAAGTACGAGAGAAGGTGTTTGAGTAGAAAAGACAGTTACATTTAACCGTCTTGACAGTGAAAGGATGGGACCGAGGTGCCAACCTAGTAGAACGCTTAAATTCATGCAGTTTAGGAACCA
Source organism: Acanthosepion lycidas (assembly GCA_963932145.1). Classification (NCBI taxonomy): domain Eukaryota; kingdom Metazoa; phylum Mollusca; class Cephalopoda; order Sepiida; family Sepiidae; genus Acanthosepion; species Acanthosepion lycidas. The sequence goes on from OZ010573.1 coordinate 67,901,943, forward strand.
GCGAAAGTAGCTCGTCGGAACAGTTGCCGTGAAAATTCTTGTAGAAGTGACAGAGAGAAGCCACGGCACGTCTGTGGAATAGTGATTGTCGACTAGATGCCAGATCAGGACCTATCATATTGCGTATTCGTTATTGCAATGAGCGTTCGGATTTCGGTGTCACATTTTCCATCTGCTGTTAAAAAAGCTTCCCTGATATTTAAACTTCTGTACTTGTTTGATATTGGCATGTCCAATTCATAGTTCACGTCTGGAGATTCTTCTCTTCTCCTTTTTTTTTTTTTTTTTTTTTTTTTTTCATCCCAAGCAAGGTGGGAGTGCCACTAGCACGCAAGGTGTTACAGTGAGTGGGAGCAAGAGTAAAGAAGCATGGAAGTATAAAGAATGAAGAGAAGGATGGGGAATAGATCAAGGCATCTGGAGATGTCGATTGACATTGCATTTGAGTAGTTGCAGATTATAGCTATCAAGGACGCAAGTAAGCGGAAGGGAGTTCCACAGACGGGAAGTGCGAGACATCAAAGAACGATGTCTAGGAGCTTCTTTAGTTATACTTTCCGAGTTGGCCATTAACGCAGTGTCATCTGTGTATCCTATATTGTTAAGATTGCACCTGTCGATAATAATTCCTGGTAGTGTCTCTACTAAGTTCTAAAACTGAATCAGATGGGGAAGTCTAATAACGGTATAACGGTTCAAGAAATTTGCAGTTCATGGAAGTTTCTCTCAAGTATCTTCCTCGTGAGAATTGCTACTCTGAGTATGCTTCCCCAATCAACAGCAAAACACTACATATATCTTCTTTTATGTGCTGTGCTCCTTCAGGATGTAGGCGATCATGGCCCTCCACATCTTTCTGACACTTGTAACTCTTAATAAGTTTTGTCTTTTTGTTATTTCTCCCAAACTCTATTCTACCATCCATTTGCTCAAGCTCATCAAGTAAGTTACGCGCTGCTTTCCTCTGTGCCTCTTTTTCTCAATCTGCCCTATGAGTATCAGATTTTCCAAGCCCTCTTTCTTCATTACGTGCCCCAGAAATTTCAGATGTCTCTTCCTGGTGTTAAGTATGTTTCCTTTTTGTTTCCATTTTCGCCAAACCTTGTTGGTGTTCATCTTCAATATCTTTCTGTAGAACCACATTTCTGTTGCTTTCAGTTTCTTCTTCATTTTCGAGGAAATTGTCGAACATTTGCAGTCATAAGGAAGGACAGATATCATGTAATAGTTCAGTTCTCTTTTCTTTGTTGCTAACGAAATCTTTCTGTTTCTTAATATATCAGTCAGTTATGTGCCATGCGCGATACACGCTTAGGAGATCATGTATCTTTCGATACATGACTGACGAAGCAGATTTTTCCGCAGTAGGTTGCCATTTCTTTCTGCGGTAGACCAGTCGCCATTCAAGGCTACAGAACCCGGGCTGCCCTGCTAATTACCCATAGCTGGGGGAGAAAAAGAGGATTCATACATTTCCCAAGGGTATTAACACGTAAGTGAATATAATGGATTTGACTGGAAATCGAACTCGGCTCTCTGATTCCTTAATCTGTGCCTCCTCATATATATATAACAGTTCTGGCCTTGTTAGTGCCAGAAATAAAGACACAAGAGATGAATTAAACAACTATATTAGCAGAAACAGTAATACAGACATATACAAACAGTGTTACAGCAAGAATGTTCGGTCCGACTGTTAGAGCTGACTGCTGGAAACTCCCCTCTCCTAAAGGCAGTACCTGCTCCTGTTATAGCTGGGAGAATCCATGCATACGTGAGTAAACTACCATAGATAGATAGATAGATAGATAGATAGATAGATAGATAGATAGATAGATAGTGTTGTAGCCTTGTTAGGGCCAGAAATAAAGACACAAAGAGAGGAATTGAGTTAAATATATTAACAGAAAACAGTAAAACAAACATATACAAACGAGAGTGTTACAGCAAGAATGTTCGGTCCGACTGTCAGACCTGACTGCTGGAACCTCCACTCTCCAAAGGTAGTACCTGCTCCTATTTATAGCTGCGAGAGTCCACGCGTGCGTGAGTAAATTACCATAACAATAATATACATAGATTGTTTAAAATTTGTCATATTTATGCTTTAAGCGTGCTCAATATCACAGACAGAGTATTTATCGTAATATGAAATAAAATCGGATTAAAAAGGAAATTAATTTTTAAAAAATACTGGGACTATGTTTCCGGTACGCCAATGAAGCCTGCAAATGTAAATTCGGAGATGTACATTCCTTAAATAACTAATTGAGGCCTGCTTTATCAAAATGGCTAAATTAGCAGTGACGTGCTTCTACAATAGGAACGGTGTCTCTGATGGAAAAGGGGGGTTACAGGTTCAATTCCTGCCGGAAGATACATTTTTCTTTAGTAGGACTTCTCGATCTCAAGCTTGATATTATTTTATTTGTTTAAGTAAATAAAAAACATGGATACCAACTCAAACTCGTGTACCCCTTAAAAATAACGGCCGAGTATGCGTCTATACAATTTATCACTTAAAAACAAAAAGAAGGAAAGTGTATGAATAAAACTTTAAGAATCTCTGTCATTAAATTCTCATACAGAATAATTTCATTAATATTGGTCCAGTTAACATACATTTAATTAACAAGACGACAAACATATATATATATATATATATATATATATATATATATATATATATATATATATATATATATATATATATATATATATATATATATATATATATATATGTTTTTATCACTTTATAAACATTATTTTTAGTGGATACTCATATCTGAGTAGACGCTTCATTTTTTTATAAAACAGTATGTCTCTTTATTTACCATCCTGATTATTCGAGAAATCTTATGAAAGAAAAATATGCGATCTCCGGCAGATCCAACGAGGCTTAAGGAGGTAGTCCATTATATATATATATATATATATATATATATATATATATATATATATATATATATATATATATATATATATATATATATATATATATATATTAAATAATTAAGCAAGAAACTAACTTAAGGTTCCAGAACTATAATTTATTTCCTTAGAAAATATATTTTTCCTGATTCACATCTCTAGTTAAAAAGGGTTTGGGTTTCTTTTATTTTTAATACAAGTTTTTGAGGGATAGCTTTAGATTGATATAAGGTGACAGGGGGGTGGGAGGGGGAGGACCATAGAATGATCTAAATTACAAATTGGAGTTGGGGATAGGGTTGTATTTAAGCCATCTTTAATAAGTTACGTAGGTTCAAGTGTACTCAGTCAAGAAGAGGCTAGACTATCTGATCACTTAAATAAGTTTTTAAACAGGAAAAGAAAAGAAAAGAAAAGAAGAAAAAAAGAAAAAGAAGACAAATTATAAAGTAGGGGTGGTGTAAGAGGAAGAAGAAAGAGAAAAAAGAGTTAAACAGGGGAGGGGGAAGAAGAAGGAAAGAGTGAGTTATCATATGTAGGTTAGATATATCGTGGTGACACTTGAAAAACACACATCCATATAATTTATAGTTAAATACATAAACTATTAAAGATTACCAGCAAAGTAGGAATAAAATAAAATAAAATATATTAATAATATTATTAATAATATTATTAAACTTAATACAAATTGTAATTAATATAGGACAATAAAGATTATTAAAAATAAAAAAAAGAATTTTTTTTTAAATTTTAAAAAGAAGTTTATAAAAATTAATAATATTATTAATAACAACTATTATATCAAGGTTAAAAAATCAATTTAAATTTGAAATTTCAAAATTGGAAATAAAATTTATAAATGATACAGATAAAATATATCTGATATTAATAATCAGATTACTTACAAATACTACTACTACTACTACTACTACTAATAATAATAATAATAATAATAATAAAGAATAATAATAATAAAAAATAAGAAGAAAGAATAAAAATAAAAAATAAAAGAAATAAAAATAAAAAATAAAAATATAAAATAATAATGTTGCTTGGTAAATTTGTTTAGTAACCTCATTTTGATCGAAAATTCTGCAAAGTAAATGAAAAACTTAAATATATACAGGCATACACATATATATATATATATTCAAACATATAATGATATCAAGCAAAACACAATTATATAAAGATATTATACAATATGAAAGGATGCTTTTTGGAAGTCTCAATTTCAGTTAATTCTTCTTAGTAGCTCAACTCTCCAGAGAGAACAAAAAACCTTGGAGAGTTGAGTTACTAAAGGCATGGCACATGAAATTAGAACAATCTACTCCAGTGGACTAAAGAAAGAATTCGGTTCGATATTCCAAAATATATCACCTGAAGAAGGTCGGAGCGTGCAACGGCCTAAACGTCAAAGTCCGAACAATAGTCAGAACGATGTAAATAATGCAAAAGCTATTAGCTTATTATTGGTTTATACATTGTAATTTACTCAGCTTAGCTTAGACTGACACAAGGCCAGAAATAAAGAGCACAAAGGGAGTAATAATAGTCTGTAAGTCAAGTTAACAATGACTCTGCTGCAAGGTTCTAATATATAGGAGAACCTTGCAGCGGAGTCATTGTTAAGAACATCTCGCTAAAGTTATTGGGAGAGAGAGTGTGTGAAAAAGTGTGAGAGAATGATATTGTAGAACATCTACAGGGTGCGATGGATAAATTATCATTTAAATTACGCAAAATTGAAAATAATATTGCCATCTCATTTTAACAGATATATTTACTAAAATTATACAAAAATATCTTGAAATACTGAAGAGTAAATTTATTCAATAATATCGCCATCGGCTTCAAATACAGCCTGCAGACGACTTCGGAATCTCCTGCATCTCCTCTGGACCGTCTCCTTGTTTAAGTTGGTGAATGCTGCCATAATCCTTGTCTTCAGTTCATTTTTGGTGTTACAAGGAGTTTTGTTGGTCTATCGCTCAATTGCACCCCAAGAATAATAATCAAGGGAGTTGCTGTCTAGGGAATTAGGTGACCAGATGTAAGGAGTCATGTGGTCGCAGAAATTGTCCGACAACCATGACTGCGTTCTCCTTCTTGTGTGGCATGGTGCAGATTCCTTTTGCCAGACATAGGTTCTTCAGGAAGCCATCCTCTTGATCCAGGACAGGACAGGACTACCTCCTCAAGCACTTGATCTAAGCCTCCGTGTTGATTCTGAAGCTCTGTGGGAAGATGAATGGAGGTAAAACGTCGCCACCACTAGTGGTCACTGCAAACACCTTCATAATCCCCATTAGACTCATCCAACACTTTCTGAAATCTCTGCAGTGTCCTCAGATTGACAGTCAGTCACTTTGATATTAGGTTGGTGCAAAAATAATGACGTAATAATGTCGTTTTTTGACGTTAAAAAATACGTCAAAAAACGACATTATTGCGTCATTATTTTTGCCCCAACCTAATATATTCGTATTGGAGCTTCCGGTGCGAATGCCAAGCAATATAGCATGCCGTTTCCAAATTTCTGGCAGAATGAATTGGATCATTATGCTCGTTTTCTCACAGACGGTGCCCAACTGACCCTAATATACTGTGTAGTCGACAACATCAAAAACTAACAATGCGCATGCGCGAAATTAAAAATATAAAATGGCGACAATTAACTCATTGCACCCTATAAATTTGTGAATAAACTCTCCTTTTTTGTGGTAATCTTCAACGTCGCCCTTTATATTGACTGGTCGCCAGAAGAAGAGGAAACTCTTATAATTTCGTATTAGTCTATCTTACAAAATTTATCAATAATGACAATAGAAAAAGAATAAAAGTAATCAGATGGATATTTTTACATTTTTAATGAAATTTCAAATTTTGTGAAATATTTATCATTTCATAAAAGTTCATGAAACATGTAAACATATTCATCTAATTACTTTTATAAATTCTTTTAAATATTAAATTTTTTTTTTATTTCTACGAAAATCTACAAATCGACTAACGTGTACAGTTTCACGAATATGTGTTGTTCTCTTTTCCATTAATTCAATCAATATGAAAGACAAACGACAACTGTCGGAGATTTTCCATCATGTAGGCCCCTTTTCTTCTCTCATACTTGTTATGCTAGGAAAAAAAGCTAATTGCAAACTAATTGTTTATAGTGTTCAGCGCCCACTTTTTTCATTTCATCGAACGGCTCACGGATGTTGACATCGAAAAATTAAGAGGAGAAACTGTATCGATTTTGATCCATTTAAATTGTGTCGGGCTGACGAATGCAAAACACTTATTTGATTCCTTATATAAATAAGAAAAAAATCAATCATGCTTTTTTATAATTCTTTTTTTAATCCTCGCTTGTCTGTGGGTTTTAGGGTGTGGCTCTATAATGTTACTTTTGTGTTCACTTTCATCTTGTCACTGTAAATATGTGCAACTGTCGCATTGATATTGTCCAATTATCACTTGTTGAGCTGCATATTTCGATAACCACAAACTGTTCAGACTTTAAACACGGATTCTTCTTCTTCTTCTTCTTCTTCTTCTTCTTCTTCTTCTTCTTCTTCTCTAAATGTATGGCAGAACGGGAGGCAGGAGCCTTAGCGACAATAGCGTGCAGAAAGTGGGGCAGAGGTTGCGAGGACACGGGCATCCATATCGGGAAGACATCCAATCAAAGGGTGAAATAAAAATTTAGTTTATATTCAATTTGAATAGAGTGTTTATTTCAAGTTCCATCTGTTTTTACATATTTAAAATGTCTTCCTTTCTTACATTTCTCAGTCCTACGTCCTATAAGTCCCCTACTTGAATCTTAGGAGCATACAATCAAGAAGTTGACCCCGGGCATCACCAAAACTCTGCACTTCATTGGATAGCAAAGGGAGAAAAACTGCTAGGTCTCACAAGGGATAGGAGGTTTTGGAGAGCCATGTTCGTCAATGCCCTAAAGGAACACAGCACAAAGAAGAAGAAGAAGAAGAAGAAGAAGAAGAAGAAGAAGAAAAAGAAGAAGAAGAAGAAGAAGAAGAAGAAGTACAACAACAACACGGTTCAATGTTTATCAGGTCAGAGAGTTGGCGTAGTTTGATTTTTTCTTATCTCAATGCAATTGACAGAATGAAAATTTAAACATTCTATCCAATTCTTTTTAATCTATTAGCTAGAGAATTATCTTGTCTATATTGCTAATATTTTGCGAGATGAGTGTTCAAACGTTTCCGTTTCGTTACATTTTCCCCCTTTTTTTATAGCTACCAGTTCCCTCAGAAAGAAGACTGTAGTATCTCCTGAACAAAAAATCATTTTAATATTGGCTCTTATCACTATGTTGATGGCAGACACAGAAATCAAACTACAGGACCTCTTACACAAGGTAGTAAAGAAAAGTAAGAAGGGACTATCAATTATAAGAAATGTATGATTGTCAACAAGAGAAAAAATCAAGATGTGTGCTAAAAACTGGAGTGTTTAAACAGAGGGAAAATGTGACACCAAAATAGAAGTATTTTTTATTCGAGGGTATACCTGACAGGCCAGAAGTATTTTTATTCGAGGGTATACCAGACAGGCCAGAATTATTTTTTATTCGAGGATATACCAAACAGGCCAGAAATATTTTTTATTCGAGGGTATATCAGACAGGCCAGAAGTATTTTTATTCGAGGGTATACCAGACAGGCCAGAATTATTTTTTATTCGAGGATATACCAAACAGGCCAGAAGTATTTTTTATTCGAGGGTATATCAGACAGGCCAGAAGTATTTTTTATTCGAGGGTATAACAGACAGGCCAGAAGTATTTTTTATTCGAGGGTATACCAGACAGGCCAGAAGTATTTTTATTCGAGGGTATACCAGACAGGCCAGAATTATTTTTTATTCGAGGATATACCAAACAGGCCAGAAGTATTTTTTATTCGAGGGTATACCAGACAGGCCAGAAGTATTTTTTATTCGAAGGTATACCAGACAGGCCAGAAGTATTTTTTATTCGAGTAGATACCAGACAGGCCAGAAGTATTTTTTATTCGAGGGTATACCAGACAGACCAGAAGTATTTTTTATTCGAGGGTATACCAGACAGGCCAGAAGGAATTTTTGTTCGAAGGTATACCAGACCGGCCAGAAGTATTTTTATTCGAGAATATACCAGACAGGCCAGCCAGCTGTACTTTTCATTCGAGGGTATACCAGACAGTACAGAAATATTGTTTACTCTAGTGTATATCAAACAGCCTAGAAATGTTTTTACTCTAGTGTATACCCGACAGCATAAAAGTATTTTTACTTGAGGATATACCAGACAGGCCAGAAGTATTGTTTACTGTATTATATACCTGACATGATTGAAGTATTTTTACTCTAGTGTATATCAAACAGGCTAGAAGTATTTTTACTCCAGTGTGTAACAGACAGGTTAAGAGTATACTTCTATCTTGTCGGGTATACACCATAGTAAAAATGTTTCTAGCCCGTTTGATATACACTCTAGTAAAAATATACATCTATCCTGTCTGATATCCACTAGAGTAAAAATACTTCTAGCCTGTTTAGTATACACTCAGGTAAAATAGTTCTAAGCTCTCTCACTAAAGTAGACAAAATACTTCTAACTGATATACACTGGAATAAAAATACTTCTAAACTGTTTGCTATACACTAGGGGAAAATAAAATTCTTCTGATTTGTCTGTTATAGGCTAGAATGAAAAATACTTATAAACTGTCTGCCACACACTAGAGTAAAAATGCTTCTAACCTAACTGGTATATATTAGAGTAAAAATACTTCTAAAATGTCTGCTAAACATGCGAGTAAATAAAATACTTCTGATTTCTTTGGTATACACTAGAGTAAAAAATAATTCTAAACTGTCTGGTATACAGTAGAGTAAAATATTTCTAACATGTTTGGTATACACTAGAGTCGAAAATTAAATGTTGATTAGACAGGGCAGAAGTATTTTTTACTCTAGTGTATACCCGGCCAGATAGAAGTATTTTTATTATAGCGTATACTAAACAGGATAGAAGTATTTTTACTCTAGTGTCTAACAGACAGGTTACGAGTATTTTTCTCTATTGTATAAAGACAGTTTAGAAATATTTTGTTATTTACTGTATATCAGACACGTTAGAAATATAGAGCGCCCAGTAAGAAACAAATTCACTTGTGTAATAATGATAAGCGAAACAGAAAGTTATGGTACAACCCGAAAGCTCTCCTATATATCACAGAGCAGACAACATCTCGATAAACTTTTTGACTATATTAGAATCCTAAACCAGGCCTATTTCTACCATTATTGATTCCAGTGTAAACCAGATCTATGTCTATCTTTTTCACTCTGGTATAAATTGGGTCCATAGATATCTTTTTTACTCTAGTGCATTTCTCTTTTTTTTCTTTTTTTCTTTTTTTTTTTTTTTACTATAAACCTGATCCATGTCCCTTTTTTGCCTCTAGTGTAAACTGGGTCTATTTCTACATTTTTTATTCTAATGCAAACCTTACTGTTGCCTATCTTTCTCTTAAACCATTGCAATCGTTGTCCTATAAGACTTTTATTCGACATTAAATAACATACCAAGGGTTGATTAATCGTTAAATTAACCAATCCAGCCTAACCTAATTATGTTGTCAATTGTGTAAGCCAAGGCCGGAAACGAGAAGACAGCGAAGACAAGAATAATCGTTTATTGCTAGTGGCATTTTAGTCACAAACGGGATCCGTCACAAGAGTGTATCAGACAATAAGGGTTCAGTTAGATAAGGTTAATCTGACTAAAAGACTTCTCAGCAAGGCGGTAATGCCATAAAGACACAAGAAGTTACTGGGGCTAAAAGAAATTAGAAGACTTTAGGAGAAGGAACTGGAAACCAAACCCTAAACGGGAAACAAGGGATAAACCTCTACTCTTTACGGAAAGACGGGGAAGAGTGTGAACCGGGCAACAGACGAACCCATCTACTCCTCAACGTAAAAAATAATAATTGATTGGCTTATATATTGATATTTAATAAGTTTAGCATTGAGCGACACAAGTTAAAAGTATAGTGCACCCAGTGAGAATTGAATTCACATGTGTAATCGTGATGAGCGAAACAAAAAATATGAAACTATAGCAAAGCTCTCCTATATATCACATCTCGATAAAGTGATTGGAAGAGAGAGAGAGGGGAAGCAAGCGTGGTAACTTGTGACGTCACTCCTTATATTGGCTGGTCGCTAGAAACATTGGTCATCAGAATCTCAAATTGGGATTTATTAATGACAATAGAGAAAAAAGAGCTTATTGATTTGTTTGTTTGTTTAGCGGCATATCAACTCTTTATGGGTCATTTAATGCCGAAATTTCATTTTCTTGGGAGCATTATTATTATTTTTTCCCAAAATGTATAGCTGGTAATATTTTTTCTTTTCCAAAAATGTATTGATTTTTATATTTTATTTATTTTCATTGCTTGTAATATTTTTTTTTCAAAAATGTATTTCTGATAATAATTTTCAAAAATTATTTTCCAAAAATGTATTGTTGATAATTTTTTTGCTATGAAAATTTATTGCTGATATTTTTACTACAAAAATGTATTTCTATGCTTTTAGATTGTTTTGACCCCAATTTGGGGGTTAACTATTTGGGACCCTAACTGGGACCCTAAAAGCTGCTAGCACCTCAGGTCAGGGTAGACCAGGGAGCAACAGCAATTAAGAGACGGTGCCATGCTCCTCAAAACTTCAAAATCAAGGGCCTTGTCACTGGATGTAGTTTATCGTCATACCCAGGGTTAATGTTAAAGAAAATATTAGCCAGTTGAAAAAGCGAAACGTACAAAACTCAGATAGAAATCTTTAACTTTTCTTTTACAGTTTACAGAAAATGTACTCACAAAAATTAAGCAGTTCCATAATAAATTCATTGATTGCTTCAATCATCCAAATGAGGTGAGCCTAACAGCCTAGAAAATAGGAATTTGAAATCCAGTTTTTTACTCTTTTTATTTATTTTTTTATTTTTTTATGGTTTTGAATATTTTACTTTTGAAATTGGCGGGATATAAACTGGAGTGCCATAAGTTACAACTATCGCTCGTCTTTGTTGTTTGTGGACTTAAAGTTGAACTGCGTGTCCAAAACATTGTTCAGGCTGTTCTACTGCCATTCCTACAACAGGAAAATGCTATTCTGTTCCAGAAGAATAATGTCTGCCAGATAATGACTATACTACACAAAATGTCTTGCAAGACATTCGACAAATGTTCTGGTTAGTATGAACACGTATGAACCATGATGGGAGGAAGCCTGACTCACTGAATTAGCCGAACTATAGCTCTTGCTTTACTGTGGCAACAAGTACAAAAGGTGTGGAATAATGTATTGCAAGATGGTATTCGCCATCTTTATGAATTCATATAAGAGTACAGGCCTTTGTTAACGCTGAAAGATGATAATCATTAATATGAAGGTTGAATGCTCTCTGTTTTTTAGAACCTGTGAATGTTAGTGTTAGTGTGGTCCTTTATTGTCATCCATCTTTGTTGTCTGTAGGATTAATCTTCTGCAAATTGAAACACATATTCAGGAATTTTGCAGTTTCATTTACTATTAGTACTTTGTTTCACTAAAATTATATGCAATAAATTCAAATTATATATTTCTAAAATATATCTGTTTCATTAATATTAAATTATTATCGTAAATATCAGTTATTATGATCGCATTTTAATCTACCTGACGATCTTTTCCGTAAAGAGCTACATCCTCACTAGGTGCCCTATATCCGAAAAAAAATAGTCTAATGTAATAAAAAAAATGTCGGATTGAAATACAAATGTATTAATTGCTTGGAAATTATTATAATGATTATTTATGTTGCTATTTTTACGGGTATTATCTATATTTTCATTATTTCTTTTATTATCTTTCATTCGTACTAAACTTATCTATATTATCTCTCTCTCTCTCTCTCTCTCTCTCTATATATATATATATATATATATATATATATATATATATATCCTAAAACAAACATAGTTCAAAACAAGGCCACAATTGTGGAACACTACAGCTGCCAAAATGGTTTGATATTTAGACCAAAAAAAAAAAAAAAGCCACAGTTATGTTAAGTTTATCCTCCTTTTCTCCAAGACCGAAAGAGAAGATCAAATGAGAAAAATCAGCATTCGAAAAACTAGCTTTTACCTGAGCTTAAATATCACCCTTTTAAATAGGAGTAGATAGCTTCGCCTATCGTTCGGTTCGTACGCCTCCCCGGTCTTTTGAACAGGAGTAAAAGTTTATCCCTACTTTCCTGTTTAGGATTGGATTTCCGGTTTCTTCTATAGTCTTTTCATTTTTTTTCAATTCCGGTAGTCTTGGTGGCATTATCTCCTTGCTTGGTGTGGTGCCATTTGCTCTGTAACCCTCTACCTTTGACTGGTTCTTCGGCTTTGTACAGGGTGAAGATAATTGTAAAAAAACTTACGCTGGTAGAGAATTGAATTGGCTAGATGTAACCGTAAGTTCTATGCTAAGAGTTTCTTCTCCCGCATTTCTCGCTTGCGGAACTCTTTTCCGGCTTCTTATTTTTCAGTCAAGTTTGATCTTCAAAATTCTAAATACAGTGCCAATTGTTATCTTCTGTCTTCTTAATTCCTCTTCTTTTATTGTTCTTTCTCCTTCATGTTTTCTTTTTCTTATATCCTTTCACACTCAGTAACCCGACTGCATCTTAGTGACTTTATTGCTTTGCTTGGGGTGAAATGATTTTTTTAAAAAAACATCAAACCGTCCTAAACATTACTAGTTATTTTGTTTATTAAGTCTGTGCTTCAAGCTACAACAAGCAGCATTACTCACAAGAATTTGATTCACGCAAATTACCAAACGCCTCATAATTATGCATGTTTGCAGAAAACATTAATACAGGGCGCAACTAATACATCCATATCTTGATATACGAAAAGGACATTAAATTAGCTAATCAATTCAAGGGGTAGTAATTCTCTATTCGTCTTCTTGCCAGTGACCCTGAATAGCTGGCCCCTCTCTACCCAACATCGATTCCCTTATGGGAACGTTGGCGGCTAGAAAATCTGACACAACTCCATTTATTCCATCCATCAAATTGACTACAGATTGTAACGCTCTTTCTCGATGGGTTCCATCCAGATTCCACCATTTCAAGGGCTTTTTGCGCTAAAAGGTGCTATTAACACCAAAGCACTTTGCATTTTCCTCGATGACTTTTCCATGATATCTGCTTTCTCAAAATTAGCATTGTTAGTTCGAGCTTTTACTTTATTGTTCAATCTCATTATCTTTTGCTTCCTTTTATGCTATTTAATTAATCTTACCTGGAGCCTATCTCACTGGTCTATAAAATCAGTAGTGAGCATTTTGGGAATCATTTGTTTACTATTTCTAATATATCTCATTTTTCTATACTTTCATCATTATCATCATCAGTCCCCCGACTGTTTCCATCGTAGTGGGTGGGGACCTGAGGGTAGAAGAAACAGACTTTGATTCTGCTTCCTCATGATCCCTTCACTGATCTTTTAGATAGCTTGGCGGCGTCCATCTCGTCTCCAAGCTCTTGATCGACAGCCTTGGACCGCGGAAGATTGTTTGAGTCGTACTCGGTCCGTAAATGGGGTTTTGAATTCAGAGCTGTCTTAATCCTAGACGGCTTTCCACCTGTCCTGCTATTTACCCATAGCTGGGGTGTGGAGAAAAGATGTATTTATATCTTTCCCAAGGGTATTAGCACTAAGTGAATGTACTGAACTCGACTGGAAAGCGAACTCTGTTCTCCAATTAATCAACCCGAGCTGCTATTCATTAACCCACCGTACCTCCTTTACTTTAACGATATCAATAAATGACAACATCTTTTATTCTTCTTCATCTTCTATGTGCCCACTCCTTTCAGGGCTTAGGCGATCATGGCTCTCCACAGCTTCCTATCGCTTTTGACCCTTATCTGCGTTTCTCCCTTCGCCAAGTTCCTTGTCCTGCTTCCGCCATTCATTCATGCAATCTCGTCAAGAAGATAGCCCTATGCATTCCCTTATCTATTTTGTCCTCGATATGCCTTGTGAGGGTCAAGTTCTCCAAGTTCTATGCCTCCAAGAAATTTCATCTGTTTCTTTCTATTGTCCTTGTTTCTAATGATTTTTTTCTGTTTCTTAATACTTTGCTTAGCTTTTGAAAGGCACATTTTTCTATCTCAGTGAGCCTTCAGATTTCAGTGTCGCACTTTCCGTCCTCAGCTAAAAACACTTCCCAGATATTTAGATAGTTTATCCGCTTGAATTTGGTATCTCCATTTTGCAATTTGCCTGATAGGCTGTTCATTTTGCTGACAACCATGCATTATGTCTTCTTGAAATTGATGTTTAGTTCTTGCTTCTAGATTTCCTTCACTACCTTCTGTAAGAATTTTTGTAGTTTCCTTTCTGTGTCTGCTATCAGCAATGTGGCAGCTACATATAAAGTGTGTTCCAATAACTTAGACCAATTTTAAATGTGAATTAAGTTTAAGCGTCTAATGATTTTTTTTTCTTTTTCTTTCAGATTCGGCGGACATTTGGGCGATATTATTTTTCACATATAATTGGCATGACTTAAATAACATGATCCAATAGAGAAATAAATAAATTTTCACCAATAACACTGATTTATTTACTGCTGACTTTGATCCGTCTTAATGAAACACCCTTATATATAATCTGACTTAATGAAACACCCTTTACAATGTTGTTAAGATTATGGTCGGCAATAATGAATCATAATAGGACTTCTAATTCTCTCAGAATCGCCTCACTGTGTAGGTTTTATAAGAAGACATATCCTTGTCTTACACCCCTTCCTATTTTTGTATATTTACTGAATTCATTGTCTATTCGTATGCAAACAGTTTTCTGCCAATATAAGCTCTGGGTTATTCTAATATTTCCAACAGTTCATTGTAGTGTATTTGTTAAACGTTTTAGCATAATCTATTAAACACAAGTATACATCCTTCTGCATTTGTATTGCTCATTCTGGGCATAGGTATGGCATTGTTTGTCTTTAACGAACCCGCACTGTTCTTGTCTTATTTCCGGTCTAATTCTGCTTCCTGCTTTATTCATCAGAATTCGGGATATGTTTTGTGACGCCAACAACTACTCGTTGTCACTTTCGTAATGCACGTTGTAGTAGAGACTTTAATCGCAGATACAACTATAGTACGCAGTTGAGCAATACAAGTGTCAGACGCCTTCAAATATCACTCGCACTAATAGTACTTGTTCGATAATGCTCGCTCGAATAGTAATCCGTATAATGTCCCGAATAGAGAAATAGTATAGTGAATAGAATAGAGAATAACGGTCTGTATAGTAATTAAGGATAGAATAGAGACGCGATCATTTAGATGTCACGCAACTTCTTAATTATATGCGTTTCCATTATGGTAATGTGGTCTACTTAATTCAATAATGGGGTCGCTTGTGTTTGCTCACTGGCGATCTATGTTCAAACTCAAGTGTCGGCAGCGACACTTTATCCCTATGTAAGAATAAGTTTTGTTACGTGGCTCATTAAGCTGATTTTCAGATGGAGTGCACATTCGTTTGCATTCGGCTTCTGAAAATAGACCTGCTTCTGGTATATCGCCACTGTTCCATATTTCATTTATTATGTCTGTAGTCTTGTCAATGTCGAAATCATCTAAGGCTGCCAGCATCTCTTATTACAATTCTTTCTGGTTTCTGATACTTTGTTTCTGTTCAATTTGGCCAGTTCCATGCTTTATTTTTGAATGTCATCTCCCTTCTAGACGGAGACAATCATGGCTCTCGCCAAATTAAGAAAGAATGGGGAAGAATGTCGAGTGGTTCCCCTTTACTTTCACCATGGTTTTAAATTCAGAGTCTTTAACCTAGACTGGCTGTCATCCAAGATTCCAAGATTGTCTAATATCTATGACTCAATCACGGTTCTCTCTATGTATTCTTCTCTCTCCTATCTATCTATCTATCTATCTATTTCATTCTATTCCTATCTATCTATATCATTCTTTTCCTATCTATCTATTAATATATGTATATATGTGTTTGTGTGTATGTGTCTGTGTGTGCATAAATATATTCCTATCTATCTATATCATTCTATTCCTAGCTATCTATCTCATTCTATTCCTATCAATCTACATCATTCTTTTCCTATCTATATATATATATATATATATATATATATATATATATATATATATATATATGTCTGTGTATCTGTGTGTGTATATATAATTTTATTCCTATCTATCTCATTCTATTCCTATCTATTTCACTGTTTCTTTTTCTTGATATTACTAACTCAAATTAGTAAGATTTTTTTTATTATTTGGGGCAATCTCTAAGAGTTCAAACCCAATTGCGAAACTACAACGTCTCTCTGCTCTTTCGCCTTATATCCAGTTATATTCAAAGATCGTTCAAGGTTATGGGTGACTCACTTCTTTCCCATCGAAAAACAAGAAGTCAGTTTCAGTTTAAGTGAACTTGAAGTGATTTAATTAGCTTCTTGAAGGTGGCTTGTTTGCGATGACAGACGATGAAGGCCGACCAAGCATGAAAGTGATGGACGCCTTCCGACGTGTCAGTTGGCCGCCTGCCTTGAAGGTTTCGGAAATTTGAGACTGTCTCTGAGACACACCGGGCCACGTGCTTGTTAGAAAAATGACTACGCATGCGTGAATCAATACACATATATAAAACGCTGAAAGCCTTTAGCCTATCACTAAAGATGTTTTTATACATTAAGACAAATTCATGGATGTATTCATCTATAAATAGATATAACAGTGTAGATTTTCATTACATTCACAAATTGGTCCAGAGTAATTAATTCGTAGAGTGAAGTAATTGAAGTGTTTATATTTGAAATGTATGTTTGTGTAAGTGCGCGTGCATATATGGATGCATGTTAAAAGACTGTTATTCACTCAATATATATACATGTATATACATTTTAAATGCAAGTATCTTGAATTATAAAAATGACATAGAGTACCAAATATATTTATTACATAACTGATATAAAAGGGTTCAACATATTATCTAAGATTTGAATATTACGTCTGTGAGATGGTCGCCTCCACGAAAGCCCCACACAGTTTGGAACTAAAACAAAACATCCGTAGAGAGATCGCATCCATTCCAGTTGATATGCCAAACCGCACTGTATTTGAAATGAAAGAGCGAGTTCGTGCATATATATATGCGTGTGTGTGTGTGTAACGGTGGATACTGAGGCCAACACTAAGCGACACCAGTCATGAAGCAGACTGTACATTTTACGATCTATCTCTGATTTTGAGCACTTTTATCCATAAATATAGCATACCTTCAAAATATAATTTTATAATATATATATATATATATATATGTGTGTGTGTGTGTGTGGTTAGGGTATTGGAGTGTTTTGAAAGTATTTTAAATATATTTCTCATCTTCGTATAAATATTGGGGGCTGCAAATTCTGGGTGCTCTTAAGTAGAAACTGATTATTACTTAAAAGCACTATGAATTTGCAGTCCTCAATATTTACACGAAAAGAAGAAATACACTGAAACTTCTTTAAAGGCCCTCCAATACCCTATTTCATATATGATGCGAAACAAAAGGCTCATATATATATATATATATATATATATATATATATATATATATATATATATACGCACACACACACACACATTGTGTATTTAGGCAGAAATCCTTCATTTATGCATGTTTCATTAAAAACGACAGACAATTTCGGAATTATAGAACATTTGGACATTTTCTACACACTCTGTGTCCCAAAAAGAAAACAGTTGTTGTTCGAACGGAAGAAAATTAAATAAAAAGCTTAATGAAACATGCATATATATATATATATATATATATATATATATATATATATATATATATATATACTAGAGTAAACCAACAAAAATGTGAAGGGAAATTATCAAAATAGAACCCTACCATTACAAATGTTGCAAAAGAGACAGACAGACATATACATTTAAACATAAAACAACAGTGCTCAATCCCTATAGAATAAAGACATCCAACCTGAAAACCCAAACCCGGGCACGGCCTTAATAATATCACCCAGGAACCCACCTGGAGACACCATAGCAACAAAATTAAACCCCGAATAATTATTGATCTCTATTTAAGACCACTTAGTATTTTTAGTGCTTAAGATTTACATCATGAATAGAAATACATGAAAATAAATATATAAAGAGGGGGTTAGATTATTATATTGTTTCTAATTTGGAATGTTTATGCGGTAAGATAAAGCGTATGTAGATATAAAAACTGTCTGATGATCCCTTAAAACGTGAATCTGGCAGTCACCATTTATCAGAAAGAGCAATACAAATGCAGAACGACGTGTTCCTGTATTTTATACATTACTCAAAAAACGTTAAAGTACATTTGTATTGCAAAATAATACTTCTTTGCATTATGAATCTGCGTGTGTGTTTGCTGACTTTATTCGCGCAGGCGCATAATCCATTCGGGAGAAAACGGACATACCGGAAGTGAACAAATTACCTGTAGCAAGCGAATGGTGAGCATTAATTATCACGTCTGGATCGACGCAATCCGCACATCTACACACACGCTTACACACATTGGGTGTCAGACACAGATGCAAGCATTCGCAATGTGAAGTGAAGGCTGGGAAGGAAGCAGCCCTTGTTAGTTCGTTTAATTATTTTGTAACCGAGGCAAAATTTGATTGACATCTCTAATCAAGAACAAAGAATGATGATGATTCTTTTCAATGTTTCTTAGCTGGACGCCTCCGACTAAAAAAAAATGTCGGGGTTTGTAAGGCGTCTGGGACATTTAGCCTAACCCTGTCAGGAAGATTATAAAAAAATGCTCTTGTCATTTCCTATTACAAGAAAGAACAGCAAGCAAGTAAATACAATCTAATTTGTTTTAGGGAGCAAATTTCTGGAAAATCTTTCATGAGTAAATATTTTATTCTTGATCCGTTAAAATATTTTTAAGTGTATCTCTCGAGTTTATTTATTAAGTATGATCCCGCACCATTATTTATTAATAAAGACTGTTTTAAATAAGTTCCATTTATAACGGCTCCTCCATATATTGTTGCCTATTTTACTTAGGTTATGTTCAATTCCGCTTTCTCTCTTTCCTGTGAATTTTTCTATTAGGTTGGTGCAAAAATAATGTTGTTTTCTCACATAGTAACATATGTGAGAAAACGACATTATTTTTGCACCAACCTAATATAAAAATTCCTTTAGGCTAATTAATGAATCTAATGTATTTTGTCACGTGCATAACTCTCTCGGATTAATTCTCATAAATGATGAAATTATTTATCACTGCTGAATAATATATTTTGTATTTCAGTGAGAAAATATTGAAAACGTGACAATATATATATATATATATATATATATATATATATATATATATAATATATATATATATATATATATATATATATATATATATATATATATATATATATAATTTTAAGAAGAAGACAGAGACTTTAGTTACCCATTTTGTTTATAATTTTGATTTTGTGAACATCAAGATGTTCAACTCATCAGAACGAAATCTCCTCCGCAAACATTCTGATGATTTGAACATCTCGGTATTCACGAAATCAAAATTATAAACGAAATGGGTAATTAAAGTCTCCGTCTTCTTATCATTTTAATGCTCTATAGTCTACATTGAACTCTCCCTGGATTTATATCCTCCTCGGAATTATCCCTAACAGTCACAAACTAGTAAAAACGTGTATATATATATATATATATATATATATATATATATATATATATATATATATATATATATATAACAGCAGACACTTGGAATATTTAATTTGAAAAAAACAATGTTGAAACGAATTTTGATATAAAATAATTTAAATACAAAAAAAATGTTAAAAAAAGAAAGTTTATCAGTTTGTTTAATTCGATGTTAAAAATGAAAAATTCTTAAATTCCAACATGAGTAAAGAATTTTTTTTTTTGAAAATTGTAAAGTTCAAAAGATATCAGAAACCTTTGGTCTTAAACTCAAAATAAATATATGGCCTATTAATGCAGCTTGATAAAAGACAGTTTTCTATGATGAAGTGGAGCTAATAGAATACGTTTCCGCTATAATGAAATACCCCTAATACAAGGCAATCTCCCTATGATAAAATGACACTAATAAAAAGAAATTCTTCATAATGAAGTGGCTGTAAAATTAAAAGGAACTTCTCGATGATGTATCACTAATGAAGACAGTTCCTTTATTATAAATAACTTTCATAAAAACTATTATAAAATAATTCTGGTAAGAAGCACTTCATTTACGATGAAGTTACACTAATGAAGACTGATCCTTTATGATAAAGTGATTTCATAAAATCTATAATAAAGTGATTCTGGCAAGAAGCAGTTCATTTATGATGAAGCGGCATGAATGAAAACAATTTCTCTCTGATGAAGTGACTTTAATACAAGGTAGTTTCGTGATAATAAAGCCAGTTCTTTTATGATGAAGTGACAGTAATTAAAGACAGTTTGTCGATGAAGTGACCTTAGCAAAGACAGTTTCTTTATAATGAAATGATAGTAATTAAATACAGTTTGCCGATTAAATAACCTTAACAAAGTCAGTTCTTTTATGATGAAGTGACAATAAATTAAAGACATTTTGTCGATGAAGTGACCTCATCAAAGACCATTCCTTTATAATGAATTGACAGTAATTAAAGACAGTTTGCCGATTAAGTGACCTTAATAAAGCCAGTTCTTTTATGATGAAGTGACAATAAATTAAAGACAGTTTGTCGATGAGGTAACCTTAGCAAAGGCAGTTTCTTTATGATGAAGTGATACTATAATAATTAAAGACAGTTCGTCGATGAAGTGACCTTAGCAAAGAAAGTTCCTTTATGATGAAGTAATATTCAGAAACACTAGTTCGTTTAACATGAAGTGACCCTTATTAATAAAGAATATTAAAGATAAAATACACAAAAATAAGAATGTTGTCTAAATAGCACATACTAAAATGAAATATAGCCTACCTTGCGGCTAAATAAATTGTGTATTTCTAATGGATATCAAAGATTGATATCCCAGTTAAAAAAAAAACAAAAAAAAAACAGGATTTTGAATGCTAATTATTTTTAGGCAGATTAACCCTCCCACTTATCAGATTGTTGCAACAGAATTTCCCTTGCCTCTAAATACAATGATTTGACTTTGTGACACAGTAAGAAATGTAATAAGAAAAGAAGGGTTCTTGTAAAGGACGTTAATACACGTAAAATTTTCGAACGGAAACAAAATGTTACGTGCGCACGCGCGTCATTGGCCGCGCTGGTCGCTCTGATAATTGGTGAATTAAATTCTATAAAATCCGTATTTCCACCTCCTATTGCAAAGATAATGATGCAGTTGACGAAGCAGCTTCCTGAAATTCTATAAAAGACGTGTGCTTTTAGGCGGAACCTTCTAAGTGCATCAAGTATTTTCATATGAATAGGTGGTCGACAGACGACTGCTACAGAGCGATACAAATGGATACAATAGTCTGTGTCACTGCTGAAATGCATCAGCCATCGTCTAACTGTGATTACATCCACTGTGTCGTCTCTGTAAACGTTCAACAAGCATAGATGATTTTAATGGGAGCTTTTTTTTTGCATGGAAGGATTCAGTGACACACTTCTGCTTTGTAAACACTTTCATATCAGAAGCATTTTTATCAGATTGTCTCTTAGCTACAATTAACAAAAAAAAAACTAAATTATGAATCATTGGCAGGAAGGTTTCACCTCTAACGCCATACTACCAACATCCTCCTCTGACGTCATAGGCCAATCTAATAAAATGTTAGGCATTACTTTCGGAGTAATCTCCATGTGTTGGCTGCTGTTACCCCAAACAATCTTCGGTCTGTTGTTAACCGAGGCAAAGAATGGCTTGTTAATTTTAACGTCTCCAAAGCTAAAGCGCTCTCTATTAATCATCTGAGAGAATCTTTTCTGTCTTCGCAATGGAATCCAGACATTTGAATTTAAGCGCAGTACTAAACTGCCGCGAGGTCACACCAGTTGAGTTGGCTAGATGTAGCCGTAGGTTCTATGCTAACAGTCTCTTCCCTCGCACTTCAAGCTTATAGAACCCTCTTCTTTTTCTATGCTTTCCAGTCAACTTTAATCTTCAAAAGTTTAAATGCAATGCCAATCGCTATCCACTGTCATCCTAATTACTCTTCTTTTGTTCTCGCTCCTGAGTAATGTTTCTGTTTTTCTATTTCTTCCATACCAAATAATCTCTTGTGTTTTAGTGGCTTTACTGTCTTGCTTGGGGTGAACTTGATTAATATATATATATATATATATATATATATATATATATATATATATATATATATATATATATATATATATATTATATATATATATATATAGCTAATATTAGTGGTAAATATACACATACATAAGCAAAATATATAAATATATATACATAGGTGCATACACATACGTGTATATTTTTTTAATAAAAAATTCCAAGAGGATAGAATCCAGGTAGAACTTAATGTCCAGGACAGAGTAAGGATATAATAAAAAGGCTTAAACACTAATATTCCATGGTCATAATTTATTCCATTGGAATCGTAAATACGATCCAATTCATCAGACCTACAAATTCAAAAAGCTTTTTTTGAATTTATAGGTCTGATGAATTGGATCGTATTTACGATTCCAATGGAATAAATTATGACCATGGAATATTAGTATTTAAGCCTTTTTATTATATATATATATATATATATATATATATATATATATATATATATATATATATATATATATATATATATATATAACTATAATATAATGTGTAACTATATAAGTATTTACTAGCTTAAAAGCCGCCCTATCGGATGTACTTGCTAAGGGCTTTTGATTCATCACCATAGGTATGGAGGAGTAGATGCAATAAGCAACAATAAACTACAAAAAATTGATCGCGGCATTTAAGTATTGAATTAATATTTAAGCTTACCTTTCAAAAGTTCAATGATTATTCTTCTGCCGCCACTTAATTTAAAGATAATTTGATGTACGTAGGTTCTTACTTTCCGTGCAAATAATTATTTTTATTTCACGGGTGATTTTCGCTGGATTTTCGCAATTAATTTCGATTATTCACAAGTTTATTTCCAAGTTATAAAAATTGTTATCGTACAAAAAAAATTCGTTGCAAAGTATCACGTAAAAAATCGCCGAAGACAATCGCAGTAATGAAAAATTGGGAATCCAAAATTTCAGGATTGTGGGTTCGAATACAACCCAGAATATTTTTATTTACTCGCAGAGTCGGCCTGATTCCAAAATGGTATGATTTGCTAGGCTACGGCCTCTCGAAATAAAGTTGAAAATACGGACAATTTTATTTTGAAACACGGCAATGTGAAAACAATATATTTGAAAAAAATATATTTTGTTTTAAATATGAGCTATTGAAAATTAGAGAGTTGTGGCCCTTTAATTGTTTTTAGCAGTAAAAGTTAAGATGGCGGAATCTGAAAACAACAGTAGTCAGGAAAAATTGGGAATCCAAAATTTTAGGATTACGAACCCGGATCCTGCCCGGAATTATTTAATTTGCTCACGGAGTCAGCTTGATTCCAAAATGGTATATGTTTGGCTACGGTCTCTAGGAATAAAGTTGAAAAATTGTGAGTTATAGAATAATAATAATAATAATAATAATAATAATAATAATAATAATAATAATGAGATTTCGAAAAACACGTAATGTTTTTATATATTGTTATATGTAATACTTATAATACATGTATCGATACAGAACATTATTCAATTAAATTAAACATTTTTTAATATATATATATATATGTGTGTGTGTGTGTTTGTGTATGCGTGTGTGTGTATATATATATATTATGAAATTGACTAAGTCCGACAATTATTTTAATATATTTTCTGTTTATACCATATTTTTTATAGATACAAATATTTAAGTAAATGCTCTGTTTATAATAAACAGTATTAATGACCGTTCCGTGTATGATACAGGTATATATATATATATATATATATATATATATATATATATATATATGGGTCAAGAGGGTGGATGCTGGAAGACCCTATGTCTGGCAACAGGACTCTGCAACATGACACGCAAGCAAGAAAACCCAGTCATGGCTGTCAGACAATTCTGCGACCACATCACCTTTAGATTTGGCCACCTAACTCCCCAAACCGCAACCCTCCTTGTAACAAAAACTCCTTGTCACACCAAAGATGAACTAAAGGCAAGGATTATGGCAACATTCACCAACTTAAACAAGGAGACCGTCCAGAACAGATGCAGGAGATTCCAAAGTCGTCTGAGGTCCATGGTTTAAGTCAATGGCGATTTTATTGAATAAACTTTCTCTTTAGTATTTTAAGATACTTTTTTGTAATTTTGGGAAATATATCTGTTAAAATAAAATGTCATTGTTATTTTCATTTTTGTGTAATTTAGACGAAAATGATGAAAAACAATTTGGTAATTTCTTTTTTATTTTGTGAAGTTTCACCAACGATTGGACATCTGAAGAATCTTATCTCACACGAACAAAATCTACATTACAGAAACGAAATGTAAATTCACGCTCAGCATTTGAATGCTGGATTGTATTGTTATAAACATTAGATTTGAACTAATTTCAACTCAGATAAAGATGCATTGAAAGTCCCTATGACCTACGAGTCACCTAAAACTAAGTATACCAGCCGGCTATTTAAATATATCCCTTTTTTCTAACTGAAACAAAGTGGGATACTTAAAGCATAAATGTTTGAGTAAATATCCCTGCTTTTTAAACAGTATAAATTTTCGACCTGTGCATTCAAAAGTCTTAATAATAGATACGGATATACATTCCGCAATCCAGTTTCCTATATAAATTCACTGTAAATTGCACGCCAATACGCAATCTAAAACAAATATGCTCATATGACATACTGTCTTAAAATGTAAAAAGAATTTTTTTTTTCACATGAAAGGCGCAATCGATTGTAATATAACTCCAATTTACAAATTAAAAAAAATACTTATGTTGTTTTGGCTTGTTTAGTGGGGGATCAAATTACAATGAATTTACATAATAAATTGGGCGCCCTATTATCGTTTATAAAATTTAATAATGCAAAAATTTATATTCGTGATCTGGAGGGCCTAATCTACTTTAATATAAAAAAAAAAGAATTTCGAAATACAATGAACATTTCTGTTCGCACTGTCTATTGTACAACCCAGCCAGAAAGGACAGTGTCGACAAAACAACACTAAGTTGGATATCGGGACTGGTGCAATAGAATGAAAACTACAACACATATCAATTCGGCATTTAATCGCCTTTGAAGTAGTCTCCTGAAGCAACACACTTTATCCAGCGTCGTTTTCATTGATGGGAACATTCCTGGAACTCCCTTTTTTTTTTTTTGAGATAGCGAACAGCTGCGTCGTCGCGTTGTCTTGTATTTCCTTGACGTCTTCAACTCTTGTTCCTTTCAAGTGAGATCTGTTTTTTCGAAAGAAGAAAAGTCGCAAAGGGGGTGAGATTCGAGGAATACGATTGTTGTCGTACCTGAAGAATGTTGATCTTGGTCAAAAACTGCTGCACAAGCCTTGGAACCTCTGTGGTGTGGTGAGACGACCACACTCTACACACTTACCTTTCAAGTACTTCTATGAACAAAGTAAGCGAGCGTGAACGTTCTAAGTGTGAATGCGCGATAGAGTTCACGGTATATCTTTGCCAAGTGGATTCACTCTGTGTACTTTAGCTCCGTTACAGTAGCAACAATCCCGATACTTTTTGATCAGACATCATATACATAAATTGATTTGCAAATATACTGATTTTCTTCTGTTGAATTTCATTTGTTTTGTTTTTTGTTCGTTTGATTATAATTTGTTTTCAGTTGCAAACTGACTACGAGTCGACTTCTTGTAGTGAGTAAGCTAGATAGATTTGATGACCATTAAAAATTGTTTAGATTCACACTGAACGCCCTACTATTGTAGCTACTTGTTAGACTGAGCTAAGCTTAGCAAGCATTTACATTTATCCATGCAGTCGGCGGCCTTTGTCTGTATGGCATGAATATTTGGATGCGTAACTTTATTTTCTTGTCTCAGACTCAGGTTCCCGGCAGAGTAAATGCCGCCTTACGACACTAATGAAAAAGATTAAACGTTAATAACATGTCACCAAACCAACGGAAGTGAGTGACTCCAAAGAGCATCAAGTTAGAAATGTACACCAACTATGCCAGATTTATCTACGAAAAAAAAAAAACATAATTACGCGCCAGACATTCATACAATACGAACGAATTATGTGCGTGTGTAACCCATGTTTATTTCCTATAGCACGCTTTCTCATATATATATATATATATTAGGTTGGTGCAAAAATAATGACGTTTTTTGACGTATTTTTTAACGTCAAAAACGTCATTATTTTTGCACCAACCTAATATTTAGAAATATATATATATATATATTTAGAAATATATATATATATTTAGAAATATATGTATATATATTTAGAAATATATATATATATTTAGAAATATAGATATATATATTTCTAAAGAGTGACTTGATCGCGAGGTTATCTACAGTAGTTTTAGATTTGCACTCTGGCTCTTACAACATTTCACCATTTCTGGCAGATCTTCTATTATTATCTGGGATACCTACTAACAAAAGTGATGAAAAGAAAAAGAAAAAGACTCTAAATGAATTCGGCTAGATAAAAATACATATATAAAATTCCCAGCGTCCCTCGTTCGTGCGCATGTGTAGTCATACCAAGATAACAAATTTAGTCCGATGAAGTCCTGAAAGACTAAACGCGTCACAAGTAATTTTTCTACTTTGTCATACATTTTCCACAATATATATTTTTAAAGAAGTAATGGATTTTTTTTAAATTTATTAATCCGACAGATTTTATCACTTTAAACGTGAATACCCATATTTTAGTACAGGCCCCGTTTACTTATTAAATAGTATATTTATTTCTTTTCTATTTACATCTACTGATTTGAATATTAGAGAAAAATATTCGCCCTTCAGCATCTATAACGAGAAGGATTTAGCTTAAAAGCACTATTCCGTCTGGGTTGATCGGCAGAAGTCCTTCGTGGCTGAGTTGGTATAAGCACGTTTGATCTAACGAGGGCGCAGGCTCGTATCCTGCCGGAGGGTACATATGTTTTTTAAAGATTTCTCGAATATTCCGACCAGTAGATGAAAATAAATAAATTTAATAATATGTGATTAATGAATAAAAAAAAAAAAATACTTCTTTATATTAATCCTTTCTAGTCTACTAACCAGTTACTTGATGTTAAGATGAAATTCATCAAGAAAGGCGCCGTAGTTTTTTCTTACCCAAGTTCTTTCGATCTCCTCTGAGATCATCTTCAGGGGTGAATTACAAAGAGAAACTTAATGTTTACGAATTTTGATTGATCAGGAATACAATTCCTTAATGGACATTTAAATTCGTAAATAATATTTGTTCTATTTAATTTTGATCTAAAAGGTGAATTATTATTTTTAACTATAAGATTGGCGGTTTAAATCTTTTGTAATAAATAGTCTATTGTTTTGTTTTTTTTTGTTTTTTTTTTTGCTCTTGTCTACTGGTGTTGTGCATTTTTTATAATGTTCTTAAGTCTAGTTTCATCTTGTTTGTAATTATCATTCATCTGATTTTTTATAAAAAAATTAATGCTATTGTTCATGTTTCTATTCCCATCGTTGCTATTAGATAGCTTAGATAGAAAAAGTCTAATATAAAAATCCAACAATTGATTTTATTTTTTTAATCTTAAGAAAATTTATTGAAACAAAACAAGTTCAGTTGACCATTGATGACAATTCCAGAACAACGTAACTATAAGCAATTTTTTCTAACCTCTGCCAGCCGCAATGATAGAGAAAGCATTACCTCGAACCCTCGCCAGAGAGACACGCTGCAAGAGCCACTCCGTTTCACGAGGCTCGTCCCTTAATCGAGACGCAGTCGTGCCAATCCTCCGAAGGAATGCCATCGAACAAGGGCCAATAATCCCTGAAGTCTCCACTGCCACAGGAATAAAAAAAAAATCTATCAGCAAGAGAAGAATATTTAACTATTTTTTCATCTCTGCGTCCCGGGCGACGGATCCCGGCTCAACCGTGGACCTGATCAAATTACCGACCGAAAATGTATCCGCACAAGTCGCATCCCAAATCAACGATTTACCCATTTTAAATGGGAAAATGGTAATGCCATCCGGCCGCTTTCCATTACTGCGGTCGAGGCCTACGGGTTCGATTTGGGAAGGGAACCCATCTGCATCCAAACTTCTTTTGATTATGTCGTTAATGGCTGTATGCCGTGGAAAGCGGCCGGCACTACGACGACAGGAGAGAGAACCAAACTCATCGATGGAGGCCCCACATCTGCATCTGTGATGTTCACATAATTTGAGTCCAAGACGGATCCCGACTCCGACTCATCATCTAGAAGGGTACCGGTAGATGAAGAGGGCACCGCGTTGAGCCAGGCGCCACTAATCGGTTGTGAAGCAGATAGTAGACAGGGAAGACGATGCTGATCCAGAGCGAGCCTCAAATTAGTAAAATTGGCCTCGCATAAATTGATTTGAAAATCCGTTATTGATAAGCGTTTGTTTAACGTTATTTAATTCTTTAAAGAAAAGCGTGCGAGAAGATGAATTTTCGTGCGCTCTCTTGAGATAATTTCTAATAACACCTATTTATGTCATTAATATTTTTTAATAAAAATTAAGGAAAAATTAAGGAATTATGTTTCTGACCAATCAAAATTCATAAGCATTTATATTGGCCATACCACAACATGTTTAACAAGAAGACTCACGTAACATTTTTCTAACCATAACTCAATTAGGTCTCATATAAATACTCATGGAGACCTACCGGATACTATTCGCAACATATTTGTTAATAATACAAATATAATAGATCGTCTACATGCAATAAAAGGCTAAACATAATGGAAGCCTTATTAATAAAAGCAAAAAGAAAAACAACACTCAGCAATATTAACTATGCGCATGCGCACAATATGTTGACTTTATTTTGAAAATAAAACATTCTACAATGCTAAATACATACATATAAAATCTATTTCCAGTTAACAGTAAATATAATTCATTCTTGATAATAGCTAAAGTTATAGCTGAAAACCCTTGGAAAAATAAAACATTTGGACAGTTTTTCTATAATTTATCTTCGGAAAAGAAAAAATAATATAAGATCATGTGAGAACTTACGTAAAAAACTTAATCAAAGCACCTTGCCTGTCATATTTAATGAAGCTTGCATATATATATATATATATATATATATATATATATATATATATATATGTGTTGAGGGGTTCTCCCCTTTTTACACAAATGGACTCACCCAGAATATATATATACTATGGCTACGTGAAGACCCGACAGAGCAAGACCTCCGAGTCTAGCTGAGTCGTGATACAGTCTTTGACTGTAAGCGTCTGCTGTCGGACTCTCTGCGTTAACAGAGAGGAACCGGACAAAGCTTTGCCAAAGGGCAAGGTTTCGTCCGGGGAAGTAGATAGGGCCTGAACCCGTCTAGTCGGGTTCAAAGGCTATATTAAACCGGCCTTGTGCCACATTCGGTCCTCGTGGGTGGATCGATAAATAGAGAGCCAGACCTCCGAGTCTAGCTGAATCGTGATACAGTCTTTGACTGTAAGCGACACCTGTCGGACTCTCTGCGATATCAGAGAGGAACCCGGACGAAGCTTTGCCGAAGGGCAAGGTTTCGTCCGGGGAGGTAGACAGGGCCTGAACCCGTCTAGGCGGGTTCAAAGGCTATATTTTGGCCGAACCTACGGGCTCGGAGATACCCACATTAAACCGGCCTTTTGCCACATTTGGTCCTCGTGGGTGGATCGATAAATAGCGAGCAAGAGCGAAGAGTCAAGTCCAGAGTGACAGAGTAAAAGGTTGTAGGTAACCGGAAGAGTGAGGTTGAAGTAACAGCGTTGTAGGAGTCACAGTGAGCGAGCACGTAGTCTCAGTAAGAAGTCATACAGCGATACTTCAATACCAAAGATTGTATATATATTTTGCTACTAACCCGTATTCCTGGAACTACTAACCTGCTTTACCAGTTTGTATTATTACGTTAATACATTATTTTCATATATTCATTCCTGGCGTTTGTTATTTATTGGTACCGGATTTCATCCCGGAATCCACAACAGATATATATATATATATATATATATATATATATATATATATATATATATATTACATGAATCCTTCATACAAAAACAAATATAGAGGTTAATGATTTAAATGGCGAGAATACATCTCGCAAACAATTTCAATAAGTTACACTAACCCCGAAAAAACAAGAAAACAAATCTATTTCTATACCTGAGGATGTCTGTAGGAACAGACGAAAGCTTGTAAAAACTAAAAAAGACCTTATGAAACTGGAATTTATAAACAGGGATCATATCATTCATATACAGGTTCGGGGTTAGTGTAACTTATTGAAATTGTTTGCGAAGATGTATTCTCGCCATTTAAATCATTAACCTCTATATTTTTTTGTATGAATGATTCATGTAATTATAAGTTGAACAGCACCTATAATCGATATATATATATATATATATATATATATATATATATATATATATATATATATATATATATATATATATATATATATATGCATAAATCAATTGGCATTCACAAACATATGAGTCTGCCATTGGCGAACATTTATTAAATATGGATACCTGTTCAGAAAGGTTTTTTCACTGTTCTGCACAGAACCAGGACAAAATACCATGTGAAAATCCTAGAAGCTGTTATGATCAGCAGACAGCGTCCAGCTCTGAGTAGACCGAGAGAACTAAAACACAAACTGGAATTGTTTGGGGACTCATTGATTCATTTTCGATGACGTTTTTACTTCCCTCCCATCATGATTTCTTTTAAGATCTTTTTTTAAAGAAACCACCCCTTCAGAAATGTCGACGATTTATTCACTTCTGACGAAGTATATATACAATATACATATATATATATATATATATATGCACATATATATATATATATATATATATATATATACGTCTTATAAGCTTAATAATATATATATATATATATATATATATATATATATATATATATATATATATATATTATCATTAACCGAAGAAAGAAAATCACAATATTGATACATATTTTTTAATCCAAACTAAGCTTTAGGCTTACATAAGCCATTATCAATATATATATATATATATATATATATATATATATATATATATATATATATATATATATATATATATAATATCAAAACAATTCGATGTTTGCCTTTCTTTCAGGGAAGCATTAAGAGGCGAATTCTGCTCTACTCAAAGCGCGGCATCTATTCTCCTTATTTTACAAGGAAGAACGTCCCAAGTATTCCAACATGCTGCAGTACCTCCCTCACTTTACGGAAAAAATGGAGACTCGGTGGAATATTGACGCGCCAGCATAACAGTGATCGTAGGGACAGGGCAATTTTTGGATTTGCCAAAAGCAGGCCCACATTAAAAAAGATCTCTTTATTTACCAACCTCCCCACAAGGCAGGATGTGGTACAAGGCCAGTTTTTGACGTGGGGCATTCCGAGCCCGTAAAAAGACTTCATGTCACATATTTCCATAGTGGGGAGGGGAGTAAATAACCCCATATTGGGATTAGGTAAAAAGAATACAACGCAATGCAATATTGCTGCGGATTTAGTAGTAAGTAATTTTATTTACCGGGTTTTTAATTCTAATAAACAACGTCCAAGGCTAGAAAATCAACACTACTTTGTTATTTTACCTAATGGGAAGAAAAGATAGATTCATGACTTCCCCGGGGGTGATTTTTGCGAATTGAAAATTTATTCAGTCAGAATTTAAACTAGGCCCGCTATTTTCTTTCTTTTTTTTTTACTCCTGCACAACGAAAGATGAATAAGTATCTTTAATTTATATTTTAATAAAGTACAAAGGTGAATGAAATACTGACTTTCAAATCGTTTTTTTTTCTTTTGGCAGAGCACAGTGTTTCCAATCCAATTTCTTTCACGATAATCTCAACTACGTTATAATCTACAATGATTCTACAAACTTCAATATGAATAGACACCATCTTTATAAATAAACTAGCAGCATGACCCGGCGTTGCCCGTGCTTGATTCAAAAATCGTACGATTCATACAGCAATCGCTATCACTTGACTTAAAATATTTTTGCCATTCCTTGCCTTTAAAGGAGTG